>OZ004658.1:5478726-5810538 GCA_963924495.1 Nemapogon koenigi | reverse complement strand
GGGATTCAGGCGTGAGTATATGTATGTATGAATCTGGAGGAAGCAAGAGAGGTGTGTCTGGGTCGTGGCATGTGGAGGTCCTTAGTCTCTGTCTACCCCGGTGGGGGTCAGGCGTGAGTATATGTATGTATGAATCTGGAGGAAGCAAGAGAGGTGTGTCTGGGTCGTGGCATGTGGAGGTCCTTAGTCTCTGTCTACCCCGGTGGGGGTCAGGCGTGAGTATATGTATGTATGAATCTGGAGGAAGCAAGAGAGGTGTGTCTGGGTCGTGGCATGTGGAGGTCCTTAGTCTCTGTCTACCCCGGTGGGGGTCAGGCGTGAGTATATGTATGTATGAATCTGGAGGAAGCAAGAGAGGTGTGTCTGGGTCGTGGCATGTGGAGGTCCTTAGTCTCTGTCTACCCCGGTGGGGGTCAGGCGTGAGTATATGTATGTATGAATCTGGAGGAAGCAAGAGAGGTGTGTCTGGGTCGTGGCATGTGGAGGTCCTTAGTCTCTGTCTACCCCGGTGGGGGTCAGGCGTGAGTATATGTATGTATGAATCTGGAGGAAGCAAGAGAGGTGTGTCTGGGTCGTGGCATGTGGAGGTCCTTAGTCTCTGTCTACCCCGGTGGGGGTCAGGCGTGAGTATATGTATGTATGAATCTGGAGGAAGCAAGAGAGGTGTGTCTGGGTCGTGGCATGTGGAGGTCCTTAGTCTCTGTCTACCCCGGTGGGGGTCAGGCGTGAGTATATGTATGTATGAATCTGGAGGAAGCAAGAGAGGTGTGTCTGGGTCGTGGCATGTGGAGGTCCTTAGTCTCTGTCTACCCCGGTGGGGGTCAGGCGTGAGTATATGTATGTATGAATCTGGAGGAAGCAAGAGAGGTGTGTCTGGGTCGTGGCATGTGGAGGTCCTTAGTCTCTGTCTACCCCGGTGGGGGTCAGGCGTGAGTATATGTATGTATGAATCTGGAGGAAGCAAGAGAGGTGTGTCTGGGTCGTGGCATGTGGAGGTCCTTAGTCTCTGTCTACCCCGGTGGGGGTCAGGCGTGAGTATATGTATGTATGAATCTGGAGGAAGCAAGAGAGGTGTGTCTGGGTCGTGGCATGTGGAGGTCCTTAGTCTCTGTCTACCCCGGTGGGGGTCAGGCGTGAGTATATGTATGTATGAATCTGGAGGAAGCAAGAGAGGTGTGTCTGGGTCGTGGCATGTGGAGGTCCTTAGTCTCTGTCTACCCCGGTGGGGGTCAGGCGTGAGTATATGTATGTATGAATCTGGAGGAAGCAAGAGAGGTGTGTCTGGGTCGTGGCATGTGGAGGTCCTTAGTCTCTGTCTACCCCGGTGGGGGTCAGGCGTGAGTATATGTATGTATGAATCTGGAGGAAGCAAGAGAGGTGTGTCTGGGTCGTGGCATGTGGAGGTCCTTAGTCTCTGTCTACCCCGGTGGGGGTCAGGCGTGAGTATATGTATGTATGAATCTGGAGGAAGCAAGAGAGGTGTGTCTGGGTCGTGGCATGTGGAGGTCCTTAGTCTCTGTCTACCCCGGTGGGGGTCAGGCGTGAGTATATGTATGTATGAATCTGGAGGAAGCAAGAGAGGTGTGTCTGGGTCGTGGCATGTGGAGGTCCTTAGTCTCTGTCTACCCCGGTGGGGGTCAGGCGTGAGTATATGTATGTATGAATCTGGAGGAAGCAAGAGAGGTGTGTCTGGGTCGTGGCATGTGGAGGTCCTTAGTCTCTGTCTACCCCGGTGGGGGTCAGGCGTGAGTATATGTATGTATGAATCTGGAGGAAGCAAGAGAGGTGTGTCTGGGTCGTGGCATGTGGAGGTCCTTAGTCTCTGTCTACCCCGGTGGGGGTCAGGCGTGAGTATATGTATGTATGAATCTGGAGGAAGCAAGAGAGGTGTGTCTGGGTCGTGGCATGTGGAGGTCCTTAGTCTCTGTCTACCCCGGTGGGATTCAGGCGTGAGTATATGTATGTATGAATCTGGAGGAAGCAAGAGAGGTGTGTCTGGGTCGTGGCATGTGGAGGTCCTTAGTCTCTGTCTACCCCGGTGGGGGTCAGGCGTGAGTATATGTATGTATGAATCTGGAGGAAGCAAGAGAGGTGTGTCTGGGTCGTGGCATGTGGAGGTCCTTAGTCTCTGTCTACCCCGGTGGGGGTCAGGCGTGAGTATATGTATGTATGAATCTGGAGGAAGCAAGAGAGGTGTGTCTGGGTCGTGGCATGTGGAGGTCCTTAGTCTCTGTCTACCCCGGTGGGGTTCAGGCGTGAGTATATGTATGTATGAATCTGGAGGAAGCAAGAGAGGTGTGTCTGGGTCGTGGCATGTGGAGGTCCTTAGTCTCTGTCTACCCCGGTGGGATTCAGGCGTGAGTATATGTATGTATGAATCTGGAGGAAGCAAGAGAGGTGTGTCTGGGTCGTGGCATGTGGAGGTCCTTAGTCTCTGTCTACCCCGGTGGGGTTCAGGCGTGAGTATATGTATGTATGAATCTGGAGGAAGCAAGAGAGGTGTGTCTGGGTCGTGGCATGTGGAGGTCCTTAGTCTCTGTCTACCCCGGTGGGATTCAGGCGTGAGTATATGTATGTATGAATCTGGAGGAAGCAAGAGAGGTGTGTCTGGGTCGTGGCATGTGGAGGTCCTTAGTCTCTGTCTACCCCGGTGGGATTCAGGCGTGAGTATATGTATGTATGAATCTGGAGGAAGCAAGAGAGGTGTGTCTGGGTCGTGGCATGTGGAGGTCCTTAGTCTCTGTCTACCCCGGTGGGGGTCAGGCGTGAGTATATGTATGTATGAATCTGGAGGAAGCAAGAGAGGTGTGTCTGGGTCGTGGCATGTGGAGGTCCTTAGTCTCTGTCTACCCCGGTGGGATTCAGGCGTGAGTATATGTATGTATGAATCTGGAGGAAGCAAGAGAGGTGTGTCTGGGTCGTGGCATGTGGAGGTCCTTAGTCTCTGTCTACCCCGGTGGGGGTCAGGCGTGAGTATATGTATGTATGAATCTGGAGGAAGCAAGAGAGGTGTGTCTGGGTCGTGGCATGTGGAGGTCCTTAGTCTCTGTCTACCCCGGTGGGATTCAGGCGTGAGTATATGTATGTATGAATCTGGAGGAAGCAAGAGAGGTGTGTCTGGGTCGTGGCATGTGGAGGTCCTTAGTCTCTGTCTACCCCGGTGGGATTCAGGCGTGAGTATATGTATGTATGAATCTGGAGGAAGCAAGAGAGGTGTGTCTGGGTCGTGGCATGTGGAGGTCCTTAGTCTCTGTCTACCCCGGTGGGATTCAGGCGTGAGTATATGTATGTATGAATCTGGAGGAAGCAAGAGAGGTGTGTCTGGGTCGTGGCATGTGGAGGTCCTTAGTCTCTGTCTACCCCGGTGGGATTCAGGCGTGAGTATATGTATGTATGAATCTGGAGGAAGCAAGAGAGGTGTGTCTGGGTCGTGGCATGTGGAGGTCCTTAGTCTCTGTCTACCCCGGTGGGATTCAGGCGTGAGTATATGTATGTATGAATCTGGAGGAAGCAAGAGAGGTGTGTCTGGGTCGTGGCATGTGGAGGTCCTTAGTCTCTGTCTACCCCGGTGGGATTCAGGCGTGAGTATATGTATGTATGAATCTGGAGGAAGCAAGAGAGGTGTGTCTGGGTCGTGGCATGTGGAGGTCCTTAGTCTCTGTCTACCCCGGTGGGGGTCAGGCGTGAGTATATGTATGTATGAATCTGGAGGAAGCAAGAGAGGTGTGTCTGGGTCGTGGCATGTGGAGGTCCTTAGTCTCTGTCTACCCCGGTGGGATTCAGGCGTGAGTATATGTATGTATGAATCTGGAGGAAGCAAGAGAGGTGTGTCTGGGTCGTGGCATGTGGAGGTCCTTAGTCTCTGTCTACCCCGGTGGGATTCAGGCGTGAGTATATGTATGTATGAATCTGGAGGAAGCAAGAGAGGTGTGTCTGGGTCATGGCATGTCGAGGTCCTTAGTCTCTGTCTACCCCGGTGGGATTCAGGCGTGAGTATATGTATGTATGAATCTGGAGGAAGCAAGAGAGGTGTGTCTGGGTCGTGGCATGTGGAGGTCCTTAGTCTCTGTCTACCCCGGTGTGATTCAGGCGTGAGTATATGTATGTATGAATCTGGAGGAAGCAAGAGAGGTGTGTCTGGGTCGTGGCATGTGGAGGTCCTTAGTCTCTGTCTACCCCGGTGGGATTCAGGCGTGAGTATATGTATGTATGAATCTGGAGGAAGCAAGAGAGGTGTGTCTGGGTCGTGGCATGTGGAGGTCCTTAGTCTCTGTCTACCCCGGTGGGATTCAGGCGTGAGTATATGTATGTATGAATCTGGAGGAAGCAAGAGAGGTGTGTCTGGGTCGTGGCATGTGGAGGTCCTTAGTCTCTGTCTACCCCGGTGGGGGTCAGGCGTGAGTATATGTATGTATGAATCTGGAGGAAGCAAGAGAGGTGTGTCTGGGTCGTGGCATGTGGAGGTCCTTAGTCTCTGTCTACCCCGGTGGGATTCAGGCGTGAGTATATGTATGTATGAATCTGGAGGAAGCAAGAGAGGTGTGTCTGGGTCGTGGCATGTGGAGGTCCTTAGTCTCTGTCTACCCCGGTGGGATTCAGGCGTGAGTATATGTATGTATGAATCTGGAGGAAGCAAGAGAGGTGTGTCTGGGTCGTGGCATGTGGAGGTCCTTAGTCTCTGTCTACCCCGGTGGGATTCAGGCGTGAGTATATGTATGTATGAATCTGGAGGAAGCAAGAGAGGTGTGTCTGGGTCGTGGCATGTGGAGGTCCTTAGTCTCTGTCTACCCCGGTGGGGGTCAGGCGTGAGTATATGTATGTATGAATCTGGAGGAAGCAAGAGAGGTGTGTCTGGGTCGTGGCATGTGGAGGTCCTTAGTCTCTGTCTACCCCGGTGGGATTCAGGCGTGAGTATATGTATGTATGAATCTGGAGGAAGCAAGAGAGGTGTGTCTGGGTCGTGGCATGTGGAGGTCCTTAGTCTCTGTCTACCCCGGTGGGATTCAGGCGTGAGTATATGTATGTATGAATCTGGAGGAAGCAAGAGAGGTGTGTCTGGGTCGTGGCATGTGGAGGTCCTTAGTCTCTGTCTACCCCGGTGGGGGTCAGGCGTGAGTATATGTATGTATGAATCTGGAGGAAGCAAGAGAGGTGTGTCTGGGTCGTGGCATGTGGAGGTCCTTAGTCTCTGTCTACCCCGGTGGGATTCAGGCGTGAGTATATGTATGTATGAATCTGGAGGAAGCAAGAGAGGTGTGTCTGGGTCGTGGCATGTGGAGGTCCTTAGTCTCTGTCTACCCCGGTGGGATTCAGGCGTGAGTATATGTATGTATGAATCTGGAGGAAGCAAGAGAGGTGTGTCTGGGTCGTGGCATGTGGAGGTCCTTAGTCTCTGTCTACCCCGGTGGGGGTCAGGCGTGAGTATATGTATGTATGAATCTGGAGGAAGCAAGAGAGGTGTGTCTGGGTCGTGGCATGTGGAGGTCCTTAGTCTCTGTCTACCCCGGTGGGATTCAGGCGTGAGTATATGTATGTATGAATCTGGAGGAAGCAAGAGAGGTGTGTCTGGGTCGTGGCATGTGGAGGTCCTTAGTCTCTGTCTACCCCGGTGGGATTCAGGCGTGAGTATATGTATGTATGAATCTGGAGGAAGCAAGAGAGGTGTGTCTGGGTCGTGGCATGTGGAGGTCCTTAGTCTCTGTCTACCCCGGTGGGGGTCAGGCGTGAGTATATGTATGTATGAATCTGGAGGAAGCAAGAGAGGTGTGTCTGGGTCGTGGCATGTGGAGGTCCTTAGTCTCTGTCTACCCCGGTGGGATTCAGGCGTGAGTATATGTATGTATGAATCTGGAGGAAGCAAGAGAGGTGTGTCTGGGTCGTGGCATGTGGAGGTCCTTAGTCTCTGTCTACCCCGGTGGGATTCAGGCGTGAGTATATGTATGTATGAATCTGGAGGAAGCAAGAGAGGTGTGTCTGGGTCGTGGCATGTGGAGGTCCTTAGTCTCTGTCTACCCCGGTGGGATTCAGGCGTGAGTATATGTTTGTATGAATCTGGAGGAAGCAAGAGAGGTGTGTCTGGGTCGTGGCATGTGGAGGTCCTTAGTCTCTGTCTACCCCGGTGGGGGTCAGGCGTGAGTATATGTATGTATGAATCTGGAGGAAGCAAGAGAGGTGTGTCTGGGTCGTGGCATGTGGAGGTCCTTAGTCTCTGTCTACCCCGGTGGGATTCAGGCGTGAGTATATGTATGTATGAATCTGGAGGAAGCAAGAGAGGTGTGTCTGGGTCGTGGCATGTGGAGGTCCTTAGTCTCTGTCTACCCCGGTGGGGGTCAGGCGTGAGTATATGTATGTATGAATCTGGAGGAAGCAAGAGAGGTGTGTCTGGGTCGTGGCATGTGGAGGTCCTTAGTCTCTGTCTACCCCGGTGGGATTCAGGCGTGAGTATATGTATGTATGAATCTGGAGGAAGCAAGAGAGGTGTGTCTGGGTCGTGGCATGTGGAGGTCCTTAGTCTCTGTCTACCCCGGTGGGGGTCAGGCGTGAGTATATGTATGTATGAATCTGGAGGAAGCAAGAGAGGTGTGTCTGGGTCGTGGCATGTGGAGGTCCTTAGTCTCTGTCTACCCCGGTGGGATTCAGGCGTGAGTATATGTATGTATGAATCTGGAGGAAGCAAGAGAGGTGTGTCTGGGTCGTGGCATGTGGAGGTCCTTAGTCTCTGTCTACCCCGGTGGGGGTCAGGCGTGAGTATATGTATGTATGAATCTGGAGGAAGCAAGAGAGGTGTGTCTGGGTCGTGGCATGTGGAGGTCCTTAGTCTCTGTCTACCCCGGTGGGGGTCAGGCGTGAGTATATGTATGTATGAATCTGGAGGAAGCAAGAGAGGTGTGTCTGGGTCGTGGCATGTGGAGGTCCTTAGTCTCTGTCTACCCCGGTGGGATTCAGGCGTGAGTATATGTATGTATGAATCTGGAGGAAGCAAGAGAGGTGTGTCTGGGTCGTGGCATGTGGAGGTCCTTAGTCTCTGTCTACCCCGGTGGGGGTCAGGCGTGAGTATATGTATGTATGAATCTGGAGGAAGCAAGAGAGGTGTGTCTGGGTCGTGGCATGTGGAGGTCCTTAGTCTCTGTCTACCCCGGTGGGGGTCAGGCGTGAGTATATGTATGTATGAATCTGGAGGAAGCAAGAGAGGTGTGTCTGGGTCGTGGCATGTGGAGGTCCTTAGTCTCTGTCTACCCCGGTGGGATTCAGGCGTGAGTATATGTATGTATGAATCTGGAGGAAGCAAGAGAGGTGTGTCTGGGTCGTGGCATGTGGAGGTCCTTAGTCTCTGTCTACCCCGGTGGGGGTCAGGCGTGAGTATATGTATGTATGAATCTGGAGGAAGCAAGAGAGGTGTGTCTGGGTCGTGGCATGTGGAGGTCCTTAGTCTCTGTCTACCCCGGTGGGATTCAGGCGTGAGTATATGTATGTATGAATCTGGAGGAAGCAAGAGAGGTGTGTCTGGGTCGTGGCATGTGGAGGTCCTTAGTCTCTGTCTACCCCGGTGGGATTCAGGCGTGAGTATATGTATGTACTAACCAAAATAACATTTGGAAGCGTCGCTCAGTCCAGTATGTAATTGCGGTTCCGTGTTGTAACAGTCGGTACCATTTTTTAATCTTTCATAAACACTCTCAGATAAATTATATCTGTATATTGGAACTTTGTCAATGATTAATTCAGCTGGGAAAAAATATTAAAATTTAATTATATATTATAAATAACTAAATAAACCAGGTCCGCGTGGAATAGTGGCAAAATACGGCTGCATTTCTTGAGCTAAGGAAGGAGCCAGCCCTCTTGTCACCAGAGGAGATGATCAGTCAAATATAAAACTTTATTAAATTATTTGGCATATACACATCTTCACGATATTTTATACCTTGCTGTGTAGCCAGAGACGAACAGTGTCCACTTTTAGTCAGTTGTCCATATTAAACAGAACGACTTAGATTTGCCTCTTTTTAATCAGACGTATATATTTGGACGCTGGCTTTACGTGCCCTCAAGTTAAAGTTCGCTCTACTAATTGACACAGAGTACTAAGCCTATGGAGGGACTATAGACGGGCTCCCCCTTTCGCCAATTTTTTCCCCTTTGACCAGTTATACTGACCAGGTGCGCAGTAATAAGTTACCTTAGATTTAGTTGGTATCGTTTTGTGTCGCGAGACAGAGCTCTAGGAAAATAGTTAATTGTGATGTTTTAAACGGGAAAGGCGATCTAGGGCGTCAAACTTAGTGTTACCAATCATTAATTATAATTATTAAGTTTGTATTTTAACATAATCATCATATAACGTAGAATCCGTTGCGACAATAAAACGACAGAAAAATACAGTGGTACAGGGGCTACTACTAAGCGTTTAATAATTAAATAATCCACCTGTGTCACTGTAATTTAGCATACAGTTACTTATTCAATATATCTAAGTGAAATAGCTGTTACTTTTTCAATTGGTTTTATTGAATAGGAAATATGGATGGTAAAATAAAAGACTATTTGGCCCCTGTTTTCGATAAGCTCCAAAAAAAAAGAGTGCATCAAGGGATACCCGGTAGATGTGAAACATCAAAATTAGTGTATATTTTGTTAGACGAAGAAATACACGACCAGAACAAAACCAAGCGTCTCCGAAGTGTGAGACGCTTGGTCTTGCCACATGCCAATGCGTTATCCCCTCTACGTGCACAGCGGTAGGCGCAGACAGTTTAGGCCAAAACCAAAGCGTCTCCTAAATATTGAGACGTCTTGGTTTTAACCTAGTCTAACGCGCGTATAGATGTTTCACATCAATTAATTTTCAAATCAAATAATTGAAAAAATATAATAATAAAAAAAATGTAAGAGCTTTGTGATAGATTATGAAAGAGAAAACGGGGGCAAAATTTTCCTTTATTTTAGCACGCATATTTCCTATTCTATAAAACCAATTGAAAAAATAAGGGCATCGTGGCACGTAGAGGTCCTTAACCTCTATCTATCCCACTGTGATACAGGCGTGAGTATACTTACAATCAAAATATAAAGGCATAACTTTGCATACAGTTTTACGCCAGTAATACAAAATGTCATTGCGTTTTAAATGATGTTGATACATAACTCCTTCTGAAGCGCCATATATTCTATCTGGACATTCCTGTAACAGAAATGTAATGGTAACAGAGTCCACATTTAGCTATTATATTAAACATACGAGGAGGAAAGCTTGTCACAGTTTTATCTTAGTTAGATCTGTCATTTCATCATATTCTAATGTATATCCCTATTAATATAAATGCGAATGTAAGTTTGTTTGTTACGCTTTCACGCAAAAACTACTTAACCGATCATCATGAAATTTTGCACATATATTCTTGGAGGTATTAGAAGTAACATAGGATACTTTTTATTACCACGGCATGACGACGGGAACGGGGTGGGCAGTGTATGAAGTGTATATGTTTGCCAACATTTTGAAATTAGAAGTCGTGGGAAACAGCTATCAAATATAAAGTAAAGAATGTGTCAAATCAAAATCTTCTTAAAAAGGAACTCTTTATACAGCCAAAGAGATCGAATATTATTCATTTCGGTCAGCTACAATTAGATACGAATTATAGGGTATATTTTATTTTGTTCGTAAATGTCCACGGGCGAAGCCGGGGGCGGAATGCTAGTCTATTATAAAGAGGAAAGCTTTGTATTTTTGTATGTTTGTTACGAATAAACTCAAAAACTACTGGACGGATTTTGATCATTCTTTCACCATTAGAATGCTACATTATCCCTGAGTAACATAGGCTATATACCATCACGGCATGACGACGAGAACGGGGTGGGCAGAGGTGAACATGACAAAAGCTATGTATGAAGTGTATGTTTGCTAACATTCTGAAATAGACACGTACGAAGTCGTCGGAAATAGGGTCGGGGTAGGGGTAGGGTAGTGATAGAGGTAGGGGTATGGGTAGGGGCAGGGGCAGGGGCAGAGGTAAGGCTAGGGGTAGGGGTAGTGGTAAGGGTAGGGGTAGGGTTAGGGTTAGGGGTAGTTATAGGGGTAGTGCAGGCAAGCCATTATCAATGAGTGCTGTAGGGTATATTTTATTTTGTTCGAAAATATCCACGGGCGAAGCCGGGGGCGGACAGCTAGTGTAATATAATATTATAAGAGGTAAAGTTTGTAAATTTGGATGTTTGGGGATTTGGATGTTCAGTCAAATAATCAAAATATTTCCATTCGCTTTAGGTGCCCTCTGAAGCACTAGAAGTCGTTTAAAGCACATATTCTTAGGACCTAGAGTACTCACTATTTACCTCAGGGTCAAATCCAGGAATTTCAGAATGGCCATCAACTCTAGTTATTTGAAAGAAAGTTCTGTCGCCCCATCGTGGTCCAATATTCACTGTCAATATGTCTGTGAAATTTGCATATATCTGAAAAATTTGCTTATATAAAAACCTTAAATCAAATCTAAAGATTCAAAATAACTAAATAAACCAGGTCCGCGTGGAATAGTGGCAAGAATACTGGCTGCATTTCCCCGCTGAATCGCGATGCTGATTCGTTGAGCGAGGAAGGAGCCAGTCCTCTTGTCACCAGAAGAGATGATCAGTCGAGGGGATACATCTTGCTTATATTATATATTTAGCCAGTCTTTTAGAACATAAGTATTGCCTTTTAAAAAAAAGTGTACCGACTTCAAAAATTATGCATTGAAAAGTGTGCTTTCCGAAAGCAAATGCACAAGTCACTATAAAAAAACCAAAATCGCTTCAAGAGTGCCTATTTTCTCCAGGATCAAATGATCAGATCCTAACCTGATGACCATGGGACTACCTGGGAAGTATACCCATTCAAACAAAAAAAAAATCCAAATCGGTCCAGGCGTCTTCAAGTAATCGGGGAACCCACATAAAATATTGAGACGAATTGAGACCCTAATCCTCCTTTTTTTTAAAGTCGGTTAAAAATGGTTTCGCACGTGATGATGGCAAGAGACCCGATGGCATGACACTTGCACCATGGAAGATGGGACGGTCACTAGTATGGGATGCTACATGTGTAGATACTCTCGCACCATATACAGCGTTAAAAGCTGGCAATGCGGCCTACAATGCTGAAATGGCCAAACATCGCAAATATGAATCTCTTCCAAAATAATACGTATTTGAGGCGTTTGGTGTGGAAACGATGGGACCGTGAGGACCTGGAGCACACTATTCCAACTAATAGAAAGGTCACATGACCAGGCTGCTTCTTACTTCGGTCAAAGAATAAGCATTGTCATCCAACGAGGCAATGCAGACAGTCTGTTGGGTACTCTCCCAGTAGATAGCGATTTACATGATTTTTTTTAATTTGTATTTTTTTTATTTAAAATAATTTTAATACATATTACTATTAATTCATGAAATAAATTGATTTCCATTATTATCCCATCCCATTAATATTATAAACGCAAAAGTTTGTATGGATGTATGTATGTTTGTTACAGAATTACGCCTGTGGTACAGACGCTAATTCTGAAGTTCTTCGGCCATATCACTCGCAATGAAGACTCAATGGAGCGGCTAGTGGTGCAGGGCCGAGTCGAAGGCAGGAGGTCTCGCGGTCGTTCCCCTACCAGATGGACTGACCTCATTAGATCAGTGACAAATTGTTCAATAAATGAATGTTCCCGTGAGGCTGACAACCTGAACCGATGGAGGGAAATCACAAGAGCGGCGGCAGCGTTCCGGAGTGATTCATAATCACGACCACTCTGTCAAGAGTGCACGACTGGGAAGAAAGAATTACGCCAGAACGGCAATAGGCTAGGTATTTTTTATTCTGGAAAAATGTATTGTCCCCGCGGAATAGATTTATTGTTTTTGTTTTTCACGGGATCGACATGTTTTTTTGCATAGTGGTAGTTTAGGGGTTAGAGAATGACTTATTCTACTTTTTATACCGCGAAAGCGGGCGGGGGAGGGGTAAAATAGAGCCACGGGATTATTTCTTTTTGGATCTATTTCCACGCGGGTGAAACCGCGGACAGAAGCTTGTATAAATACTACAGTTACGCAGAGACAAAGCCTCTCTTAGCGTCTTCTATCGACTGTATTATGGTGAATGTTCAGAAGAACTCCATCCCCTTTTCGCACCAGCACTGCTCGCACAGGATATAGGTTTCATCCTCACACAGTAGACACGTTCTGCATCCGAACGAAAAAGTTTGGTGACTCGTTCCTTTGTTGTACTATCAAAAAGTGGAACGAACTTCCGGCGTCGGTGTTTCCTGCTTCCTACAACCTGGGGTCCTTCAAGCGAAACGTGATGAAGCATCACTGGACCAACTACCTACGCTTAATAAACAGGCCGTGGTAATGTCACATGTCATCTTCTCTATATAAAAATAAATAAAAATTTAAAACAGTGAATTTAAAGTCAATAGGTACATACCCGACTAAGCATTCCCATATTACTAACTGGTACTAAACCGGGTACTAAAGATTTTGAAGTCTCCAGTACCGGCTCATTGTAGTCCCAAAGATATTCATATATACTTCTCTTCAAGAAGAATTGACTGCTATGAGAGTTAACCAGAAATCGAAACGCTGATCGTACGAAGAATGGTGAATCATGGAGATAGGAAGCCATTCCCTGTAAAAGAAAAGTCGGTGTAGACAGGACCTCCACATGCCACGACCCAGACACACCTCTCTTGCTTCCTCCAGATTCATACATACATATACTCACGCCTGAATCCCACCGGGGTAGACAGAGACTAAGGACCTCCACATGCCACGACCCAGACACACCTCTCTTGCTTCCTCCAGATTCATACATACATATACTCACGCCTGAATCCCACCGGGGTAGACGGAGACTAAGGACCTCCACATGCCACGACCCAGACACACCTCTCTTGCTTCCTCCAGATTCATACATACATATACTCACGCCTGACTTTAAGTGGGGTAAACAGATGCTTAGAACCTAAAATAAATAATAATATATAACTTACCCGGTCTCATATTTAACTTCTCTCTTAACATAAGATCTAAAGGTGTATAAAAAAAACTAACTACTCCATATATAACTAAAAACACACCCCATGTTGACTGGCATATAGTACCTGAAAACAGAAATTATATATTTAGTATATATCTATCATCACGCCTTTCATCCCAAGAGTGGAAGGCCTCTAATGACATTTGTTACGATCCTGACATACCTCGCTTCTTTTATATTCATCATACCTTTCCAGTAAAATACGTGTGATATTGATGTCTTTTAGGGCATTCATACTGTGTATTATGTCCGTTTTGTGTATTTTCGCCATACCGATTTTTGTGAAATCGTTTTTTCTCATGTTTCTGGTACATGAATCTTGGCCTATCTTATTATTTTTGCAATGTATCTCTCTAACAACTTTTTAAAGAGATATCGACAAAATAAGCCGCGTGGTTTACTGAGTTCATTGCGCTAACAAGCTTGCTCTTAAATTATATAGTGTAAAGAGAAAATATGAAACAACCAATTAGTGAATAAAATCGGAAAGAAACTTAGCCCCAGCGAGTTTTCTTGGCGTATGCTATGAAATCCGTTAGAGATATATCAATGTATTTAGATATTATATTAACAACATATCATTAATTAATTAAATTATTTTTGATCAAAATTTTAAAGATAAAAAATAGACATATGCTAACGGCGGACTTTCAAGAGGAACAATTCAGCCATACATTATTTTCGTGCAACTTTAACTATTGACGCAGCGCTCGCCGTGGAAGCTCTCAAGAGGCACGACTTTTTCCGACTTAGTTGACAAATGCCATCATAACTTTAGCTAATTTTCATATACCTGCACATATATAATACATACTTTTTACCAAGATCTACTAAGGGGACATCCATTAATTACGTGAGCAATTTCTCTTCTAATTTAGACTCCCCCCTCCCCCTTGGTGAGATTGAGTGAGATTTAGTGGGACCCCCCCCCCTCCCCCATACATGAGATTTCTTTTACTTTTATAAAATCGGTATTGTCTATACCTTTTTTTTCTTACTCAAATGGGACATTTCAAGTGAAGAAAAAAAAATATAGCAATGTTGACGTGAGATTTTCAATTATACCCCCCTCAGTTTAAGTGAGATATGATGAGATTTTACTGGACCTCTCTCCCCCCCCCATTTTGAGCTCACGTAATTAATGGATGTCCCCTAAGCATATTCAAGGATTTGCCACTTAATTAATTTAGAAATAGACTAAAGAAATGGCTTGTTGAAAATTGCTTTTATTCAGTAAAAAAAAAAAAGTAGTTCCATCACTTACTTATGGAAGCGAGACTTGGGTATGGAATAAGAAGCATGAAAGTAAGATAAATGCAGTGGAAATTTACGTAAAATGTGTATATATAAATCGTATTGACCGCATCCAGAACGAAGGATGCGGAGTAAAAAGGTGGGACTAAAATGAAAAAAAGTAATTTACGCTGGTTTGGACACGTTGAAAGAATGAAGGATGAAATAACAATAACAAGGTTTATATGGCTGAAGTGAAATAAAATGCTGGCAGAGGACGACCTAGATGTACTTTTATTGAACATATAAAAAAATTATTGATTGAAGGCAATATTAATAGTATACACAATCGCCGAGCATGTATGAAAGGTATGATGAATATAAAAGAAGTGAAAGAGGTATGTCAGGATCGTAGCAAATGGCATTCGATTGTCTCTGCCTACCCCTCTTGGGATGAAAGGCGTGATGATAGATAGATAGATATATCATATCCCACTAATATTATAAACGCGAAAGTTTGTATGGATGTATGTATGTATGTTTGTTATTCAATCACGCCTGAAATTTGGCACAGAGATAGATTATAATCTGGAATAGCACATTTTATCCCGAAAAATGTATTTATTAAGATTTGTTTTTGTATTTCACGGGATCGACATGATTTTTGCATAGTGGTAGTTTAGGGGTCAGAGAATGACATAATTGTACTACTTTTTATACCGCGAAAGGCGGGGGAGGAGCAAATTACAGCCACGGGATTATTTCTTTTTGGATCTATTTCCACGCGGGTGAAACCGCGGACTGAAGCTTGTAGGCTATATCACAGCACGCTACGACCCTAAGGAGCTGAGGTGCTACGGCAAGGCACAATTAGTATATTTGTATATATAATTCTTCTGTAAGTGTGTTTGTCACTGAAATCCTCCTAAACGGCTGGATCGATTTTGATGAAATTTTGTGTGCGTGTTTGAGTGGGTTCTTGGATGGTTTTGATTCACAATTGGACCCGTTTTTTATACGGGCGATGCCGGATGCGGATTGCTAGTTATTTATGTAAATATAATGTAATCAAGCTTGTTACAGTTTCGTCATATGACCATGTACTTTTATTATTTTTACATATATCTAAAGTGAATTGATGTAAAAACCTTGAAAACTTGATTTCATTTTTAAATGTCTAAGCCTTTCTGTCTTACAAATCTATTATTGATTCTTTAAATTACTATAATGATTTATAATGGAGTGAAAGATGATGTTGTTACTAAATTGAAGAAAAGTAATTTATGCTGGTTAGGACATGTTGAAAGAATGAAGGATGAAACGGACTAACGACCTAGGTGTACTTTTATTGAACATATAAAAAATGTATTGATCGATGGAAATATTAAAAGTACACACAATCGCCGAGCATGTATGAAAGGTATGATGAATATAAAAGAAACGAAAGAGATCAGAGTATGTCAGGATCGTAACAAATGGCATTCGATTGTCTCTGCCTACCCCTCTTGGGATATAAAGCATGATCATAAAATAATAAAAACCGGATTTGCGCTTTTTTTTTTGGTAGTCCAAGTGCAAGTCCGACTCGTACTTGACCGTTTTTTTTTAAATCAATTGTATTTATTTGTATATATTTAACCAATTACAATGACTTTGAACTAACATTGACTTATGCATTTACAAATAAACAATAATATGATTTGTAAGGGTTAAAAGTCATTACTTATGCAAATACAAATACAAGGGCAATTTGTGATAAAGGGAAGTCAAGATCGAATTATATATCTATCATCACGCCTTTTATCCCAAGAGCGGTAGGCAGAGACAATCGAATGTCATTTGCTACGATCCTGACATACCTCTTTCGTTTCTTTTATATTCATCATACCTTGTGTATACTTTTAATATTTCCATCGATCAATACATTTTTTATATGTTCAATAAAAGTAGGTACACCTAAGTCGTTAGTCAATCTGTATGCTTCATTCTTTCAACGTGTCCAAACCAGCGTAAACTACATGTCTTCATATTAGTCACATCATCTTTCATTCCGCATTATTCTCTAATGACATCGTTTCGTATTAATTTTGGAGTTATTTGAAAAAATACGAATTGGTGGGATAAATGGTTCCTGGTGTGTGGGACAAATGGGCCAGATTCTGGAATAGGCCAGACTGTTTCGGGACTTTAGAGGCAGGCTAGAAAGATCCTAGGATAATCCTGAAGGATCCTAGGTTACCAAATAACAAATTATTATTTCCTACATTTTTAAATTCTACATCCATAGTATTAATACAAGCATTGACCTCGAGTTTTATGTGTCAACATTAATTAAGAAAAAAACAGTCAAACTTTGGATGTGGTATAAAAAAACACATTTGATATACAAATAAAGAAAATGTGCGTCGGTGGTCGAGTGGTCAAGACGTCTGGTATTAACTAGGCAGACCACGGGTTCGATCCCGGTAATGGGTTTTTTTATTAAAAACTTATGTACATCCAACAAACCACACTTAGAGGCTTTTCCATCTAAATATACCTCAACAGAACTGGCGACTCGTTAGATGTAGCCTCACAAATACCATCGGCTAAACGAGGGAGACTTTGTCTTCCGATGGGTACCCTGGAACCGTAACACGGTTTCGGGAGCTGTGAGGCAACTTTTATGTCAATTGTTTCTTGTTATATCAAATTCAAATTTTTTGGGATTTTTTGTCTGTCTGTCAGTGATAATAAAAGGCAATCATAAAAACTGCCGACTGTGAAAACGACATCTAGCGATCATTTCACAATGTATCTGTGTGACCGGACCGCAGAATTGCCAGCCAGAAATGCGCAGCCCGACCCAGGCATACGTGGAAGCCGGTACACGCATTTCTGCCCATACATTTTCGGGCCGGGCAATCCAAAAATCAACAACAAAAATCAACATGCTTAAAGAAGTTTTAACTTAAAAAATCCCACTACTATTATAAATGCGAAAGTTTTATGGATGTATGCTTGTTACTCAATCACGCCAGAACGGCTGAACGGATCTGGATGAAAGGAGATCAACATATTCCCATACATAGTTGGGCTAGTGTCGGGCAATGTCTGGCACCAACCGAGTGCCGACATCAAATATATATATTAATAAAGGTCACAAATGGGCGAACCAAAATAAATTAATCTTATATTTTTAGCGGCCGTATTTTACACGTATTTTTACTTATAATGTTTTAAACACTAGTAACACTAATATAAAATGTTTACGCTTCGGAACGTATCTATTTAAGTCAGCCGTCGTCAGCCAGTTCAGTCAGTCAGTCAGTCAGGCTGTCAGTTCGCTAGCTAGCTTGTGTTTTTGTCGGTTTTTGTTATTTCTCTCGTTATTTCTTATGTTATTCAATATAAATAGATAAAATATAATTAATAAAATAACCTACTAAAAAAGGTAAACAAAACAATCAGTCAAACAATGTCAGTCAAGTTGAAAGTGACAGGTAAATAATTATTGCCAGCAACAAATAATGTTAAAATATGTGTTCAAAATCAAAATCTGAAAACTATTAATTCAAGAGCTAAAAATACTGGACCACGATTTTTTAGTTCTATATCTTATATCTAACAACTGTGGGTATTATCGGTTCTGTTCGCGAAGATAAAAAAAAATGGCCCAAATGTAGGGATCTCCTTTGGCACAGAGATAGATTATAGTCTGGAATAGCACATAGGCTACTTTTTATTCCGAAAAAAATGTGTGGTTCCCGTGGGATAGATTTGTTTTTGTTTTTCACGGGATAGACATAATTTCTTGCGTATTGGTAGTTTAGGGGTCAGAGAATGACATAGGCTATTTTTTATAGGCGGGGGAGGGGCAAGTTACAGCCGCCACGGGATTATTTCTCTTTGGATCTATTTCCACGAGGGCAAAACCGCGAACAGAAGCTTGTAAGTACATAAACTAATAAAAAAAAGATTGAAAAAAAAAATCACAATCACTGTGCGGTTTGACAGATGAAATAGCAAAATATCATATATTAATCATACCAAGGACATTATGGAAAGTAGAGCAAATGTAAATGTATTTCATTGAAACTAATTAACTTTTTAATTTTTTTTAAACATTAGACAAGAATGGAAAGTAAAAAAACCCAATCAATTTCTGAATAGAGTTACCTACGATGATTAAAACAATGAAATAGGGCTTGCCAAAGTTAAAGACATGAAAGTAGAGCAAATATAAAATAATGTGTTATTTATTTATTATTTTTTAAACATTAAGTTGTGTTAGGCAATAATAGAAAACAATAAAAAAACCGGCCAAGTGCGAGTCGGACTCACGCACGAAGGGTTCCCCCTTAAATATTTATTTCATTCTGTTTTTTAGTATTTGTTGTTATAGCGGCAACAGCAATACATCATCTGTGAAAATTTCTACTGTCTAACTATCGCGGTTCATGAGATACAGCCTGGTGACAGACGGACGGACAGCGGACTCTTAGTAATAGGGTTTCTGTTTTTAACCTTTACGGAACCCTAAAAATGAAGTTTTTGAATTTAACTATAATTAAAAAAAGTAAAAGATAAAACTTAAAACTTAAAAAAAAGTGTACCGACTTCAAAAGTTGTGCACTGAAACGTAAGAAAGTACATACCAAAGATAACATAAAAGAAATAATATTAATATTATTATTTTTCCCATTTAAGTGATTTTGCTGCCCTGAGAGACAAATAATAACGCCAATAAAAAAAAATATGGAAATGTAAAGAAAAAATAAAATTTTTGAAAAACTAATCAACCAATTTTTATGAAAAAAAAATTGGGACCAATCCGGAAAAATTATCTGTCGAATAGAAAAGAAATTATCAAACTGGCAGAGTAATCGATGTTCATGCATACAAAAAGAAACATACGGTCCGAATTCAGAACCTTAACTCCTACTTTTTTTGGAAGTCGGTTAAAAATACGAGAATTCGACCAGCAAGATTAATTAGACTACGGATTTTCAGAGCTTCATGAATTTCAGATAAATCACAAACATACTTCTGCTAATTCGCACACACACACACACACACAGATGAGTGATAGAACAAATTAATATTATGTCAATCGCATTTATTTTTTGTTAAGAGGTCCAAAATTAAATTTGCCACTATCTATAGCCCCCCCCCCCCGGACAATTTCTACTCATTTGGCCATAAGATTGACCATTAAGTTACCTTAGGTTTCATTGGTATCATTTTGTGTCGCGAGACAGAGCTCTGGAAAAACTCGGCGTCTATTTGCTATCAAAATTAAATTACTAGAAATAACTTTCTTATTCTAATAATATTGCCTACGCTGCTGCTTCAAACAATTTTTTTTATTAATTCCCCATAAATGCCACATTGCCATATCAAATATATTTCACACATCCATGTCACACGGAATACATTGTAATAAATGATGTAATATTCATGTGCATAGAAAAAATGTTTGTACTCAATCTGTATTGTTGTTGACGATTTGAATTAAAACGATCATCAGTGGTTCCGGGGGACGAGTACTAAAAAAAATTGGTTAAGTGTGAGTCGGGCCGCATGTAAACAAAATCTACCAGACAGACAGAAGACAGAGATTCCGTTTTTCATAAAATATCACAAATAAGACTAAATGTAGGCACACAAGGTTACAATTTTAGAATTTAAATTTCATATTTTTACAAAATATTCACGACAATTTTTTTACTATATATCGTAGACTTCGTCAATTTTCTATAGTGACTGTGGCGAGTACACCGAACCCGGTCGAAGTCACTAGTCGCCCGGAATCAAACTTATTTGGAGAGGTGTACGCGCCTGCGGCGAAACTTGTTTCGCTGTAGTACACTGCCGCCGCAGAGCTGACAACCATCTGTGCAGTCGCTCACAAGCGCTTGACGCGACTCCCGTGTACATCTTAGTTAGCTCCCTATTCTTTTCATTACCGTTATTAATAAATTCAAATTCAATCCGTTATTTTATATTGTGTAAATTTATAGTCAAAATTTAATACATTGTAATTCCGTTCAATTTAATAAAAGAGCTCCGGTGTTCTCATTTATAAAAATCCTTTGTAGTAAATTCACTCTCTCAGATAGTCAGTAGTTGGGCTAAAGGGTTAGCTAGGTACCACCCTTCAAACAACAACTACTTTTTTTCTAAAAAGGGGGCCCTTACAGAAGCGATTACGATTTTTTAATTGTTTAAAAAATAATAAAATAATTATTATTTAGGATTTTTAATAAGCTACAAAAAACTGCGATGTAGGTATATAATTATTGAAGGGTGATGGTATAACAGCGCTGTAAGAAAATTTAAGAGTTTTGTGATAGATTATGAAACAGAAAACGGGGGCAAAGTTTAACCACCCATATTTCCTATTCAATAAAACCAATTAAAAAAATAACAGCTATTTCACTTAGATATATTGAATAAGTAACTGTATGATAAATTACAGTGACACAGGTGGATTATTTACAGAGAAATTGGGAATAGTTTATCCCAGAAAAAATACGGATAGGTAGGACATTTTTATGAGTCATGGCCATGTCGCAATACATTAAAGCCGTGATAGTGTGAAAAAGTAGTTATGAATAAATAATATTATTATAATCGCATCAATTATCAATAATAACGTCAACTTTTCATTTGAATTGTCGAATTTGACCTGAATTATTTGTAAATTGTTTTGTTATTAAATATGTATCGTTAAGCAATACCTTCACGGCTTTTATCCCAGAGGCACCGGTAACATTGTCCACTTGACGCCAGATGTCCATTATTAAACAGAACTTAATTGTATTACAGTTCCAGGGTACCCAGCGGAAAACCAAGTCTCGTTTAGTCAATGGCATTTGTGAGGCTATACCTAACGAGTGGCCAGTTCTGTTGAGGTAGGTATATTTAGATGGAAAAGCCTCTAAGTGTGGTTTGTCGGATTATGTACATAAGTTTTTAATTAAAAACCTCATTGATACATGGCCGGGATCGAACCCGTGGTCTGCCTAGTTAATACCAGTCGTCTTAATCACTCGGCCATGGACTCCATAGTGAATATTTAGACTTGGAATCTGATAGATTTAATTAATTTAATCCTAGAAAAATTAGTTTATTTACAACATTTTCAACTCAAATAGTTTAATAATTATTATTTTATATTGGATTAAGCCATATTTTCATTATTAAGAGTTCTAAATAACCATAGTTTTTAAAACGCAAAAGCAATTATTGTTTTAAAAACTATTGCCTTTTAAAAAAAAGTGTACCGACTTCACCTTTGTGGTGCAAAAAAAATAAATACCCAAATCCCTTCAAGTGTGCCTATAAAATTTGAAGAGTTATCGATTTGTCCAGGATCCCATCATCAAAGTATACATCCTTTCAAACAAACGAATCGGTACAGGGGTCTTCAAGTAGTCGGGGTCCCTTTTTTTTGAAGTCGGTTAATAATAACTATCAGCAATTTGCGTTGAAAATATTGTAAGTATATTAATTTTTTTGTATAAATAAACTCATTTTTCTTTAATTTTTCTTTCTCGATTAATGTCAAGTATTATAGCCTTTATAGTGTTTATAGCCGATTAATCGGTATTTAAGATAATCCCGCCAACCGTGATATGTCTTATAAGTCGTCGACTAATCACAACCATCACAGCACGTACAGGATTAAACTGGATTCCCTATCACGTGCGTTATTCACCAAGGCGTGACATAGAAACCAATTAATTTTTCTAGGATTAATTGAGATTTGACATATTTTTGACAGCCAAGGACACTTAACAATTTCATGCAAGCTATTAAAGCTAAGCCTGTAAAGATGATACTATGAATACTTTGTGTTATATAGTAGTTGAAATAGTTAGCCTCAACAATGTCAAAAGTACCTATATCCAGTGTGATTATTATCAAACAGTGTTGTTGAAAGTACAACAGTCAAATCAAAATATTGGTTTTATTAAGTACAAGCTTATGTCCGCGATTTCACTAGCGTGAAAATAGATAAAAAAATAAATAATTTGGCTGTAATTTGCCCCTCCCCCGCCCGCTTTCGCGGTATAACAAGTAGTATATGTCATTCTCTGACCTCTAAACTAGCACTATGCAAAAAATCATGTCGATCCCGTGAAAAACAAAAACAAATTAAGCAAGTCTATACTAATATTATCTATCTATCATCACGCCTTTTATCACAAGAGGGGTATGCAGAGACAATCGAATGCCATTTGTTACGATCCTGACATACCTCTTTCGCTTCTTTTATATTCATCATATCTTTCATACATGCTCGGCGATTGTGTGTACTTTTAATATTGCCTTCGATCAATAATTTTTTTATATGTTTAATAAAAGTACACCTAGGTCGTCCTCTGCCAGCATTTCCTTTCACTTCAACCATATAAACCTTTTTAGTCAATCTTTCATCCTTCATTCTTTCAACGTAAACTACTTTTCTTCATTTTAGTCACAACATCATCTTTCACTCTGCATTTTTTCTAATGACATTTTATCCAAAGAGGGGTATGCAGAGACAATCGAATGCCATTTGCTACGATCCTGAAATACCTCTTTCGTTTCTTTTATATTCATCATACCTTTCATACATGCTCGGTGATTGTGTGTACTTTTAAGCCATCGATCAATACATTTTTTATATGCTCCGGTATTTCCTTCCACTTCAGCCAATTAACCCTTTTTAGTCAATCTTTAATTCTTCATTATTTCTAATTATATAAGAAGTTTTGTACCTAAGTTTGGATGTAGGGGATAATCTCTCAAACTACTTAACCGATTATTGAAAACTAGGATATCCTACAGACGAAGCCAGGTGCGGAAATCAACTATGTAATAAGTGTAAATATTTATAACGATCTTGAACGCATCCGTGCAAAGGGTCGCTGGTTCTTAGATAAGTTCTATTTCCTTAATAAATATCATTAAATAATAGAATGATAGATAAACTAAGTTATTTACTTCCAATATCATAAATAAACATCATTATAATTTATCTTCTATAGACTTCGGACGCTAATACTTATTAATTTCTATTCTATTTTTTTCAATATGGATCCATCAGGGTTTTGATGATTCTGCCAATGTCAAGTATTATAGACATCACAGTAATAATATGACGATTAATCGGTAGGTAAGATGTTCCCACCAAACTATCACGTCACGGCGGACGCGTGCGTTGGTTGCCATGACAAACTGTATTTAAAAAAACTATATGAAAATAAAAGGAGATTTTAAGTCTAAATACACATTTGAAATTTGTTGTTCGTTGGTAAGCGCATCACTTGAGAAGTGCTGGACCGATTTGGTTAATTTTTTTCTAATGTATGAATTAAATTGGAAAGTTTGGCGCTTTTTATATGAGTTGAGAAATGGGGTAAAATGCCTCTTTTACCAAAACGATGACGGCACTTCGTAGTCTGACGGCAAAATTTTGAAAATTTATTATAAAACAACTAATGGATAGAAAACATTAATATTCAAGTTAGTTTTTTTAAATAATTGCCTCAGTTTTTACTTTACATAGAGGTGTCGGTATTATAAAAAAAGGTCAAAATGGAAATCAACATTTTTTGAAAATAATCCAAAAAGAATAAATATTTTGTAATTAATTTTAGAGGTGACTTTTAATGGAATCATCACTTAAGTTTTTTTAAAGTGCATTAACCTTATGCTATTAGCATTTTTTATTTAATCTAAAATTAAGATTTACCTAATGCTAGTGTCACTTAATTTTACAAGTTTTTAGGGTTCCCTAAAGAAAGAAACAATAATCTATCTTATTCTCAATATATAAGAAAACGGAAATCGATAATAGGATGTCTGTCCGTCTGTCACAGCTTATTTTCTCCGAGTCTACTGGAAAAAGAAAGTTGAAATTTGATACATATGTAGAGTTTGATAGGTAGGTATATAATTTTTATTTTGGTGGTTAATTTTGGTGAGAAAATAAAAAGTATTAAATAAAATTTTCAAGTGCATCACGTAACATATCAAATGTTATAATTTGAAAAAAATAGGGAATATAGAGACTCCAATCACCGGCGCGCCGCCGTATGGTCCACAGAAATCGAGGACAAACTCGTTCAATTCGGTAGGTAAAGTAAAAGCTAAGGTACGATTTTTATATTTTTATTTTAAAGATTAAGCTATTTTAACCGCTGAGACGGAAAGTGAATACATGTATTCACCTATATGCGCACTACAGTAAGCTCGCAAGTGAATACATGTATTCACCTCGCGACAAAATTTAAAAATCACTTTAATGTGTGTCTATCTCTTTTTATTTATATAAAGTTTGAAAGAGGAGTCATAGGAATTGAAATTCTCTACATTTCTATGTGTAATACGTCTATGGGTCGGATAATACGCCATTATAAAAAGCATAAATAAATGCAGTGTTTATTATACTCTTTGTCATAACAGTCGCTTTGTTGATCAGTGCACTTTTATATTATTTTATAGTTCCAATAAGCCCTGCAGCTAATATACTAAGGTATAGTACTGTTTATAATACATTTATTTACAATATTTTATTTAGTTGAAACCAAAAAGATCAATTTTAATATAGTTTTTCTGTCGAGGAAAAATCTGATATAAAAAAATCCGTAAAAATTTTTACAAAATTTGTTTATTGTGGAAAGATGCGTATACGATATGAATAAATACACAGGGAAAATACTTTACATATATTTATTTTTCATGTTCCAACGTTTATTTTTATTATATAATGTGCTATTTCGAAGTAATAATCCAAAATATAAAAATGTCGCAAAATTAAAACGCCATCTTGAAAATTCTTGAGAACGGCCTAGTGATGTGAAGGACATTGTTAACATAGCTTATCGATATTTTCGTAGTCTCAAATAGTTATTTCTATTTGTATTCTATTATTTATTATATTATTAGTAATATTGAATTAATAATGTTTGATGGAATATATTTATTATATTTCCGCTCTGACTTCGCCCGTAGTTGAAATTTAATTTCCGGCATAAAAGTGACCTATGACACTTTTCGGCCCTACGACTATCTCTGTACAAAAAAAATCACGTATAAACACACTTCCACATTTATAATATTAGTTAAAAAGTATATATTTATCGGTATGTGATGTGTAACATCTTTGCTCGCGGTTTGAGATATTTGATAGCATTTATTTTATGAATGTAACGTAAATGTCTAGGGAAGAACGCACTATCAGTGCTATATAAAATTACTATACCAGAAGAGTAATGGCCTTGTTTAACAACAATTTTACTCGTAACCCAGGTTAAAATTACACATACCTAATTGAAACCTACTTTAAGATTTGATTAGTTATTTAATTTGTTTTTTTAGTATCATGTCTTCTCGGTTTATGGTTCTATGGTGAAGAAGATGACTTCGACCACAAGGAAACCGTCACCATAGAGGATGAGGAAAATTATGACATAATTGAGGTATGCTTTTGAAAATATTATACTATATAAAGCTCGATTACCACTCACTGATTCACTGACTCACTCACATCATTGTTCTCCCAGAAAGAGTTGCGATGGGGGAAACTTTTGGTGGGAACGTATAGAGGGGGTCCCAGTGAGTACCAGAAAAATTCGAAACCCCCCCTTTTCGCCCCCCTTAGTTTTTTTTGTTTTTTATCTCGGAAACTACAAACCGAAGGGGGTAGGTTCGGCACCTAATATTGTTCAGGATCTGTTCCTATTAGCGAATCCATTAAAAAAATGATCTCCCATACAAAAAAAAAATCCTATACATTTTTTTGTTTTTTATCTCGGAAACTACAAATCAGAGGGGAAAAGTTTCAAAACTAATAATGTTCAGGATTTGTTCCTATTAGCAAATCTGTTTAAAAAAATTCTCCCATACAAAAAAAGAACTCTCATACATTTTTTTTATTTTTTTATTTACTACAATCGAGCAGCGGTAGTGGTAGTGGTAGGAGTAGGGATAGTGGTAGTGGTAAGGGTAGAGGTAGTGGTAGGGGTTGGAGTAGGGGTAAGGGTAGGGAGTAGTTGTGGTACGAGTAGGAATAGTTTTAACGTGATAGGTGGCGGGCTTCAGCTCAAAAATAAAAAAATAATAAATAGGTAATTTTGTATGGGAATCGCTACTTAAACTCGCTAAAAGTAGTGGTAATGTTAGTGGTAGTAGTAGGGGTAGTGGTAGGGTTAGTGGTAGGGGTTGGAGTAGGGGTAGGGGTAAGGGTAAGGGTAGGGGTAAGGGTAGGTGTAGTGGTAGTGGTAGGAGTAGAGGTAGGGATAGTGGTAGTGATAGTTGTTTTCGACGGACGAAGGAAAGTAAATAGAAGGCACGCCAACGTTTAGGCAGGACATCGTCTGCCGGGTCCGCTAGTAATTGAAAATAACTCTTTGTTTCACTGTTATAAATATATTTAACCCCCTCCTCCGTCCTATTAAAAATATTTTAACTCGAAACATAATCGAATTCTCTGCCAAACTTTATCCAAATGCAATCAACAAACATTTAAATTTATTTTTATTTATCTGTAGGACATACAAGTACTTGTCATGGATGAAGATGGACGCGTGCTGCTCATGGGGATGTTCCACACAAATACGTGCTGAACTTCAATATTTTCCAGAAGCATATCTGAAGCTGGTGTAACCCCTCCGAAGCCGGAGCAGCCTGGTGCTGACTCAGCCCCGCAGCCGGAAAAGACCTTGGCCTCAACGTCTCGAGGAACTTTGTTTATAAGGAGGCAAGGGATCAATCGGTCGCGTGGACGAGGGCGTCGTGGGGGTCTCCGAAGATCAAATGTGGTGGGACGTGTACCTGGATGTCGCCTTACAGAGCGATATCCTACAGATGAGCATCTCCCAGAATATTTATAGCATCAATGCATGATAGAGATGTTGGTAGGAGAGAGAATGGAACAGGGACCTGAACAAGAGTATGATGGTGCTGAGGAGTTTGTTTGGGAACCTACTGGTGATTGGAGAGGAGTGCAAGAAACTTTCGTTCATGAAAAACCTTGGCCGACTCGCGTATTTAACAACGCATACGATGCATTCCGCGCCTATTTGTAAGATTTCATGCTATCTCATATAGCGATGGAAACTAATAGATATACCCAGGATATTGACACTGAGAGATTTACGAGGCTGTGATTAAATACGAATCTTGATGAAATACTCATTCTGTTTCCATTTTGGATGATGCTCTTCATTATTAGGATGCCGACCATCAAGGCATTTTTTGCGAAACAGCCAATCCTGCGTACAGAACTATTCCGGAAACTGAAGTACTGGAACCTAAATAGAACTTTTAATCACGCCAGTGGCTCAAACGATCCAAATAATACTGACAACAACATGTTACATGGCACGGGTCCCGTCATCGACCACTTGAACAAAAAGTTCAAGGAGCGTTACGTTTTAAAGCAGAATATTTGTATCGACGAGTGCCTGTCGCCGTGGAAAGGCCCGCTAGGGTTCAAGCAGTACATAAAAACGAAGGCAGCTCGCTTTGGTATTAAAGCCTATCAGTTGTGCGAATCGGCTACTGGTTACCTGTGGTCCTTCTTTATATATGTAGGTCGTCAAACAACCACCTCCACCCTACCTTGCCACTACCACCCTACCACTTCTGAACTTGGGCCTTACACTCTTTATGAAAAATTGGTTCAAGTGCCCGTCGCTGGCGCGGTACCTCAAACGGCGTCGCACTGATTGTGTTGGGAAACTTCGCGCTAATCGTAAGCACATACCACCTGTTGGTAGAGAGTATTTTGGTAGAACGATCCACTGATTCCACTGAACATTCCCTGGCCATTCGTTTATCGTTAGTAGAGGGAATCATGAATCGTCTTCTTCGTAATGTTCCAAAGTCTAATGTCAATGTCAATCCAGGGCCGCGTACTTTTTCACATTTTCCTCCGGAACGCTTGACTGAGCGCCACGAAGAAATACGTATGCGCGTGAAATACCGCACAAATCTAGGTCGGAGCAGATGCGTTTGGTGTACGTATAACGGTCGCGCACAGAAAACCGCATGCCAGTGTCCGGATTGTGAAGTGCCGCTCTGTCTCGAAATATGTTTCGAACAGTTTCATACTAAACCTTTATAATCTCGTACTTTTTTATCTTCTTTGCGTCTAACACTTCTTCTCTTTTATCATGTTTTAGTTTCTTGTCCTATTCTTTGTCTATTTGTTACATTATATGTGAGAAGAGTATGAACGATTAACTTTTGCAAGGAGGGATTTGTTCATTGTATCTGTGTATTGTATTGTTGTCTGTATTGTACTGTGTAATAATAATATTAAATATACATAAACACGGTACTGACGAGTATTTTTCATAACTATGTAAATAAAATACTGTTATAGTATAGCTGTTCATTCTGCTGGTTTATTTTATATTAACCAGATAAAATACGCATGATATTGTTATAGTATTGCTGTTTATTCTGCTGTTTTATTTTAGATTAACCAGACTCATAACTATGTTAATAAAATACGCTTGGTATTGTTATAGTATTGCTGTTTATTCTGCTGTGTTATTTTATATTAACCAGACTCATAACTATGTAAATAAAATACGCATGATTGATGTTATGGTATTTGTTGTTTTATTTCTGATCACATATTTATTACAAAACCAGATTCATGGATAAGCAAAAACTGGATAAGTGAGAAAACTCTATAAGCGACAAAAATAGTCAGGTCCCGTCATTTTTAGCCCCAGTGAGTGACAGCGTAAAGAACCTCTTTTAGAGAGAGTCATTTTTCACTTCTAGACCTGTGTAAGTGACAGTTTCTTACTCTAGACCTCTGTAAGCGAGACTATTCGCAAGTCGAATCAAAGCCAAACCGTATCCTTGTTTGTAAATAAAGAAAGCCAAAGCGTTATTGTTTTTGATGGAATTATAAGACATCTGCAGCACACTTGTGCGCTTCGTCCTACCTACCTGCTCATGGTACTCATTCTAAATATTTGGTTATATACTTATTACCTATTTCTTAACGCTCTAGCACCATGTTTGCAAGTGACAAACCGTGTTAGTGAGAAAACTCTATGAGCGAGAATAATATTCGGGACCCTTGAATTCTCGCTTACCCAGGTTCGACTGTATGTATATATATAGAGAGAGAGTAAAGTACGCGTGGTATTAATATGGTATTGGTGTTCTGTTGTGTTATTTCTAGTTTAGTCGAAAGATATTTTGAGATCGAGAGATCTCAGGAAGTCAGGACAGCTACAATATTTTACTATAAAAGATTTTCAAATATTTTTTAACAATTAATTATTTGTAAGTTGTTGGTGGTGTTTCTATATGTAATACAATCATTTGTATAATAAAATCAC
The DNA here is from genome assembly GCA_963924495.1 of Nemapogon koenigi. Classification (NCBI taxonomy): domain Eukaryota; kingdom Metazoa; phylum Arthropoda; class Insecta; order Lepidoptera; family Tineidae; genus Nemapogon; species Nemapogon koenigi. The sequence goes on along the minus strand of OZ004658.1, from coordinate 5,780,886 downwards.
AAAATACATCGCGCTAGCAATTTGGTGAATGCGCTCTTCGACAGTATTGACGGTGGTGGGAATTTCATCGATATCGATAAAAATATTTTATTGACGCATGCATCACTATTATAATGGTATTTCATATAATTATATTTACAATACCAAATTACTTTGATTTTTGTATTTTTGTAGGAAACTATGAAGAAAATGTGTATAAAAGTGGAAAATACAATGTTTTTATACAACTTTATGTGTTTTATTTCAATAATATCATCTTTCCTATGTGGCTACCGTGAGAAATATTTGATTGCAACGAAAGAGATATTTACACTATTTTTGTTGAATTTTGATATTGTAATTGTACGGCTTAGTAACCTTAATATACCTTTATCAAAGTTAGGTAATAATAATTTCAAAACAAATTAGGATTACTGATATTTTGAGAGTACAAATTTCTATTCTCGCGCGCATTTTTTTCCATATTCATAGTCGCGGGTGTTAAGTTTGGTCGTATTTTTCTAAGTAATTTTATATGGAAACAACAAAAAGAGACTATATAGCTTGGTCATATATATTTCCTGCATTGAAATTGGCACAAAATATTTATTCATAGAGTTCTGTAATATTCTGTAGAAATTATTTTCTTCCGCATTACTATTATTTTTCTGTTGTAAGCTAATTTAACAAGGGATATTTTAATTTAGGTGCCTAAAGTAGGTGTGATTATGACATAATTAAAGAAATACATTATTATAGAATATATTATTTTCATTTCAAGTAAATCTGTTCAGTGATTGTCTCAAAATTTGCAAATATATAACCATGGGTATAATTTTTTTCGAGCCGCCATTGAGCCGTGCGAGCGAGAGGTAGTAAGTGTTTTCGTCGCCGTACTAGATTAGTTATAAAAACTACTGAAATAGTAATATATCTAGTAACAGAGTAACAGGGTAACATTGGTTGACAAGTAAATATTTTGCTTTTATTTAGCCGATATAATGACGTCATTTATAGGTGAAATGTAGGTTAAGTAAACTATTTGTTTTTGAAAAAATAAAGACAATCTCACGATTATACGGATTATTAAACCAATATCTCGAAACGGTTTTGGATTCAACATGCCTTAACTTTTACTCTTGTAATGGTCCGCCTAAAATGGCGGCCGGAATGGGAGAATTTTCGGTGCGATGCCGGACCAATATTTACCTACTTTATATTTTACAGGAAAACCTAAACGAAAATTCTGTCTCAAAGTTCTAACCGAAAACGGAATGGTACGGAAACCTACCGTACCATTTTTCCATGAAAACTATTTTCCATTAAACTATAAAATTTTAACTCAGATAAAATAAAAATAAACTGAGATAGACAGACACAAGAGTGATGCTATAGGGTTCCACTTATTCGTCCAATCGCCGGCGCGCCGCCGTACGGTCCACCGAAATCGACCACAGACTCGTCCAATTTTTGTACGCGCGGCATCCGTTTTCAAATCGTTGTATTTGTGGTTGATTTAGATGGCGGGAACGATCTGTCACACACACATCCACACGCCTATGTTTAATCGAATCTTGTGTGTCTGTGTGGGTGAGTGAATTAATTGCATGTGATCTAGATCGTATGATTTACATTTCTAATGTGTGGCATGTGTTCAATCTCGGTCATACGGCGGCCGGACCGAACATTTTCTGTGATATATCGGGCTAGAATTTGTAGAATTTGAAGACGGTTGGTGCCAAATTAAAAACTATTTAGCTCCCAATTTCACCCGTATAAGGTTTTTCTCTCATACATAATTCCATAGAGATTTAATATTTAAAAAACCTTAATCCTAACTGATTTTATGATATGTCTGTGAGATGTCGAGAAATTATTATACCTTTAAAAAAATTATATGTCAAAATCGGTACATATTTCATCGAGATATTACGAAAAATACTAATATTATCTGTCTATCTATCATTACGCCCTTTATCCCAACAGGGGTAGGCAGAGACAATCCAATGCCATTTGTTACGATCCTGACATACCTCTTTCGCTTCTTTTATATTCATACATGCTCGGCGATTGTGTACTTTTAATATGTCTAGCCATCGATCAAAATATTTGTTCAATAAAAGTACACCTAGGTCGTCCTCTGCCAGCATTTCCTTTCACTTCAGCCATATAAACCTTTTTAGTCAATCTTTCATCCTTCATTCTTTCAACGTGTCCAAACCAGCGTAAACTACTTGTCTTCAGACTAAGAATATAAAGAGATTGCGGAAACACTGATGCAATTTAAAAAAATATTTCACTAATAAATAGCTACATGATCCCTGAGTGCTATAGGCTATATTTTATTTTGTTCCAAAATATACACGGGCAAAGCCGGGAGGGAAAAGCTAGTTGACTTAAAAATACCAAACCTTCTCTGCGCAACTTCAATACGCGCTTGACTAGTTTTTTATATTTTTTTAAAACCAGCTTACACATGCTAATAGCTGTCGCGAAAAATCATATCTTTTAATGTATTGTTGTATCTTTTCATTATGATTTCTACGGCATTTTTTGCTGGAATTACAGGTTTTTTTTACAAATCTATCACGCTTTTAATTCCATAAAACAAAAAAATATTCAAATTAGTTTACATTATATATTATTACGGACCCGACAGACGTTGTCCTGCCCAAACTTGCTTGGGCACTACTCCTACCTCTACCCCTACACCTATACCTACACCTACCCCTATGGGGTATGAAAAATAGATTACGACCGATCGTGGGCCCTTATTATAGCCTCACAAATACCATCGGCTAACAAAGGAAGACTTGGTCTTCCACTGGGCATCCTGGGAGCTGTAAGGCAACCGGAGAAACAAAGTCTTGGACTTAGTATTTCTACCAAACGATCTAGATAAAGCCGAGGGCCATACTCCTTATAAGGAACCTACCCATTTGTCTAAATTACGTGTTAGCATATGTTATGGCGTCATACTAACTATTGTTTAATTATTTTTGTACACAAATCACGTTCGAGGATAGGTTAGTTCTAGGAGCTCCATTCCTTTACATTGCATTAAGTTGGATTTTAAAAAAAACATAAATACGCTAATTACTACTTATCTATTACAGATAGATATATGCTACCGCGGACTTTTTTGTAGATAATTTTATTCTACACAATTCTTTCCTACATCATTTTGTTATATCTCTGACGGATTAGACAGCATACGCCATGAAATGGCGGTAGAGCTAATTTTTTCCCCGATTTGATTCACTAATACTGTTAATGCTCAGCTCCTAAACATGATAGGTACATGTTTAATACTTTTAAATCTTTTACGTGAATCAACCTGTCAAATAAAGGAAACCGTAATAAAATCCGTTTAGTAGTTTTGACGCGGCGAGGGACTATGTAATGATACATTTAAAAAAAATACACCGAACTTGTGAATACAAATATTTTGACAACTTAATCATTAGATATCTATGGTGGCATCCACTTTTACTGAATTCCTTCACGTGTTATCGGTTCCAGGGTACCCAGCGGAAGACCTTGTCTTTCTTTTTTAGCCGATGGTATTTGTATGGTTATACCTAACGAGTGGCCAGTTCTGTTGAGGTATATTTAAATGGATTTTTTTAGATTTAATTTGTATGTACTGTTGTCTATCTATACTAATATTATAAAGAGGAATGATTTGTATTTTTGTGTGTATGTTTGTAATGAATAAACTCAAAAACTCCTGTGCCGATTTCAAAAATTCATTCACATTCACATTGGAAAGCTACATTCACCCTGAGTGACATAAGCTATATTCTATTTTCAAAAAAAATGGGATCCTTAATAAAACTACAATAATGTAATCCAAGGTGTAAAAAAATGACCTAAGAAATTCCTTACATCGCGTGCGCTGCGAAAACTATTGATGATATAGAGGTAGGGGTAGGGGTAGGGTATATTTTATTTTGTTCGTAAATATCCACGGACGAAGCCGGGGGCGGAATGCTAGTATATTATAAACGCGAAAGTTTGTATGGATGTATGTTTGTTACTCAATCACGCCAGAAGAGATAGATTATAGTCTGGAATAGCACATAGGCTACTTTTTATCCCGGAAAAATGTATGGCTCCCGTGGGATAGATTTGTTTTTGACTTTTTGTTTTTCACCGGTTTGACATGTTTTTTGCATAGTGGTAGTTTAGGAATCAGAGAATGACATATACTAACTTTTTTACCTTGAAAGCAGGCGGGGGAGGGGAAAATTACAGCCACGGGATTATTTCTTTTTGGATCTATTTCCACTCGGGTGAAACCGTAGACAGAAGCTTGTAAGAAATAAAAAAGGAATGGAAAAGCCTCTTAATTATTGTCTTGTCTTATTCTAAAAAGTGACTTTACTTACTACAATAAAATGATTTCTTCTTAAGAACATCTGGCGAGTTATTCTCAACACATGATATTTCACATACTTGTGTGCAGTCTAACTCTATGCAGTCTAATTGCTCCCCTTTTATAAGGCTTTTTGTTGAATGACGCCTTTCTGTTGAAAAAGACGTATTGTCGGCTTCCGAGGACATCTGTGAAAGAAAAAAATATATAAAAAAAACCGTGTTAAGGTCCCAGAGTACCCAGCTGAAGACCAAGTCTCTCTCGTGGAGACCGGGAAAGCCTCTAAGTGTGGTTTGTCGGATTATGTAATAAAGGACATGAATGAGCGCCTGAGAAAGAAAAATATCGGTGATTTAGAAATCGTAAAAAATAGTCTTTAAAAAAAATGGACCAATTTCCCGAAATGGCTAAATAGAATATGGTTGGGTACCCTGCGGTCGGCAATGGTTCCGGGAGCTGTAAGGCAAACCATGAAGAATTTTAAATAGAATCTGGTTTTTGTTTCATCGTGTTAATGGAATCGGATTAGCAGTTATATAAAAATGTCCAACAGCTAAAAGCTAGTCTGGAATCATTTAGCTTTTAGTGAAAGAATTTTCAAATTGGTACAGTAGTTTTTGAGATATCTTCTTACAAACAAACAAACTCACACTTATAATAAAAACACTTCTAAAATAATTGCCTTTTAAAAAAAGTGTACCGACTTCAAAAATTATGCACTGAAAAGTATGCTTTCCGAAAGCAAATGCACAAGTCAGTTAAAAAAAATACCCAAAGCGCTTCAAGTGTGCCTATACTCGATTTCTCCAGGATCCTATCATCAGATCCTAACCTAATGACCATGGGACGACTTGGAAAGTATACCCTTTCAACCAAAAATAAAATTTTCCAAATCGGTTCAGGCGTCTTCAAGTAATCGGGGAACATAAATAAAAAAAAAGATTCCGACAAATCGAGAACCTCCTCCTTTTTTGGAAGTCGGTTATTTAGCAGTTACAGCTGTTTAAGAAGTGACACGTAAATGAAGTGAAATTTATGTATGTGTGTGTAAAAAAATATTTTGCCCAACCTGGATATAGAATCCTAGACCGTCTGCTTTGTAGGTAAGATTAAGACTAAATCCATGGTATGCTAAATGATAATATATATTATGTTAAATTTTTTATTTCTAAAACCAGTTTTATTATGCTAAAAGATATTATGTTCTCACGAACAATGTAAGTAATGATTTATCACTTTTTTATGGTTTTTTTTTATATTTTCTGAAATTAATCAAAATGTCTATAAATATGTCAAGTTTTTTTATATACATAATTATACTAGCACATAACAAGAAAAATATAAAAAAAACATCAAGATCGCTGCCTTTGGGAGAGTGCCCAAAGGCTGGCTGCGATGCCACGTTGGATAGCAATACATATCCTTTGGGCCAAATATGAGCCAACTCATTGGTCGTGGGACACCTCAACCAATCTTTTGGCTATTTCTTTGTAGAGATGTCGAGCGTTATTTCCCCACGGACCCAGTGTTTCCACCCCAAACGCCACAATTATGTATTCTTCAGGAAGAGATGCGTATTTGTGAAGTTTTCCCATCATCTCGTGCTCGTTTAGAACAATTTGAATGCCCTACGTAAATACGCTTATAACTAAGGTACTTCATTATTAGAGATAGATATATGCTACCGCGGACTATTGCAGATCATTTTATTATACACAATAGGGAAGATGACAGGATAAACAAAATGTTATTCTATTTAGTCCGATATTTAGATTATCAAAAAATATTGGACACGTATTTTTCTTTTGTCAATCAAACAAAAAATGACAGATAAAGCGCGTCAAGTTTGGGAGTGGGGGCCGGTGACGTCACTTCTAGGTCAAAAGTGTAGGTACTCAAATGTGACGTCATAATTCATAATTTTTTGTTTAATTGACAAAAGAAAAAAGACGTGTCCAATATTTTCTGATAATGTAACTGACGGACTAATTGGCCATGCTACATATTTATAATATACTTTTTTTATAATTTGTTTTGAAAATATAGCCCATTTTAAGAAACTAATTTCGGTATATTTGTTTTTTATCCATTGCGTCTATTTTTAATATATTTTACAAATTTTACCCGCGAAAAGTAAACGTGACGTCACAAGAATTTAGAACAGGATTATAATCTTGGCCACAACACATAAAAAGTGACAGTCAATCAAATTAACGTCAAGCAAACGTCACTCAAGGTCGACTAACCTAAAAATTACTCTTGTTTATATACTCGTGTTTATATTTATTTAAATTGAATAGTTTTTTACAATGGCAAGTAAATAGTGTTTCATCCCGTCATGTCCTAATAACAAAGAAAATAATTAGACGTAAAATATAATTTATAAAGATGTCATTCAAAGATTGACGATTGCCCTTTTTTGTAGGCAAAGGTATTATTTTTTCATACTGCTTAAGATGACGTCATACATCGGTCAAATTAAGGTTATTGTTTTTTATTGAATATCTTAAAAAGTATAGACTTAATTTAAAATCTGATAAATAGAAATTGTACTGAAAGCTTATATCTCGAAACGGTTTCGAGATCTTCGTTTCTGTTCAAAAAGTTAGCATGGCCAATTAGAATTTTTTAATCATTATGCCTAATCTCTGACGGATCAGACAACAAAAGTTATTAATTAGGTAAAAGTGCCATTCTGCCGCATTTTTAAACTCATTTGTCTTCATGGCACGTGGTACTACTTTTACCACAAAGTAATGGCACAGTATGGCAACTTTACCTAAATGATGACGTCATTATGTCGTCTATCAGTAAAACTTTGAAATTTCTGAAAATAACTCAATCTTTGAAATCTCGACTGCTGAAAGCTGAAGAGTTTGTTTGTTTGAACGCGCTAATCTCTGGAACTACCATTTGATTTGATAGCCCAATAGGGTAGACGACAGGGTAAACAAAATATTATTCTATTTAGTCCGTCATTTAGATTATCAAAAAATATTAGACACGTATTTTTTGTTTTGTCAATCAAACAAAAAATTACAGATATAAAGGGCGTCAAAGTTTGGGAGTGGGGGCCGGTGACGTCACTCTTTGCTAAAAATTGTACTAAGGCGTGACGTCACGCGGAACTTTAGCGGGCTATATCTTCATCATTTTTTGTTTAATTGACAAAAGAAAAAATACGTGTCCAATATTTTCTGATAATCTAACTGACGGACTAATTAGAATTTTTTAGTCATCATGCCTATTCTTGAGGAAGGTTAGGCTTCATAACATCACGCTACGAGCTACGACCCAAAGAGGCGGAGTAGTAAAAATTTAAAATCATACCAAAATAGTTTTTATTTTTACTTTACAGAGGTACCGATGATAGAGCGTTGGACTTGAAACCTGTGGGAACCAGGTTCATATCTGACTCGTTACAAAAAATGCCAAACATTAATTTCCTTTAGTTCTCGGGCTTCGTAGGGCAGGTACTTTTAAATGACGAATCTAGGTCAAAAGTATAAAATCCCGTGATGGTGTTTGTTTTTTAAATTTCTACAAGTCCGACTTACACTTGACGTTTTTCCCAACAAAGTGTATAACGAGAATAATATTCAAATTGAGTTTCAGTTGAAGTACCACTCTAAAAAATTACTGAACGAAGTATGTGAAAACTATACATTATAGTCCAGTGAAAATATACGAACTAAACTAGTCCTTGGGTATGGAATAAGAAGCATGAAAGTAAGATAAATGCAGTAGAAATGATTTACGTTGAATGTATGATATAGCGTATTGACCGCAGCCGGAACGATGTTATTAAAGAAGAATAAGGAGTGAAAGATTGACTAAAAAGGTTTATATGGCTGAAGTGAAAGGAAATGCTGGCAGAGGACGACCTAGATGTACTTTTATTGAACATATAAAAAATATATTGATTGATGGCAATATTAAAAGTACATTACAATCGCCGAGCATGTATGAAAGGTATGATGAATTTTAAAATATTTTATATTGTTATGTGTAAAAAATTTTAATCTAATAAAATTATACTTCGTGATATGTATTTTAAAATAAATCGGTATCAAATATCTCCCTTAATAATTACTGATCATCTCTTCTGGTGACAAGAGGGCTGGCTCCTTCCTCGCTCAACGAATCAGCATCGCGATTCAGCGGGAAAATGCAGCCAGTATTCTTGCCACTATTCCACGCGGACCTGCAGCCTAATTGCGTAACTTTGATAGTGATCCAATCACTATCATTTTTTTACAGACTAGGGTCGAATTTAGCCCCGCACTTTTCGAAATGTGTATTTTCGTTAATTGTGCTACATTGTGCTGCGTTTGTGCCGTACTGTGCCGCAAAAATTTGCTCAATATCTCAAACAGTTTTTGAGAAAAAAAATAAAAACAATTAAAAACGTGAAATTTTTGTTTTTATTTTTTTTCTCAAAAACTGTTTGAGATATTGAGCTATTTTTTGCGGCATAGTACGGCACAAACGCAGCTCAATGTAGCACAATTAACGAAAATACACATTTCGAAAAGTGCGGGGCTAAATTCGACCTTTATCTGTAAAAAAATGATAGTGATTGGATCGCTTTCAAGTTACGCAATTAGGTTGCTGGTTTATTTAGTTATTTTTAATCTTTAGATTTGATTTAAGATTATTATTTAATTAAATAAATATATAGTTAAAAAAAATGATTTGTATGTATATTGTTCGTCAATAGAGAGGAAAATAATGTTCAAAATGGCGTATCAAACTCAAACACACCGAGAAAAAACACCTTTTTGTCTGTTTGCCCCAATTTTTGACCAAAATATAAAACTTTGATAATATTTCGAATCTACTTTTTCATATCTTCACAGGTTAACTTACAGCTCCTGAAACAGTGTCGTCGGTCCCAGAGTACCCAGCGGTAAGTATCAAGGCTATAATATACGACAAAAAATATCCTTGAGAAATAATATATAGAGATAATTAGACTAATTTATTTTGTAAAAGCGAAGTATTCGCACCGATCATCCAGTTTATTCTTATTTTTTATATTTATTTTTCTTCAACGATAAATATTTATTCAGAAAAACAAAATTAATTATACACCAATAAATAAATATTTAAAAACATATTATAAAAATAAGCATGGTTCCCAAAACACTGGCTTCGTTACCTCTCTGGGCCATTTATTTGCATATAATATTATATTCAGCAACTTCATGACTTCAAGTATAATTTCAACGGACTATCGAATGTTAAAAATTCAAAAATCCACTGCTCTTTTTAGCCCGAGACAACATTACTAGACAGAGAGATGGCTTTACAAACATTTACTGAAAACAGGAAGACTAGCGAACCCGCCCCTGGTTTCGCACGGATACAATATACAATACTATAGATAGATATATATATATATATGCTACCGCGGACTTTTTGTAGATCATTTTATTCTACGTTATTTTGTTATATCTCTAACGGATTAGACAGAATACGCCATGAAAACTCGCTGGGGATAACTTTTTTCCGACTTGATTCACTTATACTGTTAATGCTCAGCTCCTAAACAGTTTAATACTCGTAAACATTCCCGGTGAATCAACCTATTTAATAGTGAAAACTGCAACAAAATTCAAAATTAATTAGTCAAAAATAAAAAGAGCTTTGTAATATTTAATTGTGATTATGAAAGAGAAAAAGGGGGCAAAGTTTAACTACCCATATTTCCTATTCAATAAAACTAATTGAAAAAATAACAGCTATTTCACTTAGATATAATGAATAAGTAACTATATGCTAAATTACAGTGACACAGGTGGATTATTTACAGAGAAATTGGGAATAGTTTATCCCTATACAAACTATGAATTCAAGTATATTGGTTGAGACTACGGTCACCTGCCGGTATCATTCATTCATCTCAAGTATATTGGTTGAGACTACGGTCACCTGCCGGTATCATTCATTCATCTCAAGTATATTGGTTGAGACTACGGTCACCTGCCGGTATCATTCATTCATCTCAAGTATATTGGTTGAGACTACGGTCACCTGCCGGTATCATTCATTCATCTCAAGTATATTGGTTGAGACTACGGTCACCTGCCGGTATCATTCATTCATCTCAAGTATATTGGTTGAGACTACGGTCACCTGCCGGTATCATTCATTCATCTCAAGTATATTGGTTGAGACTACGGTCACCTGCCGGTATCATTCATTCATCTCAAGTATATTGGTTGAGACTACGGTCACCTGCCGGTATCATTCATTCATCTCAAGTATATTGGTTGAGACTACGGTCACCTGCCGGTATCATTCATTCATCTCAAGTATATTGGTTGAGACTACGGTCACCTGCCGGTATCATTCATTCATCTCAAGTATATTGGTTGAGACTACGGTCACCTGCCGGTATCATTCATTCATCTCAAGTATATTGGTTGAGACTACGGTCACCTGCCGGTATCATTCATTCATCTCAAGTATATTGGTTGAGACTACGGTCACCTGCCGGTATCATTCATTCATCTCAAGAAACGTAAAATTTGCAGCATAAACCACCGTTTACCCTAATATTAAGATGATGTATATGCTAACAGATCTGATATTCTTCTTTGATATCAGACTACGATTTTGCAGCGTTGGCAGTAGAAACGTTAGGCCCATGGTCATCCGACACAAAAAATATTATTAAGGATATTTCGACCAGACTTATATTGGCTACTGGTGATATAAGAGCTGGAAGTTTTAGTCTTTGTATACAAAGAGGAAACGCTGCCAGTGTACTCGGCACTATGCCACAGGGGGATATTTTCGACGGCATGTTTTTTTAGTTTGTAATTGAAATTTTTGTAATAGGTTTAATTGTATATATAGGTAGATATATATTTGTTGTAATGTTTAAGTTATTCAGAGAGATGTAAAATGAAATAACAGATCTGATTTAAAACCATTTAACATGGGAATAATTACTCATATCATTAGGAAAAAAAATGGTATTACAGTTGATCGTATTTCAGACACTTGGTCTGTTCTCAAAATGTATTTTCAGAAAGCCCGATAGAAAAAACTCGCAAAGGGGCCTTTGAAAAAACGTAAAATCTCAGCTATTCCTTAAATAATATTGATGATATTAAGTTTTTTTATTTAATATAAAAACCTTAAATCAAATCTAAAGATTAAAAATAACTAAATAGACTAGGTCCGCGTGGAATAGTGGCAAGAATACTGGCTGCATTTCCCCGCTGAATCGCGATGCTGATTCGTTGAGCGAGGAAGGAGCCAGTCCTCTTGTCACCAGAAGAGATGATCAGTCGAGGGGATACATCTTTAATAAAATTTTTGGCATTTGAACCCCACGGACCTAGAGTTTCTACACCAAACGGCACAAATTACTAGTTTTCTATCGTTTGTTAGACTCTGCGATTTCCGCCGCAGCTCCCGCTTTGATTGCTGTTTCCCTGAGATGAGACGGGGCTAATGTGTCCACGCACGTAGCATCCCATACAAGGGCCCGACCTCGCTCCCAGGGAATCAGAGTCATTAAGTATGAATATCTGTTGTAAGCTAATAAAGAATAGGCCTGATTTAAATTTTCAATAAATAATTTAATGATTTTCCATTTACGCCCTTTTATTTCAAGCAGCGTAATGTCACTGCTTCTCTATCACTCCTACTAGAGAGTAGTATTTCTTATTCAATTCATCAATGAGTGCCTTGCTAGACGGTTGATCGAGTGTTGCGTGCAGTCCCGAAAAATAATTGGCAGTGGCATTAAGAGGATGTATAGAGCTAAATGCGAGTTTTAGGATGCGTAAAAGTACATAATCCACTGCAGTGACCATAATCAAAAAAATATATGATATTCTTGAGGTTATGCGTTATTAAGATACTGTGTTCAAAACATAATACAACTATACTGATTGGATAGAAAAAAATCACGAATGTACCTCTAAAAAAATATTTTACTTTCTAGAAACAGTACTAAAACGCATGCAATGATTATGATTTTTTGACAGATTTTTTATGTAGCAATATACTATCGTAATACTGTTCTATTTTTATATCAAATTGTCAGCAAGTTCCTTTATTCTCATTTTCGAGATTTTATGTACGCACTGCACGCGTGTGTGCGTAAGCGCTCGTGTACCGACAGTACCGGCTGCAGCCTGATGCTATATTATTAGTGGCAGCCACGTCGTTTGGTGTGTATGTGTACCCGCGTGGGGGCGGTGCCATCTCTCAAGGTCATTGGCTCTATTCAGCGTCTTAAAAAGCCGGAGCATGATGGGGGCGGTGCCATCTCTCAAGGTCTTTGGCTCTATTCAGCTTCTTAATATCAAACGTGAACGAACCAGTTGGTTGTATATAGTATATGTATTATATAAGTAATACAAGGACTACAGTAGTTTAACATAGTAACAGGTTTGAAGCAAGTCTACCACCATTGCCTAGGTATGTAACCTTGCTAGTCGACACAGAAAACTTGGCGTGATTTTATATGTATATCAATGGAGAAAGATCAAAAGGTGCGTCGGTGGCCGAGTGGTTAAGATGTCTGGTATTAACTAGGCAGACCACGGCTTCGATACCGGACCCCGACCAAGTTGTTTATAATTAAAAACATAATCCGACAACCCACACTTTTCCATCTAAATATATATAAACAGAACTGGCCACTCGTTAGGTATAGCCTCACAAATACCATCGGCTAAACGAGGGAGACTTGGTATTCAGCTAGGTACCTTAGGACTGTACACGATTCCGGGAGCCGTAAGGTATCCCGTAAAGAAAAAAAAAATTAAAAATCTAAGTATGCGAATAAATCATTGACACCAATTGGTTTGTCCCACAAATTTGCATGAGGGCATTGGCTTTAACTAGAATATTTATGAATGTGTTTACATCTTATATACTAGACGTTGCTACGGTTTCACTCATATCATTGATGTGTAACATCTTTCTTCTCGCTTTCCTGCAATCTGTGGGAGCGATTTCGTGAAAAGGGACGGAAGTGTGTAACAGGAAGCTGGGGAAGCGCGCGCTATTTGATTTGACCAATGAGCGCGCTCGGTGGTAGAGTTGGCCGTCAGATGGTACCAACCCATTTTCCGAGATGTTAGTATTGTCAGCCAACACTGTTCAATCCGTAACACATTTATCCTGAATTTTTGGATAAAGTCCCGAAAAAAAACTTGCGTAAATAGAATAGACTAGCGGACCCGGCAGACGTTGTCCTGCCCAAACGTTGCCTTGCCTGCACTACCCCTACCCCTACCCCTACCCCTACCCCTACCCCTACCCCTACCCCTACCCCTACCCCTACCCCTACCCCTACCCCTACCCCTACCCCTACCCCTACCCCTACCCCTACCCTACCCCTACCCCTACCCCTACCCCTACCCCTACCCCTACCCCTACCCCTACCCCTACCCTACCCCTACCCCTACCCCTACCCCTACCCCTACCCCTACCCCTACAATTCTACTCCTGCGATTCCCATACAAAACTACTTTTTGATTTTTCAGCTGAACTTTAGGGTTTTTCCAACTTTTTTTTCTTTTAAACCACCCCTGTGTTGTAACGAACAAAACAAAAAAAGAATTAGCCAAATCGGTTCAGCCGTTCTCGAGTTTTAGCGAGACAAAGAAATGTTAATTGATTTATATATATATAGATAGATATTAAAAAAAGAGGCAAAGGCAGTCATGGGAACTGCCGACAGAAGTGAAAATAATATAACTTACTAGATGTTACTTGCGGTTCAACTTCAACTTTATTATTAGTATAGTTTAGCGATCATTTCACAATGCGCAGTCAAAAATGCCCTACCCAGACTTACGTGGAAGCCGCACACGAAATCCTACCTGGACATTCTCGGGTCGAGTACACTCGGGCCGGGTAATCCATGGTATTGTGCCGAAAACATGTTACGAACCCATAAGCCGACTCTTGTCAAAAATGTTAAGCACCAATTTTCTTAAAGAATATGTGCTTTAATCGACTTCTCATGCTTCGGAGGCAAGTAACAGATAAAGTTAAAGAAGTGAGATAGCAACAGGTGACTTATTCTGTTGAATATGGACAACTAGCGTCAAGTGAACACTGTGTCTCTGGCCACACTGCAAGGTATAGGCCGTGAAGGTGTGTTTTTTAGGTTATTTTTTGGGATACAGGTACGAACAGCATAACTGACCTTGTAAGCTGTTTATTCACTGTTAACGATCTCATAACCACTAGGACAGGTGTCTTATTTTTAATTTTATTAAAAGTGAACGTAAGATGTGAGACCTTGATGGCGAGTCAACAATCTAAAATTGGCTATTGTAAAGTAATTTGGAATCCTAATCCAATATCTGTATTAATAATAATAAAGCGTTTCTCTGGATTTAAAATCCCAATTGATTCTTCCATTTGATAGCCCAATTCTTGAGCAAGGCTATAGGCTATATAACATCACGCTACCACCCAAAGGGACGGAGCAGTAACCGTTAAGAGCGTTTACAAGTAAATCGTACTTTTGGATCAAAAACTGTACTTTTTGAACAGTATAATTTCCATGAAGCACTTGAAAAAATTACAGAGAATATTGTTAAAGAATTTTTGAATTATAACAAGATAATTGAGATGGCTTTTCTCAATTTCGCTTTCATCATCAAGTTTCAAATAACTGAAATCACTTGCCGATCTCAAAATTAAAAAAAAAATTATTAGACTATAAATACCCTCAGGAAAATATATTAATATTTTGGTTCTTTTTTTCAGAAATTAAAATCACAATCATATTAAAAAAAGTTAAAATTATAGCACATAAAATTGTTTTTTACTCTATAAATCTCACTTCTTTTTAAATGATAATTATTGATGGAAATATTTTTAAAAAGTGCTATTAAAATCAGCGCCAAAATTGGTTGGTCCGACACATTCGCTTCCGTGCACAATACTTAAACATTAAGTCCCGATTTAGTCGTAAACGCTCTTAACAGCTGCGTCTGTCTGTCCAGAATATACTACGAAAAGGATTCCGTGGATTTTAGCCGATGGTATTTGTGAGGCTATACCTAACGAGTGGCCAGTTCTGTTGAGGTATATTTAGATGGAAAAGCCTGTAAGTGTAGATTGTCGGATTGGTACCGTGGTCTGCGCATAGCGTTCCGTGGATAAATAAAATAATAAATAACAATAATATATATTTAATAGGCTTTGAGTATATACCAAAGGAGGCGTGAAGCGGAAAATCACACATTTTCTGCCACTTTACGCCTAGTACTAGCCCCTGTACCGCTGTATTTTTCTGTCGTTTTATTGTCGCAACGGTTTTTACGTTATATGAAAATTATGCTAAAATATAAACATAATCTATGTCCCTGCAAGTTAGACGTCCTAGATCGCCTTTCCCATTTAAAACATCACAATTAACTATTTTTCTAGAGCTCTGTCTCGCGACACAAAACGATACCAATGAAACCTAAGGTAATTTATTACTGTGCACCTGGTCAGTTTAACTGGTCAAAGAGCAAACAATTTGCGAAAGGGGGAGCCCGTCTATGGCCCCTCCTTAGGCTTAGTACTCTATGATATAAAGCTTCCTATGTGGCAATCCTGGTAAGAATTGAACCTGTATATCTTTAGTTGCGACAATCTGACCGTTGCGCTATCGGCTTCTATTTATGAAGATGTGGCAATCAAGGCCATACAGTAAAAAAACAATAGTACCTACCGCACACGGGTCACAACCCGTCTATTCTAAGGAATATTGCTCAATTATGTTTAATTAAGTGTTTAATTATATATACTCACGCCTGAATCCCATCGGGGTAGACAGAGACTAAGGACCTCCACATGCTACGACACAGACACACCTCTCTTGCTTCCTCCAGATTCATACATACCTACATATACTCACGCCTGAATCCCACCGGGGTAGACAGAGCTAGACTAAGGACCTCCACATGCTACGACCCAGACACACCTCTCTTGCTTCCTCCAGATTCATACATACATATACTCATGCCTGAATCCCACCGGGGTAGACAGAGACTAAGGACCTCCACATGCCACGACCCAGACACACCTCTCTTGCTTCCTCCAGATTCATACATACATATACTCACTTCTCATGACCTCCACATGCCACAACCCTGACTCATGGTTTATTTGTTATGTTGCTATTCTCCTTATCTAGAATTCCTGATCACCATTTAGTCAGATAAATATGGTCTATCTATCTATCATCACGCCTTTTATCCCAAGAGGGACAGGGAGAGACAGTCGAACGCCATTTGTTACGATCCTGACATACCTCTTTCGCTTCTTTTATATTCATCATACCTTTCATACATGCTCGGCGATTGTGTGTACTTTTAAGGCTCATATCCATAATTTTTCTGGCATAAACTGTTTTCAATATCTCTGTATATAATCCACGTGTGTCACTGAAATATAGCATATAGTTACTTATTGAATATATCTAAGTGAAATAGCTGTTATTTTTTCAATGGTTTTTTTTAATGGGAATTATGGGTAATTAAACTTTGCCACCGTTTTCTCTTTTATAATAAAGTTCATGATCTATCACTTAATTTTTTTTTATTTTTATTTTGATATTTCACTATGCTACCAAAAAAACAAGACGTTTAATTGCAGAGTAATGGTTAAACAGCGCTTTAAAAAAAAATTAACGGCTTTGTAATAGATTATGAAAGAGAAAACAGGGGCAAAATAATCCTTTATTTTACCACCCATGTTTCCTATTCAATAAAACCAGTGATAAAACCAATTGAAAAAATAACGACTATTTTACTTAGATGTATTGAATAAGTAACTATACGCTAAATTACAGTGACACAGGTGGATTATTTACAGAGAAATTGGGAATAGTAATATCCAAACCTTCCTCTGATTTGAATCAATGGTGTTTCACCGAAAATTTTCGGTCCGGCCAGCCGTATGATCGAGATTAAACAAAGGCCACACATTAGCAATGTAAATCATACGATCTAGAAAATCATGCAATTCACTCACTCACACAGACACACAAGATTCGATTAAACAAAGGCGTGTGGATGTGTTTGTGTGTGACAGATCGTTCCGGCCATCGAAATCAACCACAAATACAAAGATTTGAAAACGGATGGCGGACCGTTCGTTACAAGAATTGGACGAGTCTGTGGTCAATTTCGACGAATGTATCAAATCCGTTCAGTAGTTTTTGCGTGGAAAGGGCACAGACAAACAGACACAGAAATAGTTTGATATCCTTATGGGATAACCGTTTCTTTGTATTTTTATATATTTAAAAAAAAATACCACGGACGAAACCGGCGCGGAAAGGCAACCTAAATATATTATTTTTGAAAAAGTGAGGACACCAGCTTTACGTGCTCTAAGAATTACAAATTCAACGACATTTAAGTACCTAGACAATACCGCTTCCAATTAAATGTCGTGAGAAAAATAAGTTTTTTGTTACTTTGAGAAGATTTTTTAATTAGGTACTACAAGTATTATATTGTTTATTACTGTTTAATTATTGCCTTGGAATTGGAGTCCATAGCCTAATTGCTTGAATGTTGGACTGAAGACGGGTTCAAGTCCTATCCGTGGCAAAAATGCTAAGAACATTTTTTTATAGAGAAGATGACATGTGATCTTGCAAGTGGTTGGTCCATGAATGCTGTCGACTGGCAGAACATAATACAGTCCGTCCAGAGATGCTTTTTCACGCTTCACTTGAAGGACCCTAGGTTGTAGGAAGCAAGAAAGACCGATGCCGGAAGTTCGTTCCACGTTTTGACAGTGCGACACAGGAACAAGTCACTGAACTTTTACGTTTGTATGCAGAACGTGTCCACTGTGTGAGGATGAAATATATTTCCTGTGAGAGCAATGCGGGTGCGAAAAGGGGATGGAAGGACGAGGTCATGGAGTTCTTCTGAACACGTTTTAATCGACTTTTTGTGTTTCAGATGCCAGGTAAAGCTCGCGCCCACACTTCTAAAAATAAAAGATACACTTTTAGGTCAATTAAGTGCAGCAACATGCTTGCTACTTGCTCTTTTTAATTATTGAAAGGTCAATGGTAATCCCTCTAATATTATAAACGCGAAAGTTTGTATGGATGTATGTATGTTTGTTACTCAACCACGCCAAAACGGCTGAACGGATCTGGATGAAATGACAGAGATAGATTATAGTCTGGAATAGCACATATGCTACTTTTTATCCCGGAAAAATGTATGGTTCCCGTGGGATAGGTTGTCGGGTTCTGGGGTAGCCAGGATGGGTAGGTATTGCAGGAAAACTCGTAGTAAACTTTCACCATTCGTTTATTGGTCGAATTAACAAGGAACAAGCAGGAGCAGCAAAAGAACAACCAGTAAAAGGTCATCCGTAAGGAGCCAAGGAGAAGGAGCAAGGAGCGCACTGTAATAAAAATGAACTACACATTACTACAGGGCGTTAAGCTATTGAAGTAACACAATACAAAGTATGATAAAAATACTTACAATACTTATTTGCGTTCCTTTTATATTAACATAGATATTAGTTCTTGAATATTGATTCAATACATTTTATATAGTTATTTACTTAGTTGATAAAATAGAAATATAATAAATTTTACAATTGGCAGAGTACTGCCTAAGTCAACAGTTTGTGAAGGAATGAGTAAAATTTTAATTTAGGTTCCATACAATGTTCTATTGAATTAAAATGAACAATATCGTGTTCTAAAATCAAAATAAATGCTATTTATGATGGCCAGCTTGTAAGCGGCCAGGAAAATAAGGTCGTATCATCACAATACCGGGGTTCCCCCGAAAAAATCCTGACCTTAATGAAGGATTTTATTCAGAGAATTAATAAAATAAAGTTTGATGATGAGACTTATATAAAAATACTAATGAATGAAATGAAAAGATACATTTACAAGTTTTATTATAAATAAAACTAATTATTTTACAAGAGAAACGATTTCCACAATCACACAAATCACAAACATTCATCTTCATTTAATCTGTTTAATCTGTTATTAGTAAGTACAGTAAACTCATTTATAATATAGAGTAATTCCCATTTAATAAGGAATGACTCAAAAACGTTCTCGAATTTAGTAAGGGCTTAGTTATACAGTTACCATCCGCTGTTTTAAGTTTATTTATATATAATACAATAGTCGAAGGCTTGTTTAAAGAGTCGCAATCCGCTCATACGAACACCCATGGGAAATACATCCACAGATATAATAAGTAGTAATAATAGACGAAGGCTTTTTTAACGAGTCGCAATCCGCTCTAAAAGACACCCATGAATACCCTGATATTCATAGATATAATAATAATAAACGAATGTTTATTTAAAGAGCCGTAATTTGCTCTAATAAACACCCATGGAAATACATCCACAGATATTAGGTATAATATTTATAATAGACGAAGGCTTTTTTAAAGAGTCGCAATCCGCTCTAAATAATTACAAGTATTTACAATAATTGAAATGATGAGAATGAAATAAGGAAAATAGTAATTATTAATCATGGTTATATATCCAACCTGTAATTTGTAAATATGTAAAAGTTTTAGTTACTTAGATGTTTACAACCAAATTGTGAAATTGAAATAAATTTAACCTCCCTTGTAACCATAAGGTTATAAATACAATTTAATAAATTGTAAATAAAATAAAGTAAAATGTAAAATAATATAGATATAAAAAATTCCTTGGTTTAAGTAAGTGTAACTCATCCATATTGAAAGAGAAAAAAATATTTATGAAATAAAATCAACGCATGCGTTAAGGTATGCGCTAACTCAAACTATCCACGAGCAAAGCCAGTGAAAAGTTAATAATATAAGTATATGAAATAAAATAATATTTGAATTTAAATCAACATGACTACCCCTTGTTGTAATAAGAGCGTAATCATATGTCTATGAAATAGACTTCATAGTAAATAACAATTGAAAATTAAAAGAAAATCGAACGTCGTCGATTCAAAATTTAAAAAATTGTCAATGACAAAGAAATTATATAGGATACATTTGAAAATCGAATATTCCAATGCAATATTGCCGAGCAAAACAAATTGTGTAAAACAAAGAAAAATCAAGTGAGTTCAAATTCTGATATCGAGGTGCTTTTATGTGTATCATTTAATTTATTTGAAATTTATTATTATATATTAAATTTATTCTCGGAAATAATTTAATTGCCTTACTTATGTAAACTGTAATGTAATATTAGAAATCATTAAAATAAGAATGGACAAATTGTTTTGGATATTTTAAAAATGTTTAAAAAAATCGCAATTAATGAAATTTTTGAATTAAATAATATTTATTTATGTATTATTTTATGGAATCACGATAGACTTTTAGAATAAAAATAGATATTTTAACAATTATAAGAAAAATTAATATATATATTATTTTTCTTGAAAAAATTACGACTATAAAAAGAACCTTTTTCTATTAAGAAATATTGAATTGACGGGATAATATAACGGAAATTAAATTAATTATTAATAAATTTAAGTTATGGGAAGTAATCTATAGATTTCAGATATATATATAATGAAAATCTCACATACAACCATACATTCAATGTGACTATATAATCTGAATTTACGAAATTAATAAGTGAATTTAATGTAAAATGATTCAAGAATACTGCCTTTGTATAAAAATTAAAAAATATCCTCTTCAATAATGGAATCTGACCAAGATCATCAGACTTGTCAACCTCGAAGGTTTGCCGACATAACCTTGATTCAGAACCATCATCTCCAAGAAATATTCTACTAAATTTAAATAGAATTACGTTATATATTGAGATTATATAGACATTACAAATCCTGAAATAAAAGTTTGTATTAAAATAAATATGTTCTCTTACTTCGTTATTCTTTCTTCTTTATTCCTTCTTCCTGCAGTATTTTAATCACGTTTGGGCGCCATTGTCGGGTTCTGGGGTAGCCAGGATGGGTAGGTATTGCAGGAAAACTCGTAGTAAACTTTCACCATTCGTTTATTGGTCGAATTAACAAGGAACAAGCAGGAGCAGCAAAAGAACAACCAGTAAAAGGTCATCCGTAAGGAGCCAAGGAGAAGGAGCAA
This sequence comes from Nemapogon koenigi, assembly GCA_963924495.1. Lineage (NCBI taxonomy): Eukaryota > Metazoa > Arthropoda > Insecta > Lepidoptera > Tineidae > Nemapogon > Nemapogon koenigi. The sequence goes on along the minus strand of OZ004658.1, from coordinate 5,759,427 downwards.
GGAGCGCACTGTAATAAAAATGAACTACACATTACTACAGGGCGTTAAGCTATTGAAGTAACACAATACAAAGTATGATAAAAATACTTACAATACTTATTTGCGTTCCTTTTATATTAACATAGATATTAGTTCTTGAATATTGATTCAATACATTTTATATAGTTATTTACTTAGTTGATAAAATAGAAATATAATAAATTTTACAATTGGCAGAGTACTGCCTAAGTCAACAGTTTGTGAAGGAATGAGTAAAATTTTAATTTAGGTTCCATACAATGTTCTATTGAATTAAAATGAACAATATCGTGTTCTAAAATCAAAATAAATGCTATTTATGATGGCCAGCTTGTAAGCGGCCAGGAAAATAAGGTCGTATCATCACAAGGTTTGTTTTTGTTTTTCACGGGATCGACATGATTTTTTGCATAGTGGTAGTTTAGGGGTCAGAGAATGACATATACTACTTTTTATACCGCGAAAGCGGGCGGGGGAGGGGCAAATTACAGCCACGGGATTATTTCTTTTTGGATCTATTTCCACGCGGGTGAAACCGTAGACAGAAGCTTGTAATTAATAATTTTAAAAAATAACTACAAAACACGCTTTTGTCTAACGTACACTTCCGCGTACCAAATGAGCACAAACAGTTACAGAGTTCCTGTGGCCACCTTCCGGCTCCATCATTAGAACCCTGGACATCATCTACGTAGGACTTGAGTACTTGTGAAGACAAATGAAACGAGTTCAAATTCGATGGGGTTACGTCGTTTCGTTACAGAGTTCCACTATCCACACCCTGACTCCATCATCAGATCAGATTGATGGTACCAAATTATTATATTGTCATCCGAATCTGAAATCGCAGTCTAACAAACGGCGCAATTATAGTTCAATTATTGAAAACCACTTTGTACCGTTTGCTGTAGAAGCTCTAGGTCCGTGAAGTTCAAATGACAAAAAGTTTATTAAAGATATATCCCCTCGACTGATCATCTCTTCTGGTGACAAGAGGGCAGGCTCCTTCCTCGCTCAACGAATCAGCATCGCGATTCAGCGGGGAAACGCAGCCAGTATTATTGTCACTATTCCACGCGAACCTGGTTTATTTAATTGTTTTTAATGTTGTGTTACTAATATAAGTAAAGCAATATTAAAAGTACAGACAATCGCCGAGCATGCATGAAAGGTATGATGAATATAAAAGAAGCGAAAGAGATATGTCAGGATCGTATCAAATGACATTCGATTGTCTCTACCTACCCCTCTTGGGATAAAATCCGTGATGGTAGATAGATTGATAGATGGAATTTAAATTTAATTTAAATTGCTCAAATACTAGTCACTAAAAGGTTTATCTAAAATTTTGGCCGCAAACATTCATAAAAAATTATTTAAATTGCAGACATTATATATTATATACAACTCATATCGTCTGTTAATATCTACTTCCTTATTGTTCTAGATTTTAACTTCATTACGACCTTTAAACCTTATGGCCTAGGCAGACACGTCTTTTAATTAAAAACTTATGTATATAATCCGACAAACCACACTTAGAGTTTCCATCTAAATATACCTCAACAGAACTGGCCACTCGTTACGTATAGCCTCACAAATACCATCGGCTAAACGAGGGAGACTTGGTCTTGTGCTGGGTACCCTGGAACCGTAACACGGTTTCGGGAGCTGTAAGGCAACCCTGAAATATGAAATATTGGGTCCTTAGAATACAGAATAAGCCAGAATTTGCATAACTTCTTCAATCTATCTATCATCACGCCTTTTATCCTAAAAGGGGTAGGCAGAGACAATCGAATGCCATTTGTTACGATCCTGACATACCTCTTTCGCTTCTTTTATATTCATCATACCTTTTATACATGCTCGGCAATTGTGTAGGTATAATACTTTTAATATTGCCATCGATCAATACATTTTTTTATATTTAATAAAAGTACACCTAGGTCGTCCTCTACCAGCATTTCCTTTTATTTCAGCCATACAAACCGTTTTAGTCAATCTTTCATTCTTCATTCTTTCAACGTATCTTCTTCAAACCCGCGGTTGTTGTATTTCTTGATAAAGACAATATAAAAAAAAAATTAATATTATCCTATCTCTGTGGGAAAAATTTCGTACTTTTGGACATAAAATATGACGCTTTAATACTATTCATTGTGCATGCGTATTCTAGTTTGTTCTACATATATTCTGAGGAAAAATGTAAGCACCAATTTTTTATCGTTTCGTGTTTCAGACAATTCTTCTAAAAATAACAGAATAAATACTAAAGTAGGCCCATCCGGCATCGCACCGAAAATTTCCCATTCCGGCCGCTATGATCTAGGCGGACTGTTCGTTATAAGAATTGAATGAGTCTGTGGTCGGTTTCGGTGGACCGTACGGCGACGCGCCGGGGATTGGACGAATTTGTGGCTACAATTAGGGGTTGATTTTGGAAAATTCCCTTCTTAGTACCCTAAGGAATATAACTTTTGTTGTGTACTATTTAACCGACTTCCAAAAAAAGAAGAAGATTTACCGTATGTTTTATGTATCTACTAGCATTACGCCCCCGGCTTCGCCCGTGAATATTTACGAACAAAATAAAATATACCCTATACCTACCCCTACCCTTATCTACCCCTACTTCTACTCCTACCCCCTACCCCTACCCTCTAACACTACCACTACCTCTATATTATCAATAGTTTTCGCAGCGCACGCGATGTAAGGATTTATTAAGTCATTTTTTTACACCTTGGGCTACATTATTGGAGTTTTAGTAAGGATCCCTATTTTAAAAAAAAATAGAATATAGCCTATGTCACTCAGGGTGAATGTAGCTTTCCAATGGTGAAAGAATTTTTGAAATCGGCACAGTAGTTTTTGAGTTTATTCATTACAAACATACACACATACAAAAATACAAATCTTTTCTCTTTATAATATTAGTATAGATGTACATCGATTACTCCGCCAGTTGTGTATGGATGTTGATGGTATATTTTTTAATCGACAGAAATTCTTCCAGATTGGTCCCATTTTTATCTCATAGAAATTGGTTTATTAGATTTTCAAATTTATAAGTAAATTTTTCTTAATATCTCGATGAAATATGTACTAACCAATTTGAAGACTTATTTTTTTAAGTATATAGTAATTTCTCTACATTATTTTATCTAGTTGAAAATTTTAAGATGGTATTGGGAGTCGACAGCCGTGAAGGTTTAAAAAACCTTCTATTAGCAGACGCGGAACAAACTATCAAATTAATATAATTATTTATTGATTCTGTATTAAATAACAAGCTTTGCGCCCCCGGCTTCACCCGTGCATATATTCAAAAGTCCGGTATAATTTTAAAGTTTCTCGGTTTGTTTTTGCTCTAAAAATGTTGAGACTTTTGAGTATTTAGACTAGTCCGTATTAAGTTCTGCCAGTCGCGCGCATTCATGGACCAGACACCTATGCTTAATAATCAGGCGGTGGCAAGGTCACATGTCGTCTTCTCTATAAAAAAAAGAGAGGTCTGAAGCGGTAAATCACAGAACAATTTTTTCCGCCACTTTGGGGGTGGAAGGTAGACGCCTAGTACTAACCCCTGTACCACTGCATTTTGCTGCCGTTTTATCGTCGCAACGTATTTTACGTTACATGAAAAGTATGCTAAATTACATGATTGGAAAAAATATCACAATTAACTATTTTTCTAGAGCTTTGTCTCGACAACAGTTTTTTTTTTTTTTTTTTTATGGCAATCGTTCACTTATGAACATTTATGCCAGTGTCACGAACTGGCCAAAGAGCAAACAATTTGCGAAAGGGGGAGCCTGTCTATGGCCCCTCCTTAGGCTTAGTACTCTATGGTTGAGACAGACTGTTTCAATTCAAGCTGCAGATACGTATCGTCCGTGCTTAGCTATTGGGAACTCGGTGGACCTCAATAGAGCATTTAAGGTCCAGAAAATGTATGTGAAATTATATATATAGGAAATATACGAGAAAATGATACATTAGTAAATATATTAAGAGATCTCGAGTCGCGAAATCGGTTGAAAATACGCGTAAAATTGATGACTTTCAGGGCTTCATAAAACTTACTGATCCTCAATTTACTGTGTGAAAGCTATAAGACTAAATCAATGCCACTTTTCGTTGTAATTTTATAACTCAAGAACGGGCTCACCTATCCAAACCAAATGTTTTGGTTTTGTTCGGACTATTTAGTAGATGGTTTATGTGAAGTTTGCACAAAATCGGTCTAGCGGTTCTTCATTTATCACACTTTTTGTAACAACTGAATTCAATAAATGGCGGATCGTTTTGTTAATGGCGATTTTGCTGTCAAATATGGTAGTGGTAGTGTTTTTTTTTTTTGTGTATATTTGGTAGGTCTGGGAATAGGTCGTAAACTATTTTTCACCCTCCTACCCCCACCCCCCATTTTTTAATCGCGATTTTAGTTTTTTTTGTATGAACAATATCCAAAGTTAGTGGTAGTGGTAGGGGTAAGGTTAGGGGTAGGGCTAGTGGTAGAGGTAGTGCAGGCAAGCCAACGTTTGGGCAGGTCAACGTCTGCCGGGTCCGCTAGTAATAATGTGTGGGTCATTTCATGATATGGCTGATATTAGATAGCCATATAATGAAATGGCCGATGGGCTTACGACATAAAGACAATATTCATGTACCTATCTATAAAAATGGTGTAGAAACTTTAGGTCCGTGGGGTTCAAATGCCAAAAAGTTTATTAAAGATATTATACTACAGTGAGTTGTTATACTATATATCGACTGATCATCACTTCTGGTGACAAGAGGTCCTCCTTCCTCGCATAAACGAATCAGCATCGCGATTCAGCGGGGAAATGCAGCCAGTATTCTTGCCACTATTCCACGCGGACCTGGTTTATTTAGTTATTTTTAATGTTTAGATTCGATTTAAGGTATTTATATTGTTATGTGTAATAATAATAAGTTGTTATTTTGATTAAAATCTATAAAAAAAGATTTAATTAACCTTGGCTTAGCCAAATTTAAAAAGTAATACTTTCTTTGACAATGACGTATTGACTTTTTTATTATTGCGCTGACCAGGGTTAGCCAAGGAAATACTACTATAATTCCTAATAAATTTAAATAGAATAAAATTTAATCAAAACTTAATAGAAATAATTTAAATTACATCAAACTTGCTCAACAAATTTTACCTGCTGCGTATTTGCGGGTATTATTCGAAATGAAAAGCGTCAAAAATCCTTTAAAAATCGTACATGTATGGAACGTTGTGGATGGAAATCAAGCGAAATAATATGGAAAATGTATGGAAAGGAAAATACATGAGAAGCAGGCGTGTACTTTTGAATACAAAGAGCAAAGAAGTCATAAACAAACAAAATCAAATGACATTATTGCTTTACCCAGAAATTGGCACCCGATAGCTTAGGATTTGTTGGTAGGTACCTATTTAATCCCAGAAGACCTAGGTTCCATCTTTACCAATAGGTACCTAAAATAAGAAGCGATAAGCTTTGCCATTAGTCCTGTTTATTTAATTTATGAGTGTAAATTTGTTTTTTTTTTACATAAAAATATTCTTAAAATAAGGAGGTCAAGGAAGATGAGTTCGTAGAGCTTTTTAAAAACCCTGAAGTCGGATTAATTTTATATGTAATTGTCAATTTAATGACATAGTTTATTTTATTTATTAACATCATATAGTTACCTTGCTTGTGGAAATATCCATAAAACCATTCACCGCACCATTAATAAATCATTAACACATTTTTATTTAAAATAAAATTTACATAATCTTAAAATTAATTACGATTAAAAAACCATTAAAAATTGTACATAGAAAACATATTGATTTTTTGAATTAAAAAAAAAAACAATTAAAAATAAATAAATAGGATTCGGATTCGGATATAAAATTCAAATTTGGAACGTCCGTCCGCGAGATACGTTCGGAAGCGCCCGCATGAGCGAGCGTTGCGAAATGTCTGGGAGTAACCTCTATGTAACCTGAGTATGAATGCAACATTGTTAAGGCGCCCTTCCACAGCTCGAATCTTTTTTACTAGGTACTATTTCTATCAATTTTACTTCTCTTCTTCTTATTTTATAATGGCTCCATCAATGTTAATCGATGATTTGCCAATGTCAAGTATTATAGACGTCACATTAACAATATGCCGATAAATCAGTAGGATGTTCCCGCTGACTGTGATAATTATGTCTTGTTAATAAACTACTAAACACAACTATCACAGCGCGGACGGGATTAAACTAGACTCCCCATCATGTCGCGACGAGAAGCGTGCGTTTGTCGCCGTGACAGAACGTGGAATTCTATCAATTTTAATATTATCTACCTACATATTAGAAGAATCACTAAACATATGGTATGACAACTTGTGACAGGGGTGTTGACAGTGAAAGAAAATAAGATTCTACGTCATGTCATGGCGACCGACGCACGCGTTCCGTCGTAACATGATGGGGAATTCGGTTTAACCCAGTTGGTAAGAAGTTGCTTTGGCTATATATTATGTATTAAATAACAGGCACAATTAGATAAATTAACAATTTTTGAGAGTAATTAAATGAAATATAAAAAAACATGGTAATAAAGTTTTTTTTTTCAAGATATCCATAATTTGTATAGAGATATTCTCAATTTCTCTGTAAATAATCCACCTGTGTCACTGTAATTTAGCATATAGTTACTTATTCAATATACCGCAAGGCACAGCTAGTTTCAAGTAAATGAACGAGATTATTCTGTAGGTACATACATACACACATAACTAAAAATCCGAAAATTACAAATTGTAGAATCGCTCTGTGGAGTGGGCCTTTATTCTATCAGCGGCCATCAAAATCTTAATAACTACCGTAATAACATCTCAATATAATAATGTATGAGTTAATACAATGTCTTGACAGACCTTGTGGTACTGTCATTTAAAAAAAACCGGTCAAGTGCAAATCGTACTTGCGTAATTAAGGTTCCGTAAATACTAAGTCATAATCCTAAAGAAATTATTTTATACTACACCTGCTCGGAATCATATTAAAACACTTTCGCCCCGCTCAGTGACCGTTGACCGGGTGGTAATAGCTCGGCCCAGTTTCTTTAATGTTTTAAGCTTTTAGCTATACTTAAAAATAAATAAAATTGTCTATCTGTGCTTCGGAGGACACGAAAGACATCTGCACTTGTCTTAAAAAAAACCGGCCAAGTGCGAATCGGACTCGCACATGAAGTTCCGTACCCCTATACAATATTTAACAATACTTTTTTTTTAATAGTTTAGTAAAAAAATTACGCTAGATCGACTCACACTTGGCCGGGTTTTATTATTTGTTTGTTATACTAGTTAGACGTTTGTATGTATTGTCATTATTAAGATCGACAGACAGCGGAGCCTTAGTAATAGGGTATCCGTTGGCACCCTTTGCGTATATTCGGATGGACCGATATTGTTATTTTTTTTTAATGTTCGTAAATAGTTCGTAATCAGGCTTTAAGGCAAAGAAAAATTGGAAATGTTTCCAGGAAAATAATTGTAATAGGTATTCGGAATAAACAGCAAAGAAAGTGTAGGGAGTGTAGAGGTGCCTATGAAAGGTTTTTTTTAATAATCAACCCCTAAGGTGGTGAAATGGAACTCGACGTCTAGCGCCTATTTTGCGTGATAAGTGATTTCCGTTACTCTTGCCATCCCAGCTCCTCCAGGAAGCCGATCAGCCTCTTAGCCTTGCCACATGCTTCCCGAAGGGTCCTCGGGGCACCGAGATGAGCAGCCCTGTATTCTGTCAAACCTACACATTCCAGAAGGATGTGGGTGACCGTTTCTTCAGTCTCCATGCAAGCTCCGCATAGTGGACTATCTGTAATACCGATATTAAAGGGCCCATGTCCTGTGATGACTTGTGTAATTAGTCTCAAATGGTTCCTTTTTAGGTTTATTAGTATTTTTGTTAGTCGTGAGTTAGGAGATGGTAGACCTAGTTTTGATTTAGGTGAAATGGGGTGTAATCGTTTGTATGGCTGCCTGCCCTGAGAGACAAATAATGTCACAAAGTAAAAAAAAATACATGGAAAAATTAAATATATATATACCATGTGTATTCTGCTCTGCGCCACATACTTCTGTCGTTACGAAAATTTACAACTTCGCGTTTTTCAGAATTTTTTTTTTCAGCGTTTTATTGAATTCCTGAAAAACTACTCCCACTGATTTTCATGATATGTCTGTGAGATAATCTAGAGAAATTATTACATCCTTTAAAAACGTCGTCAAAATTACATATTTCGACGAGAGAATTAATTCTAAATCAGTTTTTTCAAAATTCCTAAAAAACCAGTTAACCAATTTACATGAAAAAAGTGGTAATATACAATATTTATGTTAGTTCGAAGAATACTCTAAAAAATTTAAAATTAATAATCAAAATCGGTTTACAACTGGCGGAGTAACCGTGTACCTTCATACACACAAAAAAATCCGGTCCGAATTGAGAACCGTCTCCTTCTTTTTTTCGAAGTAAGTTAAAAATAGATAGCTTTCAAAGAATAGGAAAGATCCTGGAAACGTTGAATGTTATTATTTGAAATTGGATTGAGCCATATTTTTATTACTTAGGGTTCTAAAGAGCCATCGTTTTTGATACGAGCAGTGCCTTTGCGTATCAAAAACTACGAATCTTTAAAACCCTGAATAATAAAAATATGGCTCAATCCAATTTCAAATAATAACAATCCTTTTGGGGTGAGGAAATGGTGTATAAATAAACTTACGTTTCCAGGATTAACTTAGATTTGCTATATTTTTGACAGATACAAGATGACTTTGACCACCGCCCCGCGATTGATTGTGAGTGGAAAAGCAATTTTGTAATAGGCAATCCAACAATATTAAATTAAACCATCAAAAGGGCTCTTGCGTCAATAGACGTCCCTGCTCTCCTAGAGCCAACGGGAATAATCTGGGAAGACGGCAAGAGACCCGATGGAATGACTCTGATTCCTTAGGAGCGACGTCGGGCCCTTGTATGGGATGCTACGTGCGTGGACACATTAGCCCCGTCTCATCTCAGGGAAACAGCAATCACAGCGGGAGCTGCGGCGGAAATCGCAGAGTCTAACAAACGGCGCAAATATAGTTCAATTATTGAAAACTACAAATTTGTGCCGTTTGGTGTAGAAACTCTAGGTCCGTGGGGTTCAAATGCCAAAAATTTTATTAAAGATATATCCCCTCGACTGACCATATCTTCTGGTGACAAGAGGGCTGGCTCCTTCCTCGCTCAACGAATCAGCGATTCAGCGGGGAAATGCAGCCAGTATTCTTGCCACTATTCCACGCGGACCTGGTTTATTTAGTTATTTTTAATCTTTAGATTTGATTTAAGGTTTTATATTAATAAATAAAAAAAAAATTAAACCCAAAATCAAAATTCGATTATTTAAGCTATAAGTCCGTGATTGGGTCATTAGACTCTAATATGTACCAAGTTTCGTTCAGTAGATTCAGAGAAAATAATCTGTGACAGACGGTGGGTTTCCGTTTTTTCATCAGAGATGTACGGAATCCTATAGCCAAATTATTCGCCTATATCTCAAGAAGGGTTCTCAGTGGACCTGTTTATAAACTGGATAATTTTATCTCGGTTTCCGCTACCCTTAAGTGGGCGTCTATTCTGCGTGAGGCGGGAATAGGGTAGATGACAGGGTAAACAAAATATTATTCTATTTAGTTCGTCATTTAGATTATCAAAAAATATTGGATACGTCTTTTTTCTTTTGTCAATCAAACAAAAAATGACAGAGATAAAGCGCATCAAAGTTTGGGAGTGGGGGCTGGAGACGTCACGCCTTACTAAAAATGTTACTAAGGCGTGACGTCATGCGGAACTTTAGCGGGCTATATCTTCAAATTTTTTGTTTAATTAACAAAAAAAAATACGTGTCCAATATTTCTGATAATCTGACGGACTAATTAGAATTTTTTAGTCACCATGCCTATTCAGTTAGTCCTTAGTCTTGCCGCATGCCTCCTGAAGGGTTCCCGCGGTACCAAGATGACCAGCTCTGTACACTATCAAACCTGTACACTCCAGAATGATGTGGGTGACCATTTCTTCAGTCTCCATAGCTCTGCATAGTGGACTGTAATGCAGACTACAGTTTGTGAGATTTTTTATGTCCACCTGCATAGACTGCATGTGTTTGTGTGCGTAAATAATGTATTTTCTGTCATTATAGTCGGACTTTGGTCCCCAGTATGATAAAGGTTCAATTTAAAAATAAAACACAACGCGCGCTGATTCCTTACTCGTAGCTCGTTAGGTATAGCCTCGCGAATACCATCGGCTGAACGAGGAAGATTTGATCTTCCGCTGGGTACCCTGGAACCGTAACACGGTTTCGAGAGATGTAAGGCAACCTGTGAAGTAAGAAATAAAAATAAACGCGACAATTTGTATGGATGTATGTATGTTTGTTACTCAATCACGCCAGAACGGCTGAACGGATCTGGATGAAATTTGGCACAGAGGTAGATTATAGTCTGGAATAGCACATAGGCTACTTTTTATCCCTGAAAAATGTATAGTTCTGGGATATATTTGTTTTTGTTTTTCACAGAATCGACATGATTTTTTGCATAGTGGTAGTTTAAGGGTCAGAGAATGACATATACTACTTTTTATACCGCGAAAGAGGGCGGGGGAGGGGCAAATTACGGGATTATTTCTTTTTGGATCTATTTCCACGATATAAATACTAACACGACTAAAAGCAATTTGTGAGAAAAAAACGGTTTGATCGTGTTATATGACCTTAAAATTATTATATTAGAAAGTATTAAAATCTATTTATCTATCATCACGCCTTCTATCTCATGAGGGGTACTGTGTGTGATTGTGTGTACTTTTAATATTTTCATCGGTCAATATATTTTTTATATGTTCAATAAAAGTACATCTAGGTCGTCCTCTGCCAGCATTTCCTTTCACTTCAGCCATATAAACCTTTTTAGTCAATCTTTCATCCTTCATTCTTTCAACGTGTCCAAGTCCAAGCGTAAACTACTTTTCTTCATTTTTGTCACAAGATCTTTCACTCCGCATTCTTCTCTAATGACATCGCTTTCGGATGCGATCAATACGCATTTCCACTGCATTTATGTTACTTTCCATGCTTCTTATTCCATGCCCAAGTCTTGCTTCCATAAGTAAGTGATGGAACTAAAACAGCATTACATATTAATTTTACTTTTAGTTGCAAGTTGTGTATTTCTGCATACATTGTTTAGTCCATTAAATACCTTGCTTCCAGCTTTCACTCTCCTTTCATCTAGGGTCCTGAGGAAACCAGTTGTGCATGAGTTGATGACTGCAGATCGCTAGGACGTTCCCATTGGCGATGGACTGACCGGCTAAATAAAATAATTGACCAACACCTCCTTGAATGTAAGTACAAGGAAGGTCTAGCTAGGAGATAGAAACATGGTTCAAGGTTGTGCGTCGCGCTGTGGACCGCCATGATTGACCACGACTGTTCTGTCAAGAGGTCTACGACTAGGGCTGCCACCTCTCCGGTATAATATAGATTTTTTTTTGGCATTATTTATTTATTTTCAGGATATTAAATTACCTATTAATAATAAGAACTACAAAGGAACGGGCATTATGCCCGTGAATTTAGAGTAAGATATGCAAAAGTTATAAATTAAATTGAAATATATAAAAAAAATCTCATCCCATTTACTTACATTAAACATTTTTATCAATACAAACATTTAAAAAATATAGTTGTCTCAACACACAATACGAGTTCGTAGCTTTTGGTGTTGAGACACTAGGTCCGTGGGCTTCGGGCGCTCAAGGGCTCTACAAGGAGCTGAGCAAGCCTCTACGGGAGACGACGGGGGACCCTCGCGCGGGCTGTTTTTTCGCACAAAGGCTCAGCGTTGCCATTCAGCGTGGAAATGCAGCTTGCGTGATGGTACCACCCTTGTAGTAGGATATTCTCATTTTGTAAATTATTTAAATCCTTTTTAATTTGTTTTAGTTTAGATATAGTTTAATTATTAATAACCTACATTGTAATATTTATTACTTTCTGTAAATAATGTTATACGAAATGAGTATTAGAGTATATGTATATTATGTGTAATGAAATTTTATCAACTGTTGTTATATCTAACGTTTATCATATCTTGTTAACGTTATTAAAATTTAAAAAATCAAATATAAATTACTTAGGTAAGTACATGGCTCAAAGAATCAGCATCGCCATCGAATGTGGCAACGCAGCCAGCACTCTCCCAGAAGGTAGCGATCTTGATGAAATTTTTATTTATAGGTTTTTTTGTATATATAGCATTTAGCATAGTAGATATATTTAATTGTATTTTATTGTTTAATGTAAATAAATTGTTCAGTACTATTATAAAAAATAAAAATTACTTACAAATAAAACAATAATTCTAATTCTAAAAGTACCCGTTTGTGTCAAAAGTAGTACCACGGCCCTTAACGTGCCCTGTGGCACTACCAGTTAGACAAATGAGTTGAGAAATAAGACAGAATAACTTTTTTACCTAAATGAATTATCTTGTTTTTATTATTTTTTGTTATAGTAAAAATTTCACGTGTCTATCTATTACGGTTCCAAAGATACAGCCCTGTGACAGATGGACAAACGGACAGCTAATATAGGGTTCCCATTGTCACCCTTTGGGTACGGAGCCCTAGAAAACACCCAAGTTTACCAAATAAGACAACACTAGAAAAACTGACTATATATCATGATTTTTAGTTTGAGCTTCAGGAGAGGCAGCCAAGATCCAGGTGGTGCAGCTGGTGCAGTAAGGGGCAGCTGGATTACGCTTTTTTTCTTTCTTCACGGGTTACCTTACAGCTCCCGAAACCGTGTTACAGTTCCAGGGTACCCAGCGGAAGACCAAGTCTCCCTCGTTTAGCCGATGGTATTTGTGAGGATATCCTAACGAGATTTAGATGGAAAAGCCTCTATTAAGTTTGGTTTGTCGGAGTACCTACATAAGTTTTTAATTAAAGTACACTTATGATATTATTTTGATGGATTTTAACGTCGCAGTAGGAAGTCATTCATTCATTAAAAAAAATCCTAAATGAGACAAAAACAATAATATAAAAAAACACCAGCATCTATTTTTGTATTCGGTCAACGTATGGCATGTCTATAGCATAGATAAAATGTTTAATAAATTATGTCAGCATTTAACAGGCGGTTTAAGTTGCTGGTTAAAGTTAAACCATAGTTACGGCATTTATTGCGGTGTGGCTAGCCAGTTGTTCCTTCAATATCTGATCTTGGCCGGTTTATTTATATGTTCACCTAGGTCGTCCTCTACCAGGAAATCCTTTCACTTCAGCCATATAAGCATTTTAGTCAATCATTCATCTTTCATCCTTCATTCTTTTTAATTTTTTTTTAATTAAAATTACTTACAAAAATGGTCGTGGCTTTACAGACAGACAGTCACCAAAGCCTTATCATTAAAAAGAAATAATAAAGTGTTAGATCAAAGGAATTGCACACGTGTTTACCCCGATGGAAAACAACCGTTATTATAAAAACACAGCTATTTCTTAAACACCGGTTAAAGTTGCGATTAAAATAGTTAGGAGGCCTATTAATATGGTGTTGTAAGCTAAAGTACACTAGGTACCTTATTTAAAAAAAAACTTAATGCGAAATTTGTTTGTTTTTTTGAGCAACGGATCACCTGATTTTTTTACTACAATGCAAATATTTTGTCACATTTTCACAGGTGAAGCCGGGGCCGAAAGCTAGTAATACATAAAATTAAAAAGAACCGACCCCATGACGATGATAAGTCATCCTCATTAATAATTGAGCTCAATTGAGGTATTTTCAGATAATATACCTACATTATTGTACAAATTTATGTTGTACGCTGACAACCCGTTAATGGTTTCATAACCACAGACCAACTGGGTACTTAAATAGATGTAGTAACATAGTACCCAATTGTATAACACCTTATAGCAGAATTTTAAACTATTTTCACTAATTTCTCATTTCTTTTGTAAGTTTAAACATATGTATGTACCTAGTTCTTGTAATCATTAGCTTATATGTATGACTCCGAATTGCAGACCGGAGAGGGAGCCTGGTGGTCTGAGATACAGGCTTTTTGTCATACTACTAACAGGCAACAGCTCTCACCTTATAATAAGTACTTTTTTAAGAGTCATTATATAAGTTTTAATTGATGTGAGAGAAAATAAACTATATTTTTATTTTTTTATAGAAAACTTGACTTGTGTAGCCCGAGTACAGTGCACACACTGGAATAGGCCTTCTCTGGGCCATAATGATCCACTGTGTACAAGACGCTTTAGATAGTTTAGACATACCTAGAATGTATAGCTCCCTTCCTCCTTCTGTCTACGTTATATCTTTCTTCTCTCTCATGTAACGAAATGTGCCTAAACGTGACGCATACTTGAAATTTCACTCTCAATTCTCGTCCAAAAATATCGAATCGCCGCCTAAGAAGTTTCACTTCCAAAAGATCAGACAGGTTTAATATAATTGTGTCCATAATACTGTCACTGGCAGAATGTGGACACTGTTTCAGGGCTATCTAACCACACCGCAAGAGAACTGAACTGCACTGAAGAAGTGTGTGTTGTGCTTAAAAAATAATGTTCGAATTAGTGTACTTTAGATTTGAGCAGCAGAGCCTATTATCACGTAAGCAGCCTGCGTCGCAAGGTCGTGTAGAATACGTGTCAAAATTAAACTTATAGAAATTTACATTTTTAAGTATCTCTGAGACTTTATTTTAATTAAAGGTCATTATAATGTGGTAACAAAATATCCATCAAAGGATTTGCTTAAACCTTTTTAAGCTCCTGGGAACCGAGTTACCGAGTTATTTGAGGTTTTTTGAGATCGAGTTCAAAAATGACAAACAGACATGACGTAGAATCTTGTTGAAAAGTTTATTAAAATTAATTCAGCCGTTTTGGTGTCTATTCTCGTAACAGTAGGTACCTACTGTAGGTATATCTATATTCTATACCTAATATACTAATATTATAAAGAGGTAAAGTTTGTTTGTAGGTAAGTTTGTGTAGGGGGTAATCTACTGATCGGATTCTGAAAAAAGTTCACTCAAGTGATATATGCTATATTTTATTTTGTTCGAAAATATCCCCCCCCCCCCCCCCCTTCATACATACAAAAACAACTGATCGGATTTTGATGCATTTTCCACTAACTATTAGATAGGTTGAATCACGAGGAAAGCTTTACAAGTATTAAAATAGATCATGTTTAGGAGCCGAGGGGAAAAGTTAGCTCCAGCGCATTTTGTAATTCATCAGAGTACGTCCGCGGTAGCATTTATAAGTAGTAAAGGACTATTTGTGTAGTAGGTACCGATATTGTAAGTACCCGTGCAAAGCCAGGGGACGGTCACTAGCATATCCCACTTATCTATTAATTTATAAAATAGGTAGGTATGAGCTCATACTAACTTTCAACTCTTTTAGGGGAGGAGCATTAAAAAATCGGTTCTGTGGTTTAGCCATGAAAGCGGAACAGACAGACAGACAGAGTTACTTTAATTAATAATATTAGTATAATAAATAATAATGGAAAGTATGTATACATTAAACATACAACTAATGTCATATAAAATTCAGTTTTACTTGCTTTGAAAACGGAGAAATTGATGTCAAAATAAAAAAAAAAACTAACTGTCTTATCAAATGCATTCGATTTTATATCTAACTTTCAACTGTTAAATCCATACTATGGTACGAGGCAAGCGTTAATGCATGCGCCTTTGCTTTGTAATCTTATATGAAAACGCAATAGCTTGCGTCTAACGCATGCGCTAAAAATGTTTATTTTGTTCTTGGAATTTGTTAGTGATATTTTAATTTCTTTGAATTTGAGTTTTGCTGAAAAAAGGCTGTGTAAGATAAAATTATTTAAATACCTATATGGAACCGTAGTATTTGTAAATGAAGAATTTTAGTTAATATTAAGTATAGATGCTACAAATATAGATAACCAAAGAAATATGGAGTGGTTAAAGTTAAATAATTTGATAATAAGTGTTCTATTCACAGTTATCAATGCAGACATTCATTTCAACTACAATAACACGTAAGTAATTTTAACTTTATATAAATAGAGTTCACATTCCTTTAGTTTTGTTACAATTACACACATTAATTTCATAATAATTTGTTTTGTTACTTAATATTAGATAATAGAGGAATAACCTTTTAATTAAACAATGTATTTCTCTGCTCTACATCAAAATTCATATTTAGCAATTTCGGATAACCCCCATTGTCCCTGCCTACCCCTCATGAGATAGAAGGCGTGATGATAGATAGATGAATAACTCCAGGGTACACATTTAAAAACATAAGTGAACTTCATTGATGCTTCCCACTTTTAAAAGACTTAAAAAATCTTAACTATGAAATATGGTGACAAGCATACATTTATCTTCTTCTTTTATTGTGACTCCACCAATGTTAATTGATGATTTGCCAATGTCAAGTATTATAGCCTTTATAGTATACTAGCATTCCGCCCCCGGCTTCGCCTGTGGATATTTACGAACAAAATAAAATATACCCTACCCCCAACCATACCCCTACCCCCACCCCTACCCCCAAAAAGTGATATAAAGGTATTGAAGCAGTTGTGCATATAAAGTAATTTGTTTTGATAAGGATTAATAGCAAGGTTCAAATAAAGAGCCTTTTCTAGCGGCGGCTTTTTAATTTTTTTAAAATAATAGAACACTTATTTTGTCTTAACTATAATAGTTAGACATATGCTATCCCAACACTTTTTGCAGATAATGATGTGTTCTGCAAAGTCGTAGTACATTATTTTGTTCTAAAATCAATAGTTTTCGCAGCGCACACAGTGTAAGGAATTTCTTAGGTCATTTTTTTTTCACCTTGGGTTACATTATTGGAGTTTTAGTAAGGATCACTATTTTTTTTTAAATAGAATATAGCCTATGTCACTCAAGGTGAATGTAGCTTTCCAATGGTGAAATAATTTTTGAAATTGGCACAGTAGTTTTTGAGTTTATTCATTACAAACATACACACAAACATACAAAAATACAAATCTTTCCTCTTTATAATATTAGTATAGATTATCTAAGATGTTCACGCTGACTGTGACATGTCTTATTATAATCACAGACTGATCACAACTATCAAACAACTAAGAGGAAAACAAAAATGGAGTAAAAAAAAAGATTATCTATTGGTATCCTAGGAATAGAAAGAGGAACCGGGGGAGAATTTTCGGAGATGGGATGATGAGATAAAAAATATGGCAGGATAAACTTGGACCAGACTGGCATGAACAACTTGGACCAGACTGGCATGAACAACTTGGACCAGACTGGCATGAACTGTTTTTCATATAACAACACATTGTAAATCATATTGTGTCATGGATAAAAAGTAGCATTTCACATCTAGTCACTCGCCGGCCCTACACCTTTCTCTGTGCAAGGAAATCATATTGATCTTTGCTCTGTTTTGACATAAAAGAAGGACAAACAAATAAACAAACACCTTTTACATCTTGTGATGTGTCCATAAACACCAGTAACAGAGTCCACTTTCAGCCTGTTGTCCATAGAAGAAGCTGATCACAAAATATCTCTTTTATTTCAGATATAAGTATAATGAACCATACACAATATATGTAAATAAGAATATTGAATATGTCATGGAGTTCTCAGGTGTGGTATGTACCTATATTGTATATTTTCATTTACGAATATTTTGCTTCTGAGAGCACATAAAGACATAATCCATACTTCTTCTGGAAAAAATTCATATTCCACATATCAGTAGGTAGTTTACAAAAAGTCTTGGTATGGGCAAGCCTGGCGAACTCCTCACTTTAGTTATGCCTACTATTCAGGCGCAGTGTTTTGCCTAGAAATTCTAAACACCTAAAACACAAGTTTCGTAGACAGGGTACAATAGTGTATGCCTATTTACTTAGTTTATTGTATGTGGGTAGGTTAGGTATATTTTAAATGTCATTGTTCACAAAAAAAAGTAATAGCACAAATTTCGCAAACTGGATTCCCCATCACGTCTCGGCGGGCGCGTGCGCCATTCACCAAGGCGTGACATGGAATTTAGTATATTCTCAAAATAAGCAGGACTGACACACCCCTTAATAGTAAAAACATGCTTAACTTCATTGTCACTGCACTTATAGACTTGACCATTTTTTACAGGATTTTGATGTGTATGACACACCGGCCCGGGTGACAGTCGCTAGTGTATCTCCAAATAAGACATACCCAGTATTCATTACGGCCAGGCAACAAAAAGGTAAACCATACTCTATTCCAGTGTTTCCCAAATAGTGGTACGCGTACCAAACAGCAATCGCTGCAAATTTATTAAATGACAAAAAACTAATTTATTTTGTTAGTTATCACCTTGGCTAAGGGGTACGCGAGTTTGGGCCCTTTCTCGAAGGGGTACTCAGTAGAATCTAATTGGGAACCACTGCTCTATTCTATTCTATTTTTTCATGTTATGGCTCCATCAGGGTTTTGATGATTATAGACATCACAGTAACAATATGCCGTATAAATCACTGACTAATCACAACTATCACAGCGCGGACTGGATTCCCCATCATGTCACGACGAGACGCGTGCGTTGGTTGCTATGACTTGACGTAGAATCTTTACGCTATCTTCTTCTTCTTTTGATATATGGCAACAGTGCTGACTTCTCGCCGCAATTCTGCCAATGTCCTGTGTTTAATCTTGATAAATCGGTAGCTAAGATTATCCCGCCGACTGTGATATGTCTTATTAATCATTGACTAATCACCATCACATTAAACCGGATTCCTCATCACGCCATGACGAGACGTGCGTCTGCCGCCATGACAGGATGTGGAATCTATACTCTATTCATTATATGAGGGTGCGGGTGACAGTTATTTTTTTAAATAAATATTTAATTTATGACTTGAAGCAGGCTTGACTCGAAAGTTCTTTATTCAAAAATCGATTATTTCAAACGCGTATCTTTATGCTAAGATTGAAGTAAAAATATTTCCAGCACTACACAAGCGGTAGACGCACAGGGAGACGTGTAGTTTTTGAAGTAACATTCGTGTTTCAAATTCAAAACTCATTATTGCCCGCTGTGAAAGTCTCTTGGAGAAAAGTCGTAGATTTCTCGCACTTTTTGAGGAACAAACGAAACAAACCGTCGCTTTTCGAATAGATGGGATGAGAAAATATATCCAGTAGTTCTTGGGTGATGCAAGCTATCTAGCTAATTATAACTGCAAACCGCCGATTTTGATAAAATTTAATACGGAGAAAGTTTGAAGAACAGGCAATTTTATGTTATAAAACGTTCTCATGGCTAAACACTGAACCGATTTTTATGACATTTAAGGGGAGGAACAAATAATTTCCGTTGATTTCTGAATTGAAATTCCCGATTTTTACGAATGCTATGAACATACAATTTGGGCATCGAAAACTAGAGGATTTTATCTAGTATTGTGTGTAGGATGAAAACATGATTGGTGAACATTTTCTCGATAACTTAAATTTTTGAAATCACCTCTTCAAAAACACTTCTTTAGTCATACGACCATACTCTGAAGGGATTTACGTTTAAATTTTATACGAATCTGTAGGTAATCTCAGTACCTAGTATTGATTAAGAAGATGTTTCCCTGCATGTGATCGTTTTTTAATAAATTTAATTGTAATGTGTCGCTTACGTCATTTATTCCGAGAAGCGGTACATTATGCCCTTCTCACTTCTGCAGCAAGAACGGACAAAGCGCCGTCGATGTCTTGCTTGACCCGATCAGTTGCGCCCGAACCACGAGTTTAGGGCGTGGCTTACGATTAGGAATTTCTGAGTCGTTCCTCGTCTTAATACTCACAAGAATAGCTTGAACCCTGGAAAATTTTATTTGTCAATGTTCCTAATTCTAGGCGGACGAGGTCGCGGGCAAGAGGTTGCTTTATACATATACTAGCTGTGCCTGGCGGTGGCATCCGCGTTAATGGTTACTGCGTCGCTCATTTAAGCAAGCTCCTTCCTTCTATCAAATGCAAGAATTTTTGCAAATCGGTCTGGCAGATTAATGCGTTCAAACAAAAACATTATACAACAAATATTATAAACGCGAAAGTTTGTATGTATGTTTGTTACTCAATCACGCCAGAACGGCTGAACGGATCTGGATGAAATTTGGCACAGAGATAGATTATAGTCTGGAATATGTATGGTTACTGTGGGATAGATTTGTTTTTGTTTTTCACGGTATCGACATGATTTTTTGCATAGTGGTAGTTTAGGGGGTCAGAGAATGACATATACTACTTTTTATACCGGGAAAGCGGGCGGGGGAGGGGCAAATTACAGCCACGGACTGAAGCTTGTTAGTACATATAGAAGATATATTTATATTATTTTTGCAGGTGTTTTCTCATGGCAACTACCCATGTTAGTTGAGACCCCAAACAGTGTGGAACAATTTATGAATATATCTAGGACACTGTGCCCTCATAACAATATATATAATGAAGACTCCTGCGGTAAGTTTGGCATCATCACTGTCTGTCTGTCTGTCTGTGTCATCTTTACGCAAAAACTAGTGAATGGATTTTGTTGCGGTTTTCAGTATTAGATAGGATGATTTACTGGGAAGGTTTAGGAGTATTTAACATGGATCTATCATGTTTAGGAGCTGAGCATTAACAGTATAATTAAATCAAGTCGGAAAAAAAGTTAGCCCCCATCGAGTTTTCATGACGTATGCTGTCTAGTCCGTCAGAGATATAACAAAATGATGTAGGAAAGAATTATGTAGAATAAAACTATCTACATAAAAGTCCGCGGTAGCATATTTTTATCTCTAATTTCTACAAAGAAATTATATGTAACAAGTATCTCTTCTGGAAAAAGAGGCTGTCATAGAGTCCCCAGTTCAAAGAGGGGTAGGCAGAGACAATCGAATGCCATTTGTTACGATCCTGACATACCTCTTTCGCTTCTCTTATATTCATCATACCTTTCATACATGCTCGGCGATTGTGTGTACTTTTAACATTGCCTTCGAACAATATTTTTTTTATATTATCTATATCTATTTTTTCAATATAGCACCATCATGGTTTTGATGATTTTGCCAATGTCAAATATTATTTATTTATTTATTTATTTTAAAAAGGTCTGTCGACAGTTGTGGACTTTGTGGGTACACAACTACTTATGGACAGACACAACATGCATACAAAATCTATAACAATGAACAACACAACGCTAAAACTATTATACATCTAAACATTTTTTGTTAATAATTAATTTTCTTATTGTGCTAATTGAGTCTGTGTTAATATCACAGTAATAATAAGCCGATAATCGATAGGTAGAATGCTCCCGCCAACTGTGATATGCCCTAAGCTCTTAATCAACGACTTATACTCGTGTAACACTGGAGGTTGCGTGCTGTACGTGGAACACTTCCTAACCCTCAGTGTCGAGGCAGGTCTCTAATTGGGTCACTCTCCAATAAAAGATAATACTGTTCACTCTACTATATTGACATGGACCTGCTTGCTAGGCAGTATTATAAGTGACCTAGTGAATTACGACGCTATGCATGCGGCTTACTGCCGGGAGCGTTTACATGTAACTGGCGTGCGCCGGCCGGAGCTTCATACCTGTATGGTCTAACCGCTACACTCGTATATATCACAGCGCGGACGGGATTAAACTGGATTCCCCATCATGTCTCGGTGGGCGCGTGCGTTGTTCACCGTGGCGTGACGTACAATCTTTTATATGGCAGGGTGGTCACTTTCTGGAAAACCGGAAAAAGTCAGGGAATTTCGCTAGTCATGGAAATGTCAGGGAATTGTCAGGGAAATTTAATGGAGGTCAGGTAATAAAAATTGTGTTTGTATGTACATAATATAAGTACGAGCACGTAAAAATAAAAACAAAAAAGGAGAGGAGTTATGGAGACGTCATCTTGACATTTTGTGTTCTGAATCCTGCCATGCGGGTTAAAAGTGCTTCATGACCTGGCTCCAAATATATACTGCATTATTACATTAGTGCTCATTACTGCTGCTTGTATTATTTAATTGGATTTATAAATTGTAATTTGCTAGCAGATAATTCCGCAAAAACTCAAATAATTTTATATTCATTACATTTAAGATTATGGTCAGGGAAACGCCTGGAAAAGTCAGGGAATTTTGGTTGTAGTATATAGTGGTCACCCTATGTTCAATACCTTTTTTTTTCAGATATAACGTCGCCGAACACGCCTATAATACAAATAACGTCCTGCAACCCGGACAGTGTAGAGGTCACTATCCAAGTAGAAACCGTGCAAGATTTTTACATACAATTGAACAAAACAACAAATTTCACAACTACCCCCAGTCAGCCGAAATACTACTTCTTCCCCTTCCAGCAGACGGCGGATTCGCGACTAGATTTCCAGATGCAGAGCTTAAAAAAAAAGGACAAGTGCGACGGAGACCTGGAAACGGCTGAGCGGATGAGGCTCGGCGGGTATTTGAAGGAAACTAAAGGGCGGGAATTTAAATTTTACAAGCCGAAGAGTGTAGTAATAATGATAGAGTCGGATGATGATATATGTGCAGTTGTGTCCATACAGAATTTCTCTGTAAGTATTTCAATTGTATACGATTCGGGAATCGAATCCGTGTGGTTAGTATACTTTGGACCTTTGGGCGTCGGTGGTCGAGTGAGTAAGACGTCGGCTCGCAACTATAATAAAAAATCTAAGTACATTATCCGACAAACCGTACAAAGAGGCTTTTCCATCTATATACCTTAAGAGGATCGTGTAGCTCAGCGTACGCAGCGAAATAGGTATTTAGAAAATCATATTCTGTCTCAAGCGCGCTCTTCCCACGGGCATCAGTGCGACAGAGAACACTGCAGCTCGTGAGTGTTTGTAGGTATGTTCTTCGTTGAAAATTGCGTTTTGGGCGAAAACGATTTACACCTACTAAACTAAAACGAAACCTTATAATTTTGGTGTCAAACGTTTTAGCAGATTATAATCTACGTACGTACGTTTTGCTTTTTTTGAAATTTTGCTTTGTTTCTCAAATACAGACGGTTTATTACGAGCAAGTTATGAACCAAAAAAACCGAGATTTGAGGGGCTTATAACTTTTGACCTATTACGAATTTTGAAAAAAGGAAAAAATACGTACGTAGTTTTTCATTATGTCAGTAACATATTACAAAATCGTTAAAATTAAATGATATTTAGGGGTAGTAAAACGTTTTCTCCGTTTGTATGGACATGGACGCGGTACACTACACTCTTAACAGAGCTGGCCATTCGTTAGGTATAGCCTCAAAAAAATCATTAACTAAATGAGGAAGACTTGTCTTCGATTGGGTACCCTAGGGTCGGCAAAGGTGCCCGGGAGCTGTAAGGCAAGAATTAAATAAAAAAGTTTTTTTCGTTTCCAAGGCCAAAAGCGACAGGTCCGCAGCAATGCCCGGCCCTTGAATGTCCAACCCTAGAAAGAAATCGTTATCAAAAGTTTTTTTTAAGTAATCGGAGATAATAGAAGTCGATAGCCTAAGAGCGTTATCCCGGGTTCAATTCCCACTCGTTCCAAAAATGCTAAGCACCAATTTTCTTTAAGAATATGTGCTTTAATCGACTCATAGTGCTTCGGAGGGAGCGTAAATGCAGCAACAGACTTGCCACCTGTTCTGTTCAATATGGACAACTGGCTGTATGTGGACACTGTTACTGGTGTCTCTAACCACACCGCAAGGTATACAGGCCGTGAAGATGTGAGTTGTCAAAAGTTTTTTTAAGAAATCAGAGACTCGGTCATTTGTCCAAAAGAAAAAACTTATTTTATTACAAAAATAATTACAACAAATTAAAGAAAATTTAATTATTATATATCCGTTTGGTTACAGTGTCCAGTTTTTGACAACGAGCGCGACATCCTGTATGACGGGTATTATTTGACCATGACAAGGCTGGGTGGCATAACATTAAATGTAAGCAGATATTTTATATCTTCACCGTGTTGTCGGTTCCAGGGTACCCAGCACAAGACCAAGTCTCGCTCTTGTAGCCGATGGTGTTTGTGAGGCTATACCCAACGAGGGGCCCGTTCTTATGAGGTATATTTATGTGGCACAGGAACAAATTAGCGCGAGTCCAACTCACACTTGACCGGTTTTGTTAATAGTTACGTTTGTATGTATTGCCATTATTAAGATCGAGCAAAAAAACTACAAAAAGCATGTTACTTGTATGAAAACCCCCTTTAACTTTTAGTTTTATTTTATTTTTATTATTTGTTGTTATAAAATTTCAAGTGTCTACTACCTGTTACGGTTCAAAAGATACAGCCCTGTGACAGACGGTCTAACGGACGTACGGACAGCGGGGTCCTAGGTAATAGGGTTTCTTAGTCGTGGTGCTCTTGACAGAGAGGCGTGGTCAATCATGGCGGTCTACAGCGTGACGTGACTTGTATTGACTCGCCATGGTTAACTTTCTTGGGAAGTATAGTGCAGTGGATTCTCCTTTCCTTCTGCACCAGACATTTTGAGACTATTTAGGTCTTCAGGCTCGCTGTATCCTCTTCCAACCAGTTAGCTAGGTGTATAGTTATACGGAATCCTAAAAAGGAGCTTCGCTTCTCTCGTGCGTGCCTAACTCATGTTTTTTTTTATTTCCAGCAAGACATGTTCCCGCTGGGATTCTACATAGTGTTTATAGTGAAATCGTCCGATGAAGATTGTACTGATCAGACTATAACGAATAATCAAACTATGCCCACAGTGGCTAAGTATATTGGCTGGAAAAATGAGAAAATTGATGTAGTCGCTAACAATGGACGTGTCAAGTGGTTTAGGTAAGGCGAGAGGTGTGCAAGGGTGGAAAAAATGAAAAAAAAAACCACTTTAAATCCAAAAATGTAATTAAGATAAACTAATTGACTAAACAGTAAAAATGTCTAAATATATGCTTACTTAACTATTTTCGGATTTTATATTGCGTGAAATCAATAAAAATAACTTTTTTCTAATAAAAAAAAATGTTTAATATTAATGATTACTATTATAAAAAAAAGTTATTTTTTATTGATTTCGCGCAATATAAAAGCCGAAATAGTTAAGTAAGCACATATTTAGACATTTTTACTGTTTAGTTAATTAGTTTAGTTTTTACTTTACATACCGAATTGTATGGCCACCTTTAGTGTGGTTTCTCAGGTGACTTACGTAAGTATTTCGTTATTAAAAACCCATTGGTTTCTGACCGGTATCGAGCCGTGGTCCGGCTAGTTATATACCAGATGCCTTAACCACTCGGCTACCGACGCACCTTTGATTTTGTAGTGATATTTGTATATTTTTTTTTAGTTTCGTCATAGTCCAGACAATATCATATGAAGACTACCTTATTGCGGCCGGTGGAGCTTTGGGCTTTTTTCTATCATTCTATTTGGCGTTTATAATAACAGTTCTGATATCAAGAAAGCGATATTGCTCCTCGAATCTTGAGAGTCTGACGGAAAATGAGGATTCTGAAGGTATGTGGGTTATTGTGGCTAGTATTTTATAGTATTAATCGGTATCTTAGATGATCCCGCCGACTGTGATATGTCTTATTAATCACAACTGTCACAGCGCGGACGGGATTAAAACGGATTCCCCATCTTGTCTCGGCCGAACGCGAAAAAAATACAGGTTGTATGTTAACTGGCTGTCATTATTATAGGCCTCTGATGTCTATTATGCTATTGTGATATAATTGACCAATTACTTAGCTTTTTAAAGAATTTTGATATATCTATCTATTTATCATCACGCCTTTTTAACCCAAGCCTTTTCTTTCGCTTCTTTTATATTCATCATACCTTTCATACATGCTCGGCGACTGTATATGGTAAATGAACACCTAGGACGCCTCTGCCAGCTTTTCTTTTCGCTTCTGCCATATAAAGCTTTTATCCTGCATTATTTTAACTTGTCCAAATCAAAATCGTGTAAACTACGTCTTTTTTTCAGAAGTGACACGCGTGACAGTGGCGCCCAATGATGTTTCAACGTCAGTCAGAAGACGTACCAGCCCAAACGGTGACTCCGTGGCTAGTACGTCCAGACAGTATTTGATAGAGGACGTGATTGAACCTGCGAATGTTACCTCACCTAATGGTAAGACGTCGGCTCGCAACTGAAAAGTCGCGGGTTCGATTTCTACATCCAATGGGTTTTTTATAATAAAAAATCTATGTACATTATCCGACAAACCGTACAAAGAGGCTTTTCCATCTACATACCTCAACAGAGCTGGCCACTTGTTAGGTATAGCCTCAAAAAATCATTGGCTATATGAGGAAGACTTTGTCTTCCACTGGGTACCCTGGGGCCAGCAACGATACCAGGGAGCTTTAAGGCAACCCGTGAAGAAAAAAAATTAAGAAAAAAAAAAGCATTTCATTTAATATTTTAACATTGGACATGTTTTTACGATTGCTTCTGTAGGGGCCCCTTTTTCAAAAGTTTAGACTCAGTATTTTCAAAGATAAGGGGGGGGGGTCAATTTTCGTATATTTATTTTAAAATTATAAAAATTTGATAAGGTCACATATGATGCCTTGAAAAATAAATATTTTTTCATCCAACAACGCAGTATTTTCTTCATTACTTGACAATATAGCGATCAGTAGGCGCTACTTTACTGCACATAATGCAGTAATGTTGTATGAAAATCCATAACTTCCCGCTCTAGGTTTTGTTTTTAAATTAGGTTCTTTTTCTGTAGGCACTTATCATAAAGGTACTTTTTAAGGTAGACGTAATTATAAGATTTATGTGGCGGGGATGTTGCTCTATTGAATAATTTTTTTTTTATTAATTTTTCATGACGTTGGCGATGTAAATTTGGAAAAGCA
Source organism: Nemapogon koenigi (assembly GCA_963924495.1). Taxonomy (NCBI): domain Eukaryota; kingdom Metazoa; phylum Arthropoda; class Insecta; order Lepidoptera; family Tineidae; genus Nemapogon; species Nemapogon koenigi. The sequence continues at coordinate 5,732,353 of OZ004658.1, read as the reverse complement.
GGTTGCTAACCTCGCTAAAATTGTGACTTTTTATTTCACTATTTTATTTTGCAGAGCGAGTTTAACACTCGAAAAACATAGGCTGTTTGGCTGTTCTTGCCTTTGCCTTCCATTAAAAAAATATTGTCGACACGAATGACGTTTTCGCGGGCTTTGTTTGTCCGGAAAAATTGTTCGAATGTAACAATTATTTTTTCTAAAGAAAGAAAATTTTGATTAGTTATTTTTTTGTTGTAGTTGAAAGAAAATCAGATTACGAACCTCGCTGCAACTATAAATCACTTTCGGCTCGGATCAGTAATTACGTTTTAATTTTCATTGGGTTTGGGTCATGAAACTTAATATATGTACCAAGTTTCAACATTTTTCGTCCACTAGATTCGGAGAAAATGATCTGTGACAGACGGACAGACAGACACATGACTGATCCTATAAGAGATTCCGTTTTTTATCAAAGACCCTAAAAAAGTAAAAACAACTTTTTTTTTGCAGAATGCAGTTCTTCATCTGACAGTGAATCAGAATATTCAGTACTCGGCGATATATACAGCGAGAAAGATGTGTATAGGCTTCCAGGCAAATTGTGTGTGGCTAATTTAGCCCGTAAAAGGCCTCGCGTGCTATCAGCCAGGTCCACTATGTATCTATGGAATGTGTTAACTGTCACTGTGTTTTATACACTGCCGGTAATACAACTTGTAGTTACTTATCAGAGGGTGAGTCGTTTTTCTTTGGTTCGCTGCCTTGCACCTATGTGATATAGCGTGATGGTTTAAAGGTTATTTTGTAAGTGGGGATTTTGATGATGTTATGCCAAAGTTTCATCAAGATTGGTTCTGTAGTTTTTCTGTTATTAACAGTATAAAGAATAAGATAATGTTAGGTGTTAATATTTAACCATCATCACGCTTTTTATTCCTAGAGGGGTAGACAGAGACAATCTAATGCCATTTGTTACGATCCTGACATACCTCTTTCGCTTCTTTTATATTCATCATACCTTTTATACATGCTCGGCGATTGTGTGTAGTTTTAATGTTTCCATCGATCAATACATTTTTTATATGTTCAATAAAAGCACACCTAGGTCGTCCTCTGCCAGCCTTTCTAAAATAATACAAAACATCAATTAACCATAGAGTAGTAAGCCTATGGAGGGGCCATAGACGGGCTCCCCCTTTCGCCAATTTTTTCCCAATTGACCAGTTATACTGACCAGGTGCGAAGTAATAAGTTACCTTAGATTTCGTTGGTATCGTTTTGTGTCGCAAGACAGAGCTCTAGAAAACTAGGCGTTTACCCCCCCCCACCCCCCCCCCCCCCCCCCAAAGTGGCAGAAAAAATTGTTCGGTGATTTACACCCTTCACGTCTCCTTTGTTAAATACTCAAAGCAATTAACAGTTATATAAACTAACCTCTTTTCTAATATCACTTTATGCGCGGAGATTTCGATCGAAATCGGTTCAGTAGTTAGTTTTTTTTTAATTAAAACATTTTTTTTACTTTTTTCAGATGCTAAACCAATCCGGAAATCAAGATCTATGCTACTATAATTTCTTTTGCGCCCATCCCTTCATGGCTCTTTCGGATTTTAATCACGTTTACTCTAACATTGGCTATGTGCTACTTGGTGCGCTGTTCTTAGTACAAGTATATAGAAGGCATAGACAGCATAAAGCCAGAAGCCAAGCAGAGGTAAGGACCTCCACATGCCACGACCCAGACACACCTCTCTTGCTTCCTCCAGATTCATACATACATATACTCACGCCTGAATCCCACCGGGGTAGACAGAGACTAAGGACCTCCACATGCCACGACCCAGACACACCTCTCTTGCTTCCTCCAGATTCATACATACATATACTCACGCCTGAATCCCACCGGGGTAGACAGAGACTAAGGACCTCCACATGCCACGACCCAGACACACCTCTCTTGCTTCCTCCAGATTCATACATACATATACTCACGCCTGAATCCCATCGTGGTAGACAGAGACTAAGGACCTCCACATGCCACGACCCAGACACACCTCTCTTGCTTCCTCCAGATTTATACATACATATACTCACGCCTGAATCCCACCGGGGTAGACAGAGACTAAGGACCTCCACATGCCACGACCCAGACACACCTCTCTTGCTTCCTCCAGATTCATACATACATATACTCACGCCTGAATCCCACCGGGGTAGACAGAGACTTAGGACCTCCAAATTTCCGTTACAGAGGGAGCTTGGTATTCCCCAACATTTTGGATTGTTGTATGCTATGGGTGTGGCGCTGGTCAGTGAGGGCCTCCTATCGGCGGCATATCATGTCTGTCCCAATAGTATGAATTTTCAATTTGGTGAGTTTTAATTTGTATGTTTGTTACGGCTGATTTCTAGTAACTTCTATTCTATTCTATTTTTTGTGTTATGGCTCCATCAGGGTTTTGATGATTCCGCCAATGTCAAGTATTATAGACGTCACAGTAACAATATGCCGATTAATCGGTAGGTAGGATGATCCCGCTGACTGTGATATATCTTATTAATTGTGATAATCACAACTATCACAGCGCGGACGGGATTAAACCGGATTCACCATCACGTCACGACGGAACGCGTGCGTCGGTCGCCATGACATGACGCAAAATCCTGAACTGTACTATATCCCTAAGTAATATAGGCTATATTTTGTTTCGTCCCAAAATATCCACAGACGGGAAGCCATTATCAAATAATTTACGAAGTGACAGTTCTTCTACAAGTACGATACGCGCTTGACCGTTTTTGTTGTTTTTTTTCTAGACACTTCATTCATGTATGTTACCAGCGTACTATGTATGGTGAAGATATATCAGAATAGACATCCTGATATTAACGCAAGAGCGCATGCGACATTTGGTGTTTTGGCTCTGATTATATTCATTGGTAAGTATAATAGAGTGGCGGCAAATATTCCTGCTTCCAAGATCGAATGGCATTTTGTGAAACTTTTTGCCGCCGGGTCTTTTTAGACTAATTCGACCCCGCTGAACACGATTCTGCCCGGTAGGTAGGTAAATGTATAAAGATTAATTCGCTTCTTGGTTACTTTAAAACAGCTACTGCCGTTCTCCGATAAATTGAGTGCATATAAAAAATGCGGGGATTAAAATTAAAACCATTGTTGTAGAGAATTTAATAAGATTATTTTCGTCATTGACAGTTTATTAGTTTTTGTAGAAAATTAAAAAAAACCGCGATTAGGGACACGTTTTGGGGGGGTAGGGGGAGAACGGAGCCGGGTAGGGGCTGGCACCGATCAGAATCGTGTTCAGCGGGGTCGATTTATTCTAAAAAGACCCGGTGGCAAAAAGTTTCACAAAATGCCGCCAGTTAAAGTAAGTAGTATGTTTTTGTAAGTGTTATGTTTATAATATGTTTTTTTTTCTAGGTTTGGTTGGTGTACTTAACGCTGGTGTATATTTTTGGATCATTTTTACAGTGCTGCATTTAGTGACGTGTTTCATATTAACGTTGCAGATCTACTATATGGGAAGATTTAAATTTGGTATGTATCTTGATCTTTCCTCTCGCTTTCCTGCAATCTGTGGAAGTGGTTTCGTGAAAAGGGACGGAAGTGTGTAACAGGAAGCCGGGGAAGCGTGCGCTATTTGATTTGACCAATGATCGCGGTGGTAGAGTTGGCCGTCAGATTGTACCAACCTATTTTCCGAGAGGTTGGTACTGTCAGCCAACAGTGTATGCGTGTGTGTGACGAGAAATAGAGAAGGAGAACGCATTAGTTGTGCGCTTAACATACAGTGTTGTGTATAAAGTGTTAATGCTTTCTGGATATAATGTTAATAAGCAACATTGGTGAGATGTCAGATGTTTCACATTATATGCGAATACTGTAAGGTTCGCTCGTTTTTGAAATGTGACATAGGAATTTATCCCGAATGAGTTCGGGGATAAAAAGTGGCATATGTCACTTTCTGGCACTCCAACTAGCTCTTTACTCTGGTTTGACGTGAGAGAAGGACAAACAAAAATATTTTTTTCTTTACGACTCTCGTAACCGTGTTATTGGTCTCAGGGTATCCAGTTGAAGATCAAGTCTCCCTCTTTTAGCCGATGGTATTTTCGAGGCTATACCTAATGAGTGGCCAGTTCTGTTGAGGTATATTTAGATAGTGTGGTTTTTTTTTATTTTCGTATATATTCTGAATAAGGTTTTTAGGGAAAGAAAATTTTGAAAGAGCCGCTTCAAATTTGCTTTTATTTTCTATGGGAAAGGTAGTCCCACTAATATTATAAACGCGAAAGTTTTTATGTATGTATGGATGTTTGTCACTCAATCACGCCAGAACGGCTGAACGGATCTGGATGAAATTTGGCACAGAGATAGATTATAGTCTGGAATAGCACATAGGAAAAATGTATGGTTCCCGTGGGATAGATTTGTTTTTGTTTTTCACGGGATCGACATGATTTTTTGCATAGTGGTAGTTTAGGGGTCAGAGAATGTTGTTTATTACTTTTTATACCGCGAAAGCGGGCGGGGGAGGGGCAAATTACAGCCACGGGATTATTTATTTTTGGATCTTTTAATTATTAATATATTTTACAGATGGTGCGATGCTGTGTAGAAATTTTCGCCAGTTGATTTCTCGTCCATTAGCGACCATGACTCCCACTTATGTTGGTAGATGTGTGCTGCTATTTTTAACAAATCTATCCAATTGGGCTATCGCTGGCTATGGGTATGTACTTTTGAAGTTATACTTCTTTAGGCGCGCTATGAAAAAAATATGAGAGAGAAGTTTTGATAGGATGAAGTTGCTGAAAGTGAAATTTTACGACCCGCGCGCACGATGCAACCCTTTTTTTTCTTCACCTTGATTGCCTTAGCCCAAACCGTGTTACGGTTTCAGGGTACCCAGCTGAAGACCAAGTCTCCCTCGTTTAGCCGATGGTATTTGTGAGGCTACACCTAACGAGTCGCCAGTTCTGTTGAGGTATATTTAGATGGAAAAGCCTCTAAGTGTGGTTTGTAATGGTGGATCCCCGCCATGTACCATTGGGTTTATTAAACCCACACTTAGATGCTTATTAAAATTTAAATATTTAATTAAATTAACATTTTAGCAACCGTATTTATGATAACGCAGTTATATTTCCATTAATTATTTGCGTGCTCAATAAACTTATTTTTGTATAATGCCAAAGAAGTATAACTTTTCGTTAGGTATAGCCTCACAAATACCATCGGCTAAACGAGGGAGACTTGGTCTTCCGCTGGGTACCCTGGAACCGTAACACGGTTTCGGGAGCTGTAAGGCAACCCGTGAAAAAAGAAAAAAAACTTCTAATGCTAGCGCATATAAGTACAGGCACCGTTTTTATTATTATACCTGTTTTTTTTTTACATTAAATTAGGATTTTTAATACGCCTATCGTTATTAATTACCATTACGCTTGACGCGTTGCACAATGTAGCCACACGTAATGCAACAAAAACAAATTTATCAAAGGCAATGTTAAAAGTGTAGGTACTTTACTACACACAATCGCCGAGCATTGTATGAATGGTATGATGAATATAAAAGAAGCGGAAAATGTCAGGATCTTAGGAAATGGCAATCGATTGTCTCTGCCTTCCCCTTTTGGGATAAAAAGCGTGATGATAGCCAGCATTAACTTACCCATTTTCTTTTTCAGTGTGGCTCAGCATAATAGAGATTTCGCATCTCATCTCCTGTTAGTACTCATGAGCAATCTGTTTCTATATTCTATGTTTTATATTATTATGAAAATTCTGTACCGGGAGTCGATTAGGTGGTATTCGTAAGTATTGATTTTTTACTTTTTGTGTGTGTGTCTGTGAGCTTTTCACGGAAAAACTAATGAACTGATTTTGATACTCTTTTCACTATTAGATAGGTTGAATCACAGCCGAAGTTCCGTGTATTATTGCAAGACAGATTTTTGTTGAGAAATCGTACTTTCTCTAGTTTCTGGTACGTGGTCTATCATATCTTATCGATTTTAATGTTAATTTCGCTTAAATATTTCTAAAAAGACATGGACTAAATAAGTCGCGCGTAAAACTGAATTCGTTGCGCTGTGATGCGTCGCCTTAACATCAAAACCTTCGATTTTAACCAGGTGTTCCCAAACTTTTTTTATAATGCGACTCCCTTTACCGGCTGTAATTTTTTGGCGACGTCCTTTAAAAAGAAGATACCTACCTTTAAAGATTATAGAATCTTTTTTAATATTATTTATTATAAAATATAACAGTACAGTCAGTAAAGAAGGATGAGTTTTCAACACATTTTACTAAAATTATTTTAGTTTTCTATACTAATATTATAAAGAGGAAAGATTTGTTTGTTTGCATTGAATAGGCTCTGAAACTACTGGACCGATTTGAAAAATTATTTTATGGTTGGAAAGCTACACTATCCCCGGGTGACATAGGCTATATTCTATTTTCAAAAAAATTTGGGATCCTTACTAAAACTCCAATAATGTAACACAAGGTGTAAAAAAATTACCTAAGACATTCCTTATATCGCGTGCGCTGCGAAAACTATTGATGATAGAACAAAATAATGTACTACGACTTTACAGAACACATCATTATCTACAAAAAGTGTCGCGATAGCATATGTCTAACTATTATAGTTAAGTCACAATCAGTGTTCTTTTATTTAAAAGCGCCCTTTCCCCCCCCCCCCCCCCCCCCTCCTTGAGCTCACGTAATTAATGGATGCTGCCTGACCTCGCCATAAAACAAATTTTACTTTTCCAATATTTGAAAATTGTTACATACCAATTTATTAAAGTGGAAAAAAAACGAAAATCTCAGAATGTCGTCTTGTGAAGTTTTATCAACCCATTAATTTTTCAGATGGATATTCATATTATTCACATATACATTGTGGGGATGCTCTACATACTTCTTTATGGACCAGAGCACCAATTGGGCGGTAAGTGGGTCATATAAAAAAAACCGGCCAAGTGCAAGTCGGACAAAAAAGGCAAAAAAAAACCACGTTTGTTGTATAGGAGCCCCCTTAAATATTTATTTTATTCTTATTTTTAGTATTTGTTGTTATAGCGGCAACAGAAATACATCATTTGTGAAAATTTCAACTGTCTAACTATCACGGTTCATGAGATACAGCCTGGTGACAGACGGACGGACGGACAGACAGACGGACGGACAACGGAGTCTTAGTAATAGAGTTTCCGTTTTTACCCTTTAGGTCCGGAACCCTAAAAACGAGCGAGCCTTACAGTAGTCGCATATGATGTGTAACATCTAACACTTTATACACAACACTGTAGGTTAAGCGCACAGCTGATGCGTTCTCCTACTCTATTTCCCATTCTCGTTCTCGTCACACACTGTTGGCTGACACTGCTGACAGTACCAACCTCTCGGAAAATAGCTTGGTACCAACCCGGCTAACTCTACCACCGCGCGCGCTCATTTGTCAAATCAAATAGCGCGCGTTTCCCAGGCTTCTTATTACACACTTCGGTCCCTTTTCACGAAATCACTCCCACAGATTGCAGGAAAGCGATAGGAATGATGTTACACATCAAAAACAAACACTTTTACGGCTTCCCTTTCGTGAAAAAGGCTATTTGATTTGACCAATAAGCGCGCGCGGTGGTAGAGTTGGCCGTCAGATGGTACCGACCCATTTTCCGAGAAGATGGTACTATCAGCCAAAAGTGGGTGCGTGTACCAAGGTGAGATATCATCATAGCGATTACTGCGAGGTTCGCTCGTTTTTTTGACTTGGCATAAATTTCATAATTTTTTCGTTTTTACTTCCAGTTGACGCCCGCCCAATCTAGGAAGAGCAATAAGGTGTGCAACTTTCTGCAGCTATACGACTCTCATGACATATGGCACTTTATATCCTCCATTGCTATGTTTTTCTCCTTCAACATGTATTTGACGATTGACGATGACCTGTTTCCACGCGCCAGGAGCGACATCATGGTGTTCTGATGATACAAGATGGACGACTTCCGGAGGCTTTTCCATCTAAATATACCTCAACAGAACTGGCCACTCGTTAGGTATAGCCTCACAAATACCATCGGCTGAACGAGGGAGACTTGGGTACCCTGAAACCGTAACACGGTTTCGGGAGCTGTAAGGCAACTTAATAAAATTAGAAAACCGTTTGGAAATTATCTGCTACAAAGCTTATTTTTTTTTTTTATCCATTATGGAAATTCGAACTAAGGTGGCTAGTGTTTTTTTTTTTTACTTATCTTATTTTGTAAACAAAGTTTGCATGTCTTTTTAAACCAATTTGTCATTTAAAATTTGTTAAAAGACATATTGATTCCACGTCCTGTCATGGCGGCAGACGCACGCGTGATTAATAAGACATATCACAGTCGGCGGGATCATCTTAGCTACCGATTTATCAAGATTAAACACAGGACATTGGCAGAATTGCGGCGAGAAGTCATCACTGTTGCCATATATCAAGAGAAGAAGACGTTATATTAACAATTTTACATAATAATTAACATTTTTAACATATTTTACATTTGCAAACTAATAATAATTTTTTTAAACTCTTATTTAAAAAAATTACAATGCAAAGTTTGTTTACCAAAAAAAGGCAAGTCAAATAAAATACTTGAATAATTATTTTTACGAACTTAATAAGAATAAAAAAATTAAATTGGTGCTTAGCTATAGGAAAAAATCGTTAATTTTTTTTGTACACATCGCTTTGTATCGGTTTGTTTTGTATTCTGAGGGTTAAAATCTTGTATTAGATAGGCTTAGATAGCTACCGCGCACATTTACATACAAACAGCGAAAGGATGGTAACATTTCGTTCATTTGATATTAAAACTCGTTGCATTTTTCTAATTATTTTTTCGCTTTAGTTATTTTGCATGTTATATCTGTTATTGATCCATTCTTTAGGCGCATAAGCGATTTTTTGTTGGGGGGTATCTTATGGATTCGCGACGTGCTCTCGGCACAAATGTCGGCCATTGCCGGCCGTGTGGTCGGGCATTTTTGGCCGCGCATTTCTGCGGTCCGAACCGAGTTTTTTTTAAAATTGAAAACTGCTTTAAGTTTGTTTGGAAATGGGCGCGGCAGTCGATATATCACTCACTATATCTATGTTAAAAATTACATATATGTATATATATACCTATATGACGAAATAGTCACCGCTTGTGATATTTAATATATGTAAGAGGTTTTTAATGTAGTTTGGCTAATCAAACATGAGACTAAGAAAATTGTATAATGTTTGAAATGTATGTCAGGATCGTAACCAGTACAGGCATACTGGATTGTCTCTGTCTACCCCTCTTAGGATAAAAGGCGTGATAATAGATCGGCAACTTAGGTAATTATTATATGTTAGGTATTATTTTGAAGGTTGCTCTTTTTTATTAAAATAAACTTATTTTATAAAATCATTTTAAATAATAATTGTATTATTGTACTAGTCCTTCACAGTAGGATTGTGACTCCCGATTCATCAGCTTCTCTTCAATTATCTTCCTTCATCAGCTGTGGTCCTCTGTCTGATGATGGGGTGTGGTTTTCGGATGAATCGGATCCTCGTTTGGAGATTTGTCTATATTGTAAGGGTAGCTCGTTTTTAATTATAATAAATAATTGCCTTTTAAAAAAAAGTGTACCTATAAAATTTGAAGAGTTCTCGATTTCTCCAGGATCCTATCATCAGATCCTGACCTGATGACCATGGGACTAACTGGAAAGTATACCCTTTCAAACAAAAAAAAATGTCCAAATCAAGTGATCGGGGAACATACATTATAAAAAATAGATTCCGACGAATTGAGAACCTCCTCTTCCTTTTTTTGAAGTCGGTTAAAAATATGAACAAAACGTAGACATTTTAAATAATTACTTATTATTGAATTGGAACTTAGGCAGGGTAGAGAAAAATTTAGTTCCTTCTAAAAAATACAGATGGCGCCTCATATTAATAATGTCATGTATAATGTTAAATAGATAATTAAGTATATTTAATTATTAATTATAGTAATACTGTCGCTTAGTGGGGAAACTAGCCACAGTAATAGAGGAATATTTTACTCCATGTAGTTTTATTTATTGTTTTCAAATGAAGTAAAGATATAAAGTAATGAGTAAAAAGGAACGAAGTAAGGAAAAAGGTTACAAAGGAGCACGAAATATCATGCTCCTTTATAGTATATTTTATCAGCTTGTTGCAATTTGTTCACTGTATTAAATTATTGACATTATAAAATAGGTGTGCTACTTAGCAATGCTAAAACGGAATTAGAGATGAGTAGTTCATGTATGAAGGACAAAAAAGAAGTACTTCACCTACACAGAAGCAATATATCTTTAGTTCACTTTAGTACATTCTATATGTTTTAGTTCTTTACTTCACTATAGTACCTACACTCTCGCTGAACGATTGAAGGAATGTACTATCTCGCTTTTTCTTTATAAATGAAGAAGCGAAATACATGCACGACATAAGCATGACAGGTCAATAGGAGTCACACGAATTTGGTGCCAAAGTAAACGTTATCATATTTGAAATAAAGTACAATTATGTTTGACTACAAAAAGTTTGTACATACTAAATAGTTTTAAATAAAAAAAATATTATAGACAAATGTACAATAGGTAATTTTATAATTATGTATAGGGCAGAATTTTTAACTTATACTTTGTGCGAGACCCGTGAAGTTGCGTTTTGATTTAATTTTTTGTCGTTTTTGATTGCATATTTCTATGTTTATTATTACTAAAGAGAAATATAATAATCACGTACTAAATAACGGGTATTTTTCTTTGACTCAAATACTTCTTATGGTACGATTAGTTCCCGTGATCTAGTGAACTAAATGAACTAAAGAACTAAATGAAGGATATAGTTCTTTGTACTCAAAAGATATGTATCTCTCTTTTCTTTTTAGTGACACACTTTGCGCAACTCTAAACGGAATTGACTAAAAATGGTAGAAAATAAACAAATAGCAGACACTGTTCCAAATTCAGATTATTTCGAAAAAATCCTACATTATAGGTATTGTAAGGAGGTTAACAACTATCTTTGCAAGGAGGTTAGCAACTATTCAAATCTCTTTAAGAAAAATGGTCTCATTTATTAACTAAATGAGCACAACGTTACAATACACGTTTTCTTTTTTATTAGTTTCTTAGTAGTAAGTTAATAAATAATCGTAATTTAGTCAGACTTATACGGCCAATTTGTATGGCAAAAACATTTTGATGACAGTGAAAAAAATTAATACACAATAATATATTGTATTATACTTCTAAGTATATGTCAAATAAATAACCACAGACTAGTATAACTATAGTATAATAACTGACTGTCTGTCAATCTGTCACTCAATGACTAAGTTGTTTTCTTGTTGTTTTATCTAGTCTGTGACCATCATTTTGTTCGTTACCTAGGTGTGACGTCATCATCGCGTCCAGAACGTTTTTGCGGGAATTTGAACAATTAAATTAAATGCATGATTTTTTTTTAAATGAATAATTAAATTTTCCAATTATTTTATTAGGTATAATGAACCTTGCAGCTATATTTAAAAGTTTTCCCAAAATATGTCAGGTGGCCACACATTCGTCCCAAATCCCCGACCATAGACTCGTCCAATTCTTGTAACGAACGATCCGCCATGGGAAATTTTCGGTGCGATGCCGGACCAATGTGTGGCCTACTTAAGAAGATGGTCTTCTCTATAAAAAAATAGTTTTGTAGTCTCATGTTTGGTTAGTCTATTTCGTCTTAAGTTTACGAATTTCGTTGAGACGTATTTTAAAATGACTGATTTTATAGTTTGTCTGCGACATAGATAGTAAGTTGGTTTATTCATTAAATATTTTATTAAGAAATTTTGTGTTTTATGATTACCCATTTTGTTTCAATCCTAATAATATCTGTATCAAAATTAATATTTTTCCCTCTAATGACGAAAAATAAACAAACTAATCAAAATTAAGACTAATTTATTTTGTAAGACACCACTATTGGAGATCAGGTGAACTATGACAACAATATTAAACACCACAAACGGTGCGAAATATTCGCACGGTCATCTAGTAATATTGTCCTTCTCTAATATCAGATTTTTTAGCACAGAGATAGTTTGAAGGCCCGATTGTGACATTAGGCTGTTTTATATCCCATAAATCCTTCAGGACAAATTCTAGTCGCATTCCAAAAATTTCCGAGGACAAAAAAATTGTCTACAAAATAAAAAACAAAAATAATCTTTGAAAACATTATTTATTTTTTTATTAAAAATAATAAAAAGACACTAAAGTAATAAAAAAGTAAATAACAAAAGATTGGCTGTACAACGATTAATTATTTAGATTCACACGAGCGGAGCGACTAGAGACTAATACATTTATCGACTCATACAAAAATGTATGAACATTTGTGACAGCATTTGACATTGAAGAACTCAATAATGTATTAACATTAATATTTTGACAAAATTACCATACCATAAAAATAAATACATGTTGGCTCTAAGACCACGTCCCCATAGTTTTTAAAAACATATGTGCAAGTTTCAGTGCTCATCATCTAGTTTTTAGTTTATTTGTAGATTCTACGTCGTGTAATGGCGATCCACGCACGCGTTTCGTCGTGACATGATGGGAGAATCCGGTTTAATCCCGTCGGCGCTGTGATAGTTGTGATTAATAAGACATATCACAGTCGGCGGGAACATCTTAGCTACCGATTAATCGGCATATTGATACTATAAAGACATTGGCAAATCATTGATTAACATTGGTGGAGCCATAATAAAAGAAGAACTCAAGTTTTAGTTTAGTTAACTAGTCGCTCAAACCAGTGTTAAATATGTATTACAAATAAATATTTATTATATTTCTAATACATCAAAATATTTCAAATAAAACAGTAATTTTGCTGATTTTCAAATATAATATTATACACAGAGTGGAATTTGAAGGCGAGCAGTGGAGGGAAAGTACCTTAAATAATAATGCTAGCAAATACTCAAATATGATGAATATAAAAGAAGCGAAAGAGGTATGTCAGGATCGTAACAAATGGCATTCGATTGTCTCTGCCTACCCCTCTTGGGATAAAAGGCGTGATGATAGATTTTACTCAAAAGAAACATATTTTCAAAAAAATGCATTCAAACATATTTTCAAAATAAGTAAAAGTTAGAATTTCATGGCCATTTAAGATGCAATGTTCATTAGAGATGTGTGTGATAATTTAATCAGGTTCGATTACCGGCTGAGACAAGTGGGACTTTTCAAAAATATTTAAATGCGGCTTAACTTAATTTTAACCAAAAAAGCGGACTGTCCTTGAGAAAACGGGTCTCCTGGAGGTCTGGGCGAGTTTAGTTGGAAAATGAATACAACACAGTTTAAATAACAGTATCATTAGTTCTGCAAATGTAAAATAGATGCAATGTTCATTAGAGATGTGTGTGATAATTTAATCAGGTTCGATTACCGGCTGAGACAAGTGGGACTTTTCAAAAATATTTAAATGCGGCTTAACTTAATTTTAACCAAAAAAGCGGACTGTCCTTGAGAAAACGGGTCTCCTGGAGGTCTGGGCGAGTTTAGTTGGAAAATGAATACAACACAGTTTAAATAACAGTATCATTAGTTCTGCAAATGTAAAATAGATTAAAAAATGTTAATTATGTAAAATTGTCTTTTAAGAATGAAAAAAAAAAACTTACAGCTCCCGGGAACCGCTTGCCGGCCCCAGGGCACCAAGCGGAAGACGAAGTCTTTCTCACTTAGCTATACCCAAGGCCAGCTCTGTTGAGGTATATACATAGAAAAGCCTCTTTGTGCGGTTTGTCGGATAATGTATATAGATTTTTTATTATAAAAACCCTGTGGCGGCACATCGCACTAATTAATTAATTGATTGGCATATGTGCAACTTTCCAACGATGGTATTCCTTTTACTCATGATCGTTGGATTGTTGTATGTAGCCATTTCTATATTGGTGACCCCGTATGAACACGCCTGTATTCCTGACCCCGCAATGCCCCGCATCCTACTTCCACTTCCCACTGACCAGACAGATGTATGACGACAGGTCATACATCACGACAGGTGATTCAGCCGCGATACAGTCCACCACACAGTCCATCACTGCTGACAAAGCTAAAATGGATGTTGGTTTTCATACTGTATTGACCTCTGGTCTGGGAAGGGAGTCATGTGGCGGCACATCGCGTCGCGTTGATAGATGTCGCATCGTTACTAACTCATTGAAACCTGTATCGCGCCATTGAAAATATTTAATAGATTGGCATATGTGCAACTTTCCAACGATATGAGTTAGGGAGTATTTCATTTTACTCATGATCGTTGGATTGTTGTATGTTGCCATTTCTATAACCCATTGGTAAATTGAATACAATGAAAACTTATTAAAAAAGCCAAGTTCTACCGAAGCAACGCCGCGCGTTCCAGCCGCCTTCATTTACCAACTAAAACCGCCCAGACCTCCAGAAGCGCCGCTTTTCCACACATTGGTCCGCCAGATGATCTAGGCGGACCGTTCGTTACAAGATATGGACGAGTCTGTGGCCACCTTAAGACAAGTAAAAAAAATACATTTTACGTTATACATAGTAGCATTATTTAAGGTAGGTTTTTGCAGTACCCGCCTTTAAATTCCACCTGTATATATAAATTGGATAATACCAGTATGCTGCTGTTCAGGTCTTTGGATCTCGCGTTAAGCTATGTGCGAAATATAGCTTCGGTACTGAGACGCGAAATATATTTTAAAACACAGCAAACTCGACTCTTATCTAATATTTATGTCGCAGCCGAATTGTAGAAACCGCCGCAATACAAAGTTTAGCCGGGTTATAATACGGCTGAACTTTGATCAACCGCGTTTGCTAATACGGCTAAGTCGGCTATTGAACTGCCGCTTTATCATCAATACTAATACTACCTTCGCCCGGTGTAACAATTATATATACAAACTTTACATTAATGTTTTTAATTTATTTATGAGGTTAAAAATTGTTGTATGGGAAAAGTGGTTTTTTTTTCTAAAACCATCTTCGCATTATTGCCTTTCAAATGAAACCGGTTTGGGCCACATCGGTTGGATGGTTTTAAAGTCTAAAACGGACATAGATAGAAACATTTTTTGTGTTTATAGTTATATTAGTTTTGGTTTGGTTAGGTTGCAAATATTCAACTTCTCGGCTAAACGTGAGCCGCCGTATTGTTGAACGCGTTGTTACAACAATCCGCCTAAACCTTGTATTGCGGCGGATTCTACAATTCGGCTGCGACACATGCAAAAGGAAACAATGACAATATTTTTTTTAAACATTAAAATCTACAGTACATTTTTTACAATAATAGCGAAAACAGTTAAACGTGACAACAAGAAAGATAATTTACAACTAAATAATGAAAAAAATAATCAGAATACAATAAAAAATAATAATCGGAAACAACCCTTAGATAATAAAATAATAATAAAACAAAATGGCGTTGCATCTCACTTTTTTAAAAGTAATATATTAATTTCAATAGTCCATCGGAATTATACATTTAATATAAAATCGCATATATACTCCTCCCCTCTCCGCACTGCCCACTCACTGGGAAAAATGTATGTCCAGTGTAAAACTGACTGAATTGTGAAACCAAAGTGAGTCTTATCTGAATGCAATGAGACTCATATTGGCTTGCGTATGACCCAACCCATTGATTTTCATTTTCATTATAATTTCAAATAAATGTCCGAAGAGAATGTCCTGTTTTTTTTTGTTTCAATTCGATCTAATTGCATTTTTTTATATGGTAAAATGGAAAAGACTATTTTAAAGCAAGTTATTCTGTATTTGTGAACTATTCAACTTGACCGGTTTATTTTTATTTATTTATTTGTTACGTTCTCTATATTGAAAAATACATAAAAATATATTTTTTTATTTCTTCTCTTGTGGATTTTCTGCATTATTTCTTTAATTATTTGAACGGAAAACGTCGCAAATTTAATTCACATAAAATTTAATATTAAAATCTGTATAATTCCGCTGGACTATAGTCTCAAGTCCATTCAAAATCATAAATATTCCGCATCTAACCTACCTAATACATATATCATGAGTATTGTATGACTTAACCTGCCGTTTAGTTTAATTAGTTAAACCTAGGTTAGCTCGCTTTGTTTTAACTATTACAAATATTGGTCATGGCCTCATGGGTAATGTCAAAATTTTTTTTTTATTTATAGTGGGCGCCAAATAAAATGGAGGACATTCATACAAATCAACTTATTTACTTGAATATAAGTAGGGAATGCAATACCGGGATCCCGCATACATGTTGCGGGACTTATTTGCGGGTTCCCGCTGGACTTGCGGGATTACAGAGAAGCGTGGTATATAAGTGTTTCTCTAAGGTGCGGGGCGCCGAGCCCTAGGGGAACGGTGTGAAGGCGCGGGACAAAGAATTCCCCACCTGCGCCTCTTGTTTGATTACTTATATTTTGCCAGTTACAACTTGCAATTATGACGCAATGCAATGATTTTTTCATTGAATATTGATTGTAATAGAATTTATAGATACATCAAAATCAAACTGAACTTCATAAGAAATATTATTATTTTGGGCCGGGTATACGGTACCCTGCAAACACCTGCGTCACACCTGCGACCTTTTTTAATAATTTTATTTTTTATATTTATTACATATATTAATAAACCATTTAAAATGTACCAAAAAGCTTATTTATTTTGGGTTAAAATTAAAACCATGAAAACGAGGTCTATTAGGTCTTTATTACGATTATTTACGATTGATTTCAGATGTTTAAGTTGATTGCATTCCCTAAATATAAGTGACATTTTTTTTCATAAATACCTTAATTTTGCCACAAGCCCGTTTTTATTTATACTAATATCTTCAAGAGGTAAAGTTTGTAAGTTTGGATGTAATATCTCAAACTAGTGAACCGATTCTACTGCGAAATTATTTCAGTAATAGGAAGCTACATTATCCCTGAGTGCCTATACACTATATTTTATTTTGTTCGAAAATATCCACGCGCGAAGCCGGTAGCGAAAAGTTAGTGGCAAAATAATGGTACTTATGATAGAAAAATCCTCAATTGTTATTTCAAAGTCTTAAAGCACGTCTTTAAATAGTGCCATTAAATTTTTTTTTAAATAATTTCTCTCGAAAATGAAATTATAAAAAATTGGCACCATATCATTTTCAAATAACGCGTATAATTTTCAGAATGGAAAAATCGGTAAAAAATCTAAAGAAAATTACGAGTTCACATATCATTTAACCGATTATATGTTACTTATAATTATCATATCATATGCTGGCAATATAAAAATTTTTAGGGTTTTTTTAAAGCGACTGTTTGAAGCCATATCTGTCTGTGGCTCCCAAACGGATAGACCGATTTTAATGCGGTTTTTTCTATTTCAAGCTTAATGATTACCGGTTAATTTAACAATGACCATAATCTAATCTTATCTAATAATTAGCAATAAAATGTGGCAATTATCATATTATTTGTCTTTGTATATATTTATCATAATCTTAATGTACATTAAATTTATTTTCACAATAAATACGGAGAAATGCTCAACCTTAAAGCTTTTTCAAACAAATATCAAAAATTTCAGAACTTCCAACGAAAGCGGCTTCTTATGTATTTGAATAAATACATTTTTAAATACTTACACTTAAACCTATGTATATTTTACTTAGCACATAAGCACGAGTTTTAATCATATTAAAATTGGTTAAAGTTAACAAAACCGATTATTTAAAAAAATTGTCCAATTCACTGTACCCAAAAAAGCCTGCTATTTAATCGCTGCCAAACACTTAATCTTAGTTAAACCTTTGATTAAGACATTAGTGCCATCGGCTTCTAAAGCTGCTGATTATCAGTCGTTACTGTTGCTCTGAGATTTCTGCTCGAACATCGCCGCCATGTCTTTGATGTGAAAAGATGGAGACATTTTTTCTTTTCTGCAACGAAAATTTAAGGTATTTTTAAGATTGCTGTTTTTTTTAGTTTTTCTGGGATAAACTATTCCCAATTACTCTGTATATAATCCACCTGTGTCACTGTAATTTAGCATATAGTTACTTATTCAATATATCTAAGTTAAATAGCTGTAATTTTTTCAATGGGTTTTATTGAATAGGAAGTATGGGTGGTTAAAGTTTGCCCCCGTTTTCTCTTTCATATAATCTAACTAAACTAACTATATGCTAAATTACAGTGACACAGGTGGATTATTTACAGATAAATTTTTATTATATTTAGTTTATCCCAGAAAAAATTTGGATATAGGAATATCAGTAATAAAAGATCGTTGACCAAGGGATAAAGAGAATGAACACGCGCGATATTTTCACTTATATTGCAGACTTGGCGGTATGATAATTGCCTTTTCGAATAGAATTTACAAAAGAAAAAACAAAAATATCAATTAATTTACCAAAACTCATTACAACCCGTGGGGTAATCATATTTAGGACCGCGACATATTTCGTTTCGACTCGACTAAAAACGGCCAGCCAATGAACGCCCGGCCCGAAAATGTCCAACACTAGAATGCCGAGCAAATTGCTGGCTCTGGCAGACAGTACACAGATTTGCCCGGACATTCTAGGGTACTAAAATAGTTACAAGAGAAATAACTCACCTATCATAAGACCTTGGCGCACTATCAAACTTCCTTGTAGTCCCCGGCAACGACATATCAGCATTCAAATTATTATCACCTTCATCAATTTCAGATTGAACATCGTCTACCACATTATCCAAGTTATTAGCACTTTTAGCCAAACTAAACCTAGCATTCTTGCCAAGGTCCACTGTGTTACGTCTTTCGAATTTAGGCGAGTGTTGAATTTTGGGACTATCATCGGTTTTTTTGACCTTAATCCTTTTTAAATGCTCCACTGGGTTGCTTGTGCGAAAAGACTGAGAACTGTATTTCTCTCTTAGAAAATTCCGTCTTTCTTCTTTGTATTTCTCTATGCGCTCTCTGCTAAGTTTAACATCTGTGTTAACACTGCTTTCGATCTCGTTTTTATCATCGAATCTTTGTATTAGACTAATTTTATTTTCCGTTGTTGGTGTAGTTTCTGATATTTCCTTAGTATCTAAGTTAAGATTGAGATTAAGGTCGGGTTTGTATTTTTCATTATCTTCTCGCTTTTGTGTGTTTTCGCTGCCGAATTCCTTGACAAACGCGTTCTCGTCAAGCGACCGGGCGTTCGAGTTTTTCGCCGTTTTCGGCGATAGAGGCATTGGAATTTTAATCGCGTGATCCTTTTTAGATTTATCGGTGTTCTTTTCCTCTTTCTTTCTTTCCACTGTGGACACTTTGTATTTGTCGAAACTAAACGGGCCTTTTTGTTCTGTGGGACTTTCGAACTTATTAGCCAACTGTCTGACATTCAAATTAGTTGTAAGAGGTTTCAATATATTACCATTATCATTTTCGACAGTAGTTTTATATTTCTCATCGACAAAATGTTTCCGAACGCTATCATCAAAAATCTGTGCAGCCAGATCGACATTTTCATAGCTAACCCTCTTAATTTCTCTCACAGAGGGAAAGGGTACATTTTCATACGCGCTCGCTTCATCTTTTTCAGGCGACTCCGAGACTAAAGCATTAACTTCATCCACGCTTTTTCTGAAAAACTTAACCTGACTATATACATCTACGCCGTCTTTAGTATCTATTGCCGGTCGATCATCAGTAGGCGTTTCTAAAATAATCAAATCATCATTAAAATCAGGTTGGCAAGCCTGTTGTGTTGGCAGACTAGCATCTGTATCCGGTATTGAAGCATGCTCCACTATAGACAAGTCCAAATCTTCATATACCGAATCCCTGTCCTCATTACTTGAAGGATGCAGAGGTTCATACATGCTTTTAGTGGATTTCGTTGGCGACTTAAATGTTATACTAATTGTAGACCTTAAGGGACTCTTTAACGGGCTCGTTGACGAACTTTTGGAGGTACTGCTTGATTGTAAATTAATGTAATTCGGCCGTGAAAAGCTGTAGCATTCGTATAAGTCATCGTCGTGTTTAGAATTACTGACATTGGAATAGCTGGACGAGCTCTCGTGAGATGACGTCATAACTGATGCCCTTTTATTTTCGACATTTTCGTAAGCATGATTGACGACTTTTTTGGCGGAATTCGGATCGCTATTCGAAGAATTTGTCGAAATCGCTGACAACCGATTCAAGACCTGGTAGCTGACATCTGCTAGCGGGCTTTGGTCTAAGCTGTCATGCGACGACTTCTGATCGTCAGCCAGGGTCATGCCAAACGGTTTAATCGGTTGTCCGATTTTAAAATCGGCTTTAACGTTTTGGTATTCGGGACACTCTTTTAGCTCGCACTTGAGGCATTTCTTCTCAGCTTCGCAATTCTCGCATTCTTTCTCTATACGTATTGTCTGCTTGTTCGTCTCCGGTTCTGAATCAGTTTCCAGTTTGTCGTATACCGGTGTGGTTGGCGTTAAGGAGCTAGATGTGAACGTGCTGGGTGTAATACTCGAGTTGTCTATCGGCCAATCGATTTTTATTAAAGTGGAATGTTCCTTAGTCCCGTGCCAACTCATTCGCGGTTGGCTGTGGGGTAAGTTGAGATTTTTCGCATCCGTCAGGTTCAGGGGTTGGTGTAAGCCACTGTAGCGGATGCAAGAGTTTTTGGACTTTCGCGGCGAATTTCTTTCTCTGTAATAGAAAAAAAAAAGTGGAATTTTAACGATATATTTTCGATATTTCGTTTCAATTATGTAGGTCTATAATGGGTTCCGAAACGGTTCAATGAATCTGATGTTGGCTTTCACGATATATTAAAGTGTTTCGTAGCAAAAAAAAGTACTGCCCGGCGCTGCTGCCCATATATGAATATGTTAATGGGATCGGTGGAGGGTTAGCATTAGGTATGAATCGATCGATTTAGTTAGGTGATGTCTTAACTTTAAAAAACAATATCGCTTTTTAATTAATTTAAGCATGCTAACCCCTAATGCTAGTCTAACATAAAACTCACCTTAACTTAACAAGACCAGACGACGCGAAGTCCAACGACGCCAAAGGGCTATCTCGGTCCTTGCATACACTGAAATAAAAAAAATCTAACCTGAATACAATGAATTGGGAATCCTAACTAAATGAAAACTTCTTTAGGCGCGCTGAGACATGTCTTCGACACAATACCATGGATTGCCCGGCCCGAGAATGTCCGGGCAGGAATTCGTGTACTGGCTTACACGTATGCCTTTGTCGGGCTGCACATTTCTAGCCGGCAATCCCTCGGTCCGCTTGATGGCGTTATTATACGATACATATAGTTTTTACTTCTGTTGGCAGTCCCCATGACTGTTTTATTTTGTAATGTGACGTAATAATTTATCCTGAAGGATTTTAAGCTGTATCTGTGCAAAAATATGCCGATCCGTTTCTTCGTTTTGTATGAAAGAAGGACAAACAAACACACTTTCGCATCAAAATCCTATCTAACACTATGCTGTGTCTAACGGTTGCACTAATAGTTACTGCTCACCTCCTTTGGGTCGAAGCGTGATGTCTTCAAGACTTGGGCTATCAAATTAAAAAAAAAATGGGTGGGTATGTACGCGCATGAGAAGTTATACTTTTTTGGCATCATTACAAAATTAATATTTAAATTTTTATCACAATTTTTTTATTAACGTATTAAAATTTCTTTATTTTGTAAATATTAAATAACCAATAATAAATATTTAACATTAATAATTTAATAATATTTAGTATTAATTATATTAAATAATAATATTCTAATACATACGGATAGTTAATAACTTCAATTATATTGGAGCACTTGAAAAAGTATATAAGCACAAATTTTTTTACTAAAATTTACGAATAGTAAATAATATTAATCAAAATATTCAATTTAATTCACTACTGAATATAATATAATTCGCATTTGTATGAAACTAAAACACGTATGCCAACATGCGCGACTAATAAAGACTATATTTCTATTTTGTTGGTAGCTTTTTCATTTCACTCTCGGCAACTTCATACTGTAACTTTTTTCTTACATCGTATAATTTCACTCTCATAATATTTTTTTCATAACGCGCCTAAAGAAGTATAACTTCAAAAATTCAAATCCGATTGGTAGTTCCAGATATAAGCGCGTTCAAACAAACAAAGAAACAAAACTTAATATATCTAGCAATATCGTTCCTTATTTTGTTATATCTCTGACGGATTAGACAGCATACTCTCACAGGAGCTTACTTTTTCTGTTAATGCTTAGCTCTTAAACCTTCCCGTTGAACCAACCTATCTAATCTTGAATACCGTTCCACGTAGCACTTTGTTTTGTACTACATACATACAGTGATACATATTGAGGTTTAACGCAACCAGAAAGAAGGGTCGACAGAGACTAAGCTACAAATCTCACCGCTTAGCGTCTTCCAATGGGTTCGGCTGCGTGGGCCACTCGTCCGAATGTCGCTTCTCAGCGCCGGGCTTCTGTCTAACAGGCGAGTCGGTGCCGTCTATATAGCCAATGTTGCTCAATTGCTCCTCGATTTTACTACGTTTCCTGGAAAAGCGAGTTAGGAAAACCACGTTTAGACCCCATTTCACCCCTTAGGGGTTGATTTTAGAAAAACTGTGAAGTCGCTGGTTCGATCCCCACATCCGACCATGTACCAATGGGTTTAAATAATCTATGTACATTGTACATTATCCGACAAATCGTACAAAGAGGCTTTTCCATCCACATACCTCAACAGAGCTTTTTTCGGCTAAATGAGGAAGACTTAGCCTTTAGCTGGGTACCCTGGAGCCGGCAACGGTTCCCGGGAGCTGTAAGACAACCCGCGAAGTTTTTTCTTTTTTGTCTACACCTCCTAAGAAATATTGCCTTCCAACTAGGGGACCCGGCAGACGTTGTCCTGCCCAAACGTTGGCTTGTCTGCACTACAACTAACTTTGGATATTGTTCATACAAAAATCGTAAATCGCGATTAAAAAATGGGGGGGTGGGGGTAGGAGGGTGAAAAATAGTATACGACCTATTCTCAGACCTACAGCCTACTGCCACCTGTTCTGTTCAATATGGACAACTGTCGTCAAGTGGACCACTCTTACTGATGTCTCTGATCACACCGCAAGGTATAAAGGACATGAAAGTGTGAAGATATCGCTTAGGAGTCCAACTTTTACATTAAGCAAATCTCACCTCTCGCAGTTTTCCACGTGCGTCTGCAGCGTCAACAAACGTCTAGGACTCGGCTCCACGCTGCAAGAATCCGAGCACACGGGCGACGAACACAGCGACCCACCCTGCCAAGCAAAAAACTAATTTAGACAAAAATACTGAACCAATTTGCTCAAAAACAAAAACGGGACCAATCCGGAAGAATTCTCTGTCGATGAAAAAAAGATTTTTTTTTTAAGTCTGTTGAAAACTATAGAACTAAATATTTCTGCAGTGCAACAACATCGATCCCGTTGCTCGAGTATGCTCGACCTGAGAATGTCCGGACAGGCAATTAGTGGACAAGCTTCCAAATTTCACATCAAAACAGAACAACGGATCAACGCGTTTTTTTTTCACATTAAATAGAATATAGATATGTATATTGTATATATATATATACCGCGGACTTTTTTGTAGATCTATTTATTCTACACAATTCTTTCCTACATCATTTTCTTATATATCTCTGACGGATTACACAGCATACGCCACGAAAACTAGCTGAGGCTAACTTTTTCCTCCAACTCGATTTACTATAATAAATGATTTAATATAGAAAATAATGACCTGTATTCCGTTAACGACATTAAGGGTTGTGTCATCTTCCTCGCTGAAAATGTTACCGTCGCGCTCTTGAGGAGACAGCCTCAGTCGCATATCAGCCAGTTCCACTTGCCAAGGCTCGAAGTAGGAGTCACACGACGCGGACCTGTGTGTTGTAATCATTAAGGACGCGTTAACAAAATGATTCTCTTCCATACCAGATATTGAGGCAACTGTACTTTTTTTATATCAAAAAGAAACGCTTGGTATTGCCTCATGAAAACGCGTTATCCCCTCTACGTGCGGTAGGCGCAGACGACGTAGGCCAAAACCAAGCGTCTCCTGAATTTTGAGACGTCTTCGTTTTACCCTAGTCTAACTACCCTAGTATAGATGTTTCACATCAAAAAAATTCCGATACTGAAATTATTTCGATTTTTTTTTTCTTCACGGATTCCCATACAGCTCCCGAAACCGGGTTACGGTCCCAGGGTACCCAGCAGTACGCATGTTTATATATGTACATAAGTTTTTAATTGTAAAAACTCCATTGGTACATGACCGGGATCTGGGATCGAAACCATGGTCTGCCTATTTAATACCAGACGTTTTAATACCCTTGGCCACCGACGATGAGTTTTTTCTTCTTCTCTCTTTACGGGTTACCTTACAGCTCCCGAAACCGTGTTACGGTTCCAGGGTACCCAGCGGAAGAACAAGTCTCCTTCGTTTAGCCGATGGTATTGTGAGGCTATACCTAACGAGTGGCCAGCTCTGTTGAGGTATATAAATGGAAAAGCCTCTTTGTACGGTTTGTCGGATAATGTACATAGATTTTTCTGGGATCGAAACCATGGTCTGCCTAGTTAATACCAGACGTCTTAACCACTCGGCCATTTTGAGTATTTTATCAAGTTATTTGTATAATTGATGAAAGTTATGTAGTTATAGAGATATTTGTACGGAAACTCACCCTGGTTTCGTTGTTTTCGCGGGATGAGAGTAAGGAAAATATAATGTTATTGCATGCTAATTACATATTTAAATTTTTTTTAACAGTTCTTACAGCTTTGGGTATTAATAACATTCAATAAAATTCTACAAAATTATCGTAAAATGTACCTCAAAAAATGTACCTGAAATTTGATATGGAGAAAGCTTGAACCCTAGGAAAGGACATTGGCAACTTTTGACGTAAGTACGTCTTCAAATTTGCTTTCATAGTGGGAGGCAATTTAGAAAACTGATGATAATAAAATCAGGGGATACAGTTTGTTGTGGTGCGTGCGTAGACAAATTAGCCCCGTCTCATCTCAGGGAAACAGCAATCAAAGCTGGAGCTGCGGCGGAAATAGCAGAGTCTAACAAACGGCGCCAACATAGTTCAATTATTGAAAACCACAAATTTGTGCCGTTCAGGCCCGCTGCGTACGGGCGTGCAGGTCGTGCACCGCACAAGGGCGGCATTTTCAAGGGGGCGGCAAAAACAGATATCGAAACGAAAAATTCTCATAATTTTATGTCTTATATATTTTTATCATGTCATAATAACGACATCTATTGGTCAGTTTATTGATGTGAAACAATAACTAGGGTAAAACCAGACGTCTCAAAATTCAGAAGAAGCTTGGTTTTGACCTACGCCGTCTGCGCCTACCGCTGTAGAGGAAGAGGGGATAACGCGTTGTCATGAGGCAAAACAAAGCGTTTCACACTTCGGAGACGCTTGGTTTTGATAACGCGTTGGCATGAGGCAAGACAACGCGTCTGGTCGTGTATTTCTTCAATTATAATAATATTGTTGTATACTAATTTTGATGTTTCACATCTACTTTCAAATAATTTGCCTGACACCGCTGGGGAAGGGGGGGGGGCGTGTAATCGGGTATTTGCACGCGGGCGCTGAAACAGTTAGCGGCGGGCCTGGTGCCGTTTGGTGTAGAAACTCTAGGTCCGTGGGGTTCAAATGCCAAAAAGTTTATTAAAGATATATCCCCTCGACTGATCATCTCTTCTGGTGACAAGAGGGCTGGCTCCTTCCTCGCTCAACGAAGCATCGCGATTCAGCGGGGAAATTTAACCAGTATTCTTGCCACTATTTCACGCTGACCTGGTTTATTTAATTATTTTTACAAAAAAAAAAGGTTGTTATAGCTACATATCTATCATCTACCTCCAAAACTTAATTACACCACTCGATAGCTATAAGACCAAAGAATTACGTTGAATGAGGACTGTGACGCATGGCGCGCGGCGGAGGGGGAAGCGCCGCCATTTTGAGGTCGTTTCGCTTCGTCACATAATTTCCGCTTAGTATAAATTTTGACTCGGAGAAGCTACGACGTTCGTTTGAGTGTCAATCGTCAGCTCTCGTCAAGATCTATCGATTGCGTATATAAAACATTAGTGTGACATAGTTATAGAAAATATTGCAGGAAAGTAAAAATATTCATTCCCTAAACAAACCAATATAAACAAAAATTGACAACTTGTTTCAGTGTATTTCATATTATGATGACACTAGAGAATTTGCTACACCCTACAGTTAATACTTCGCACCGTTAGTTCAACTGATCTCCGACAGATGGCGTCTTTTAGCAAATAAAAAAAAAAGTCTAATTTTAAAAGAAACATTTTAATTTTGATTTTTTTGATACAGTATTAAGGGGGATATTTGATACCGACAAAAAATAATACATAGAGATAATTTCAACAACATTGGCATAATTTATTTATTATTTTGAATACTTATTTAAATTTTACATTGTATACCCTCCCAATACACAGACAGATAAAATACAGACAGATCTTGTTTAAGTTTCAAATAAACCTAATATATTCTATATCTATCTATCATCACGCCTTTCATCTCAAGAGGGGTAGGCAGAGACAATCGAATGCCATATTAACTACCTAATACACCAGTAACAGTGTTCACTTGTCCACTGGCGAGTTGTCCATATTGAACATAATATTATAAATTAATATTGAAAAAATAGAAGTCCCGCACTATATTCTAACTTCACCGACATTTACGCGCCTACTGGATAAGGCTCCTATATCCATCATTTTTTTCTGGGATAAACTATGCCCAATTTCTCTGTAAATAATCCACCTGTGTCACTGTAATTCAGCATATAGTTACTTATTGAATATATCTAAGTGAAATAGCTGTTATTTTTTCAATGGGTTTTATTGAATAGGAAACATGGGTGGTAAAACTTTATTATTTTTGACGTAAAATATCATAAAATAATAATTATTTTGAATTTTCAATAAGCTACAAAAAAACGCGATGTATATAATTGAAGGGTAATGGTATAACAGCGCCTCAAAAAAATGTAAGAGATATGTGATAGATTATGAAAGAGAAAACGGGGGCAAAGTTTAACCACTTTTCCTATTCAACAAAACCAATTGAAAAAATAACGGTTATATCACTTAAATACGGTGACACAGCTAGGTGGATTATTTACAGAGAAATTAAGAATAGTTTATCCTCATACAAATTATACCCACCTTGTATGCGACTTGAGTTGCGAGGTAATATTATCGTTAAGAGGCGGCAGTGTATCGGTCTCAGATTGGAGAGATTCACACGACTTCACCGGTCGTAAGGGACTGCTGGCCATCGGTACATCGTCCTGCAAGAAAATATATCAATTCATATCATAGCTCTAGAAAAATCTATACTTATATATAAATACTATCTTATAAAGAGGAAAGATTTGTTTGTACGTTTGTTACGAATAAACTCAAAAACTACTGGACGGATTTTGATCATTCTTTCACCATTGGAATGCTACATTATCCCTGAGTAACGTAGGCTATATACCATCACGGCATGACGACGGGAACGGGGTGGACAGAGGTGAACATGACAAAAGCTATGTATGAAGTGTATGGTTGCCAACATTCTGAAATAGACACGTACGAAGTCGTGGGAGACAGGATAGGGGTAGGGGTAGTGCTGGTTGTATTTTGTTCGAAAATATCCACGGGCTAAGCCGGGGGCGGACAGCTAGTTGTTAATAAAATTGTTGCTTGCTTATACATGGCTCATAACAAAAATCTGTCAGTTGTAGCTTGTTTTTTGTTTTGTAATAATTACCTTGTGGCGGCACACTGCGTCAATAGATGTCGCACCGTTACTATCTCATTGAAACCTGTATCGCGCCATTGAAAATATTTAATAGATTGGCATAGGTATACAACTTTCCAACGATGTGCGTTGGGGAGTATTCTTTTTACTCATAGTCGTGGGATTGTTGTGTGCAGCCATTTCTAGAACCTTTTTACTCAATCTTTCATCCTTCATTCTTTCAACGTGTCAACGTGACAACTTTCAATCAGCGTAAACTGTTTTTCTTCATTTTAGTCACAACATTATCATTTTACTAAAAGTAAAATAAATGGTTGGTTTTAGTATAGTAATCAGCCTAATCTCCACACCTGCTCTAAGGTCTAAGTACAAATATTTACCAGTAAATGCGGATGCGAGACTGTCGGCGTCGGCGGCGGAGTGGGACGCGGTCTGTGAAGTTTGGACCGGGAGAACAGACCTCGCCAACCTGACGGGGATCGCTTGAGGCCACGCTTGTCTGGAAAAAAATTGATGTGTGTGGGTGACGCACTACAGAAACGAAACTTTTTTTTTACTCATATGCACGGCCTTAATACCTTGCGGTGTGACCAGAGACATCAGTAACAGTGTCCACTTGCAGCCAGTTGTTCATATTGAACAGAACAAGTGTCAAGTCTGTTGCTGCACTTAATGGACCTAGATGTGTCACTTCTTTTTAACCGAACATCAAAAGAAGGAGGTTTTCAATTGGCCATGCTAACTTTTTGAACAGGAACGAAGATCTCGAAACCGTTTCGAGATATAAGCTTTCAGTACAATTTCTATTTATCAGATTTTAAATTAAGTCTATACTTTTTAAGATATTCAATAAAAACAATAACCTTCATTTGACCAATGTATGACGTCATCATAAGCAGTATGAAAAAAAAACCTTTGCCTACAAAAAAGGTTAATCGTCAATCTTTGAGTGACATCTTTATAAATTTATATTTTACGTACTTATAATTATTTTCTTTGTTATTAGGACATGACGGGATGAAACACTATTTACTTGCCATTGTAAAAAACTATTCAATTTTAATAATTATAAACACGAGTATATAAACAAGAGTAATTTTTAGGTTAGTCGACCTTGATTGACATTTGCTTGACGTTAATTTGATTGACTGTCACTTTTTATGTGTAGTGGCCAAGATAATAATCCTGTTCCAAATTCTTGTGACGTCACGTTTACTTTTCGCGGGTAAAATTTGTAAAATATATTAAAAATAGACGCAATGGATAAAAAACAAAAATATCGAAATTAGTTTCTTAAAATGGGCTATATTTTCAAAATAAATTATAAAAAAAGTATATCATAAATATGTAGCATGGCCAATTCGTCGGAATAACTTTTTTTATGTATGTTCCCCGATTACTTGAAGACACGCCTGGACCGATTCAGATTTTTTTTTTGTGTTTGAAAGGGTTATACTTCACAGGTGGTCCCATGGTCATCAGGTCAGGATCTGATGATGGGATCCTGGACAAACCGAGAACTCTTCAAATTTTATAGGCACACTTGAAGCGATTTGGGTATTTTTAAAATTTCGTTTGAAAGGATATACTTTCCAGGTGGTCCTATGGTCCTGGAGAAACAAAGGCACACTTGAAACGATTTGGATTTTTTTGTTTTATAGTGACTTGTGCATTTGTTTTCGGAAAGCACACTTTTCAGTGCATAATTTTTGAAGTCGGTACACATTTTTTTTAAAGGCAAATTATAACAGACGTAAATATATCTGTTTTGTTTATAAGAAGTGCGGACCCTCCTAAGCACGAGAAGTCGATATAAAGCACATATTCCAAAAGAAAATTGGTTTAGCATTTTAGGCGCAAGTAAGAATGGAACCCGAGACCTTCCTACCAATTAGGTTATCGACTCCTTTTTCGACTAGGGACCCCGCCCCGGTTTCGC
Source organism: Nemapogon koenigi (assembly GCA_963924495.1). NCBI lineage: Eukaryota > Metazoa > Arthropoda > Insecta > Lepidoptera > Tineidae > Nemapogon > Nemapogon koenigi. Next base: position 5,702,424 of record OZ004658.1, on the reverse strand, counting down.
TTACAAAGTTAAATACTTACATTACGTAGATCATTTTATTCTACACAATTATTTCCTACATCTTTTTGTCAATTGCGTCGGTGGCCGAGTGGTTAAGACGTCTGGTATTAACTAGGCAGACCCCGGGTTCGATCCCGGATTCCGGCCATGTACCAATGGGTTTTTTAATTAAAAACTTATGTACATAATCGGACAAACCACACTTAGGCTTTTACATCTAAATATATCTCAACAGAACTAGCCACTCGTTAGATATAGCCTCACAAATAACATCGGCTAAACGAGGGAGACTTGGTCTTCCGCTGTGTACCTTGGAACCGTAACACCTTGAATAAAAAAAATCATTTTGTTAAATCTCAGACGGATTAGACAGCAGACGCCATAAAAACTCGCTGAGGCTAACTTTTTCCTAGACTTGTACTAATTCACTTATACTGTTAATGCTCAGCTCCTAAACATGATAGGTCCATGTTTAATACTCGTAAACCTTCCCGGTGAATTAACCTATCTAACAGTTAAAACCGCTACCAAATCCGTTCATTAGTTTTAATGATAATCATCTGAATACTTACTTGTGATAGGCAGTTCCAGTACTGTGTGATATTGAGGTAGATTGTTTGGTCCGGACCCAACCTGAAATTATCAAAATAATGCATCAAAAAAAGCCAAGTGACAGCCACCGGCGGGGTAAGCATATGTATTTAAGAACAGAGGGTCTAGCATACTGGGATCTTTCGTTTTACAATGTCCGGACGAAACCGTGTACAGTTTTCGGACGACCCAGCAATATTTGCTCGACATTCTCGGTCCGGGCATTCTTTGGCTGGCCATTGGTTTTGGCCCCCGTCTATTTTGGCCTTCGTTCGTTCCACTCTTAACGGTTGAAAACGACTAGGCCACACATGAAATGCCCGACCCGAGAATGGGGACCCGAAAATGTCCGGGCAGAAATCCGTGTTCCGTCTCTCAAATTGCTGACATCAATGATTGGTGGATTCGACACTTAAGTCATCAATGAATGCTCACGCGAGGCTGTCAACCGTAGCCGGTGGAGTGGAATCGCAAGAGCCGCGGCAGTGTTCAAGAGGGCACGGTTATGAAGAAGTAGAAGAAATAACACAAACCTCAATATACTTTGGCCTCAAAGACGATGATGGCCTCAGTTGCGCCCCGAGCCCACTCGGCGACGGCAGCTCCACGATGGGCGCGGGCGGCATCACACTGGCACATTTACCACGACGGCGGGCCTCCTCGAGACTGAAAAAAGCATACAGGCCCTTAATAGGCATGATGACTAAAAAATTCTAATCAGTCCGTCAGTTAGATTATCAGAAAATATTGGACACGGTATTTTTTCTTTTGTCAATGAAACAAAAAATGATGAAGATATAGCCCGCTAAAATTCTGCGTGACGTCACATTTGAGTACACTTTTGACCTAGAAGTGACGTCACCAGTCCCCACTCTCAAACTTTGACGGGCTTTATCTCTGTAATTTTTTGTTTGGTTGACAAAAGAAAAAATATGTGTCCAATATTTTTTGATAATCTAAATGTCGGACTAAATAGAATAATATTTTGTTGACCCTGGCGGGTATGCACGGGATCTTAAAAATACACTGTGATATATTTTAGTTTATTATATAGAAACTATATAGGTGTGGACACGTTGAAAGAATGAAGGATGAAAGATTGACTGAAAATCTTTATATGGCTGATGTGAAAGGAAATGCTGGCAGAGGACGACCCAGGTGTACTTTTATTGAACATATAAAAAATGTATTGATCGATGGAAATATTAAAAGTGCACACAATCACCCATGTATGAAAGGTATGAATATAAGAGCCCTATCACAAAGCCATAATTTTTTAAAAACGTCATAAACGTCTTGCGTTTTTTGGTAGCCTATTGAAAATTCAAAATAAAAATTATTTTAAGTATGATTTTTTAATTGGTCAAATTGGTAACGCTGTTGTGATAGATTATGAAAGAGAAAACAGAAGCAAAATATCCTTTCTTTTACTACCCATATTTCCTTTTCAATAAAACCAATTGAAAAATAACGACTATTTCACTTAGATATATTGAAAAGTAACTGTATGCTAAATTGCAGTGACACAGGTGGATTATTTACAAAGAAATTGGGAATAGTAATATCCCCATACAAATTATGGATATAGGGCTCTTAACCCACTCACCTCAACAACTTGGTAGGCGGATTGGGTGGCAGACTTTTCGGCCTCCTGCCAGCGTCCTGACCACAGCGCACCGTGACCAAGCTGCTCTCGAGCGTGTCCGCCGACTCGTCAACATCGTCATCCTGACACGCGGCGCCCTGCTCGCTCGAGAACAGGTCTTCAGCGTAGCATATCAGGAACTCCGTCACTACCGCCTGCGGAAAGTGGAAAAAAAAATTTGTTACAGACCCCCGCCACGTCTATCTGTCTGTGATCTTTTCAAGCAAAAACTTATGAACTGAATTAGATAGGTTGATTATACCGGTTGATACCGGTCGGGTCGCCAGGTAGACACTCGACAACCGTCAAGCGCCGTCCGTACGGACCCTCATGACAGATAGCGTGCTAGTTACCTGAACGGCGACTCCCTGCAGGGCGTGTTGCGAGTGCGGCGATCTCAACAGGTTAGGGGCCCACACTATGGCCATGTTGCGAGCTGTCATACCGGTCAGGTCGCCAAGTAGAGACACTCGTCGTAAGTGACGCATCAAGTACGACAGTGTTCTGTAACGATATAAGGAAGAAAATATTAATATTAGCATTAAATTATGTTTCACTCGTAGAAAAGTAAAACATTACAGCCATATCCCTTAAGAATTGGTCATTCAACATATTCGGCCATACTACCTTACTTCATACTAAGCAACTGCCTCTTTCATTTGTATTGAAATCACGTTCCCTCTCGTTTTAGCAGGCGTATATGTCCCATAAATAAGCCGAAGAATTACGGGTTGTTAGAGTACAAAATAGCGAATTGATAAAATGTCGTTTGATTACAAGAGACTTAAATAAAAAAGAGTTTAGGTAAATTTAAATCCCTTTACGATAATTATTATCAATGGTCATTGGTGCATTTTGGATTATAATAGAAAAATATTTTAAAAAACCTAGCGAGCCTTACAGTAGTCGCATATGATGTGTAACATCTGACATCTCACTTTGGTACACGCATATACTGTTGGCTGACAGTACCAACCTCTCGGAAAATGGGTTGGTACTATCTGACGCCCAACTCTATCACCGCGCGCGCTCATTAGTCAAATCAAATAGCGCGCGCTTCCCCGGCTTCCTGTTACACACTTCCGTCCCTTTTCACGAAATCACTCCCACAGATTGCAGGAAAGCGAGAGGAAAGATATTGCACATCAAAAAGAGTGAGCTATTTTATGGATTCCCTTCTGAAAATATCCAGACTTGTAAACTATACTATCTCAGATAAACTCGCGCGCTAGCTCAGTTGGTATTTAACCAAACTGAACCATGCTACCCACCTATAGTGCGGCGGCGGCAGCTTCACCACCGTGTCCCTCATCTTCTTCAGTCGCACAGTCTCGTCGGGCCCGGACTGGACCGCGCACACGAAACTCTCGTAAAGCTGGTACGTGCATAGCGGGTTGGGAAGCTCCCTGGATAAAACATGCTAGGTTAATTTAATATGTCATACATAGCGAGGCCACCAGCGTCAGGTCGGCATGACCAGCCTTCCTATTAGTTGCTAACGAAAAGTTATAGCGTAACTATAATTCATTGGCGTACTCTCAGGAGTAAATTGGCAGAAAATATATTTCTTACAACCGAGAGGTCCCCACAAATGCTGTTCACTCATTTTCTGCCAGCTGGTAGGAGAGGTTTTTTTTCTTCTAAATCGGCTCAGCGGCGTACCGACAAGCGCTGGACCCCTACTCGTCTACAAGAATTTGTAGAGGGGGGGCTCAGACTACACGAACAAGAGGTTTTGTGCCGGCAAGTGCTTACAACCACTTTGTATCTCCATCTCTCTACCTAAAATATAATAAAAAATTCAACCCCTAGGGGTGCAAAGCACTCACCTAAAGTACATCTTGAGCAGTGACGCTAGAGCGTGCGGATCTCTGGCGACGGCAGCGTCCTCCAGAGGCGGCGCGGAGCCCTCGTCAAACGCCGCTCGAAGTCTCTGCGTCAGCCCGGAACCGCCGGACAAGCGGTAGATGCCGTCGACAGCGCCGCGGGCTTCTATCACTCGGGCGCACTCCACCAAGACTAGTGGAACTGTGGGGTAAAAATGGGCAAGTCAGCGACGCACGGCAGAAACGAAGCAACTTTTAAATCTCTGAATCAGCTCGGAAACGCTTAAGAAAGTGGTAAATGCCGTCGACAGAGCCGCGTGCTACGATCACGCCGGCGCACCCAAACTAAATTAATGGAGGCTGTAGGGAAAAAATTGGGCCTGCCGCTCAAAGTCTCTAAAGTAGCCCACGCACTGGTCCGATATCTCACAGAAAATTCTCGGTCCGGCCGCCGTATGATCGGCATTGAACACAGGCCACACATTAGCAATGTAAATCATACGATCTAGATCACATGCAATTCACTCACCCACACAGACACGCGTTTGATTAAACAAAGGCGTGCGGATGTGTGTGTGACAGATCGTTCCGGCCATCGAAATCAACCACAAATACAACGATTTGAAAACGGATGGTGGGCCGCGCGTTCAAGATTTGGACGAGTCTGTGGTCGATTTCAGTGGACCGTATGGCGTCGCGCCGGCGATTGGACGAATGAGCCTTAAGTCAATCCGGAACCGTCAGCTAACGGAAAATAAGCAAAAATAATTTACGCTAGTTTGGACATATTGAAAGAATAAGGGATGAACGATCGACTAAGAAGGTTTATATGGCAAAAGCGAAAGGAAATGCTATGCTATAAAAGAAGCCGATAATATGGCGCCCTAATTACTTCCGTCTCGTAACGGTCGCTTTTTCCACGTAAACTCACCATCATGGCCGCAGTTCAGTAGATGCTCGCCCAGATCGCACCCGAACACCCGCTCCCTCAATATCCCCTGCTGCTTGAGACTTCGTCGAGATGGCCGCGAGAGTATAAAACTGCGGAACAGGGATATCAGCTTGCCGTGTTTACGCAGCACCGGCTTTATGGAGGCGACCGCCACTGATCTGCAAATCAAAACACATCTACACAGTCTTTATAGCTTGCGGTGTGGCCAGAGACTTGTTGAGCTCCATTAATGTTAATCGATGATTTGCCAATGTCAAGTATTATGGACGTCACAGTAACAATAAATCGGTAGCTAGGATGTTCCCGTTAGTCGTCGACTAATCACAACCATCACAGCACGGACAGGACTAAACTGGATTCCCCATCACGTCACGGCGGGGGCGTGCGTAGTTCGCCCCGGCATGACGTGGAATCGAAGGCAAGTCTGTTGCTGCACTTAATGAACCTAGATGTGTCCGGCTCTTCATGTCCTCCGAAGCACGAGCAGTCGATTAAAGCACATATTCAGAAAATTTTTGCTTAACGTTTTTGGTACAAGAATTGAACCCATTTCCAATTCGGTATGTAAAATAAAAATTAAGGTATTTTTTTTTATTTTCACTAGCTTGCTTGCTGTTGCACCCGCTTTAATTGTCACTGATCCCCTCCTTTGGGTCGTAACGCATACAGCATATAGCCTTCCTCAACAATTTGGCTATCAAATGCAAAAAGATTTTTTCAAAACTCGTCAGCTTTATTACTAGTATAGATTTCAAAGATTAAGTTATGTCAAGCAACAAAATCTACCGTCAAACGACAAAATGACGTTATCATTTAGGTAAAGTAGCGTTACTGTCCTATGGTACCTCGTTATATCCGTTATTGGTACATGAGTGACAGCAGTGACTGTCGGCCGATCTTACCCGACTATCGGCGGCGGCTGCGTCATATGTCGCGGCACCTTATCCCCGATGACGGCCACACAGTGGTGGGGGAAGAAGCCGACACGAAACCCCCTTTTCCCCCTCCACCACACGGACTCTTGGGGACCTGAAATATTTAAAAAAAATACAATTTTTTATCCGACTGGGAACATATCTGGCGGCAATTAAACAAACTATCGCGACTTATTATGGACTATCATTTCAGACGTCCATACAAAATTTTGCTTGAAAAAGCTCATGGTACGGACCCCCAGCGTAACTTGGACAATTATTTTTAAATCCACCCCTATGGTATAATAGCGAAGGGTGGGGCGAACGGCTAGTACTTAATGAAACTTAGTTAAAAGCGATATCGATTTAATAGCTGTCAAAAAAAGTATTAAAAAAATTGTATGACGTCTCCAAAGCGATCGAATCGACACGAAACGACATGGGGAATGCAGTTTAATCCCGTCCGCGCTGTGATAGTGATTAATCGGCTATTGTTACTGTGACGTCCATAATACTTGACATTGGCAAATCATCGATTAACATTGATGGAGCCATTATAATATAAGAAAAAGTAACGATATCGATTTAATTGAGCTAGCTCTCCGCCCGACTTCGTCCGTGGAGCACATATTAACTTCAAAAATCCCACAGAAAATTTTTCTTCCCTAATAACCTGATTCGGACTATTACGAAAATGTAAAAAATTAACCAAATCGGTCCAGCCGTTTTCAAGTGATGGCGCTTACCAACGATCAGCATTTCATTATTATTTATAAGGATTTAAGCATGCCAACCCCACAGCATTCAAAATGGCGGATTTTATATTTTGCTCTCGCTCACATACCATATTGTGCGAGCGAGAGGCCCCATACAAAAGCCGCCATATTGAATCCCGTTCCTAAATAAACAAGTAGTAATATGAAAAACGAACCTGGCATATCGATGATAGATATCATATCACCAACCTCGAAGCTTATTTCATCGCGGGCCTGTAACAAAAATGTTTACATCATCATACTAATCTTATAAACTAACTTTCCGCCCCCGGCTTCGGCCGTGTATATTTTCGATCAAAATAACATATAGCCTATAGCACTAACTCGTAGATTAACCTTGGGTATGCATCTACTAACGGACATATTGGAAATATCTTGAAGAATATGCGTCAGTTGAGGGAAGGTTACATGGGAAACCTATAGCAAAATGTACTAGACCGACGTGGATTTTTTTTTAAATTCAAGGAACTGAACGTAAATAATTACTTTGGGCAGCGTACCAGGAGATATGTAACGGCCAGGTATGAGTTACCTCCAAGTTTACAATGTGAGATACTAACTTACAACCACCTACGACTTTACCTTTTATTACATCTTTTCTGCAATAGGTCAATATCCTAGCTTGCTTGACTCTACCTCATCAGCTCTAGCAATTACCTACTTTTTTAGTGGGTCCGTACCCACTGGATCCTCCCCCTGCCAACGTGCTTGAACAGTGTGTCTGTTTGTCTGTCCTTAGATTTTTGCACAGAGATATTTGGAGGACCGGAGAGTGACATAGTCTACTTTTTATACCGGAAATCCTTTGGGATAGTCACATTTAAAAAAAATCCACAGGCGGCAGGTTTATGATATTTCCATAATTATTTACAAAAACGTACCTGCGATACATATTTTCTGACGGAGTAAGCGGCCGCGACCGCCGGCGTGTTGATGGAGCTAGAATCTTCGTTCGCCACAAGCAGCTTGTGTCCTGCCAAAAAGAAACAATATTTTTCACGGTTTGCCTTGGAGCTCCCAAGTACCGTGCAGAAGTCTGTTGATGTAGGTACCACTGAGATTTTATAACCGACTTCCAAAAAAGAATGAGAAGGTTCTCAATTCGGACCGTATTTTTATTTTTTTTATATTCAAAAAGAGGCAAACAAAAAGCCCTCTTAGGATGAAAGGCGTGATGATAGATAGATAGATAGAAAGATAGAATAGATCAAACCTCTTCATGCATCTTTTCATGTGTGCTTTTCGATGCATTTTATTCACACTTCGGTTGGGAATCGAACCTGAAACTTCGATCACATACCTTTATTATCCATCTGCAACCAGTTTAATATAGGTCCACAGTTGATGGTGTCGTCGGCGATGATGGACAGGTGGTGTACATAATCCGATATAAGACTCTCGTACGCGGGCCGATCGTCCAACAGTCTTGCGTTGATCTCTTCGCCCAGATTCACGAGGCCAGACACCTTCCTGTCGTATATGCATCTGCAAAATTTGGTACGTAATAGTACATTGTGATACAAGGGTGCTATGTTGGTCATTACGTACGAGGCTGTATTTTCAGCGCGAGCCACTAGGCGAGCGCTATAAGAAAGCTGAGTATGTAATGACCAATGCACACGCGTTTCATACGACGTTTTTCAACACACTTGCGAGGAAAAAAATAAACTTCATGGAGTCAAAGGAGATCCCTACATTTGGGCCATTTTTTTTTATCTTCGCGAACAGAACCGATAATACCCACAGTTGTTAGATATAAGATATAGAACTAAAAAACGTGGTCCAGTATTTTTAGCTTTTGAATTAATAGTTTTCAGATTTTGATTTTGAACACCTATTTCAACATTATTTGTTGCTGGCAATAATATTTACCTGTCACTTTCAACTTGACTGACATTGTTTGACTGATTGTTTTGTTTACCTTTTTTAGTAGGTTGTTTTATTAATTATATTTTATCTATTTATATAGAATAACATAAGAAATAACGAGAGAAATAACAAAAACCGACAAAAACACAAGCTAGCTAGCGAACTGACAGCCTGACTGACTGACTGAACTGGTTGACGACGGCTGACTTATATACGTTCCGAAGCGTAAACATTTTATATTAAGAGTTACTAGTGTTTAAAACATATAAGTAAAAATACGTGTAAAATACGGCCGCTAAATATATAAGATTAATTTATTTTGGTTCGCCCATTTGTGACCTTTATTAATATATATATTTGATGTCGGCACTCGGTTGGTGCCAGACATTGCCCGACACTAGCCCAACTATGTATGGGAATATGTTGATCTCCTTTACGTATTCTTCGCCACATGAAGTCGACATTTTTAATAATTAACCACAACACGGCGAAAATGTTAACAAATATTTATGGAAATGTTTTGTTTTTCCCGCGTGACAGATAACGGATAACTTCGCCAAACAGCCAACAAAGTCGTGATTAAAAAATAAAAACTGTATTAAGCGGTTAAATTAAGAATGTTTTGTGGACACACATACAATTTGCAATCTTGTACGAATTTAACTTCATTGGGTTATATTATAACTCTTGTGCTGTAATATAAATAAAAAGCACGCGTGTATAATATATGGGATTGTGAGTCTAAAATTGAGGTAATAAGACTCACGTTACGAGCAAGTGTGTTGAAAATTATATTTTAATCACCGATGGATAAAACGAAAATCCTTATAGGGACACTCATGTGTCTGTCTGTCCGTCTGTCACAGCTTATTTTCTCCGAATCTACTGGACGAAAAATGTTGAAACTTGGTACATATATAGAGATTCATGACCCAATCACGGACGTATAACGTAAATAATCAAATTTAGATTTTCGGGGAATAAAAAACGCGTATTTTCAACTCGATTTTACGACTCGACTTCTCTTAATATATTTACTAATGTACCATTCTTTCGTATTTATCCTATAGACAATTTCACATACTTTATAATAATAATAATAATAGTCACCTTAGGAGACTTGAGATTGGCAGTTGGGTCAAGGGTCAGATCCAGAAGGCAGTACTCCTCAGTACGGCCCGTATTGTGAGGAGGTTCCTCTCTCTGCAGCCCTAACCACCGGTAGTTTGGGTATTAACCTCGCTTCCGGGGGGATAAATCCTTTTTTTATATTTTTATATATTTTTGTTTTTTTTTTTTATACCTAAATATGTAAAAATATAATTTAAAGAAATATGTGAAATAAAGAGAATAATAGCCTTTATTTCAGACAATTATTACATAATTACATTTATTTCTAAAAACTACATCAATAACCGGTGTCTGCGTGCCCCTTGGCAAAGGCCTCCTCCATATTCTTCCAGCTTCCTCTGCATTGGGCCAGCCTGGTCCATGTTTTACCCGCTACTGCCATGATGTCGTCTTGCCATCTTCTATATTGTCTTCCTCTCTTTCTCTTATTGTATTTGGGGTACCAAAAAGTTACACATTTGCTCCACTTATCCTTTCCTCTCATTACGTGGCCTGCCCATCTCCATTTTAGAGATTTAATTTTAGTTGTTACGTCTTCTAGCTTTGTTGTTTCTCTGAGGCATTCGTTCCTGATTCTGTCGCTCTTCCTTTTCCCCAGCATGCTCCTTTCCATTGCTCGTTGGCAGGACTCTAGTCTCCTAATATGAGATTTATTTAGAGCCCATGTTTGGCATCCGTAAATCAATGTAGGTAGTACGCAAGAGTTATGGAGTTTACTTTTAGTTTTTATGTTTATTTCCTTGTTTTTCATTATCTCCTTGAAGGACCAGTGTCTTTTCCATGCGCTACATATTCTCCTTTGAATCTCTCTTGTTGTAATATCTTCTGGTGAAATAATTTGTCCTAAGTATACATACTCACTAACGTACTCAATGTTGTTGGAATTGATTTCTATAGGGGATTTTTCACTATTGGTCATTAATTTTGTTTTTTCTTTGTTCATTTTTAGTCCGACTTTATTACTCTCACTATCTAGTTCCATAAGCATGTTTTGTAGTTCGAGTGGCGTTGATGCAAAAATAATTAGGTCGTCAGCGAATCTCAAATGTGTGAGATTTTTTCCGTTTACATTTAATCCGAATTGAGCCCATTGGAGCTGGCCTCCGTTTCTTGTTCTTTTCCACGTGATATGTGGACCTAGCACATGTTCTTCACCTTCCCTTCTGCTACCAACTTGTGCGTTATAATCTCCCATCACAATCATGTTTTTGTATGAGTGTTTCTTTATTGCTTCGTTTAGCTGCATGTAGAATGCGTCGATCTCTGTTTTATTTGATTTTTCTGTTGGCGAATATACTTGTATTATGGACCATTTGTCGTGGCTATGACCTGTTGCCAGAGAAATATTAAGAATCGCTATGCGTTCTGACACACCAATAAGTTCTTCAATGTGGGTTTTCAGCTGTTTATTAATAAGAAACCCAACACCATATTGGCCCGGAGTTTCTCCTTTGTGGTAAAAAATAAACTCCCCGTGGTCCTCAATTTTTTCTCCCAATCTTCTCACCTCACTTAGTCCAATTATACTCCACTGTATTGGAGTCAATGCATTTGTTAGTTCTAGAAGACTTTCGTGCGATTTCAAAGTTAGCGTATTTAATGTTGCTACAAATAAGTGTTTAGTGTTTTTGTGTTTTGATATTGTTGGAGGGTATTGGTCAGTATTTCCCCACACGGTGACCAGCCGGCTTGGAGGAAGAATTGTCGTAGTTGATGATAAGTTGTTATTTATTTGTTTTGTTTCTGGTTTTCGGTTATCGATGATACTTCCTAATTTTTTAATAGCTCAGATTGTAAAGGTACATGCGGTCTTTTTCGTTCCACAAAATTCATTAAGTTGCTTTTATTAGTTTTCTTAGGAGCGATTTTAGAATAAGACGGCGATTCGGAGGACTGTCTTTTTCTACTTTGTGTTCTGTCTTGATTAATAGGTTCTTTTATTATAAGTTTGTCCACTTTTATGTATGCTATGCGTCCCTTTTTTCTTTCCTCTTCTAGTTTCTTTCTAGTTTCTAATACCTCTTTAAAGAAGTCTTCCTTTATATATAAATCTTTGGGAAGCCCACTTCTGTTCCTTAATATTTCGTTCCTTCTCCAATTTGTTGTAAAGGTCACTATTATTGGTCTTTGTTTTTCGCTGTTCATAGTTCCTACTCGATAAGCTGTGGATATTTCCTGGCTTTCAATATTTATTTTTAAGTGCTCTGATACAAGGTTTTTAATTTCCTGCACTAGTTCGGACTGCCATTGTTTTTTTTTCTTTGACTGCAAATAGAATTAGGTTATTTCTTTTCTTTTCTCCTTCTATGTACTTGATTCTGCCTTGTAGACTCTGTATTTCCATTTTTAAAAGATTGTTTTCCTCTGTCACCTCCCTCAACCTTTCATCAATAATTTGCATTACACTTTTCGTTACATTTTCTGTTATTATTGTTGTCTGTTTATCCATTTGTTCTTGTATTTTGGCGAGTAACATTTCCATTTGTCCATCCATAACTTATGAATAATTTACAATGTGGCTGTATAACTTGTATTTCTTTGCGTTAAACAAATTTAAAAACAATTTTTTTTTTTGTACTGGCAATACTGCTTATGTCTGTGGTTCGAATGAAAACAAAAACATTGAGTGTATTTTTAATTAAACTTGCAGTTATTTTCAAATTTCCTAAATCCTTTGTTATATTTTGCAGTTACTATTCAAAATTGTGGTAGGCAAAGAACGAAGAAGATGAATATCTCACCCAGGCGATGATATTTTCCGTGTGTTTCAACCTGCATAAATCCACTTGTTGTTTATTTGCTCTCGTATAATGCTTTTCTTGAGAAACTTGCGCGTTTTACATTTATTTAATCACTTTTTATTTAGAAATTCGTAAACACGTCTTATCTGGTAGGGTAGTAGCGGTTGTGACAATTTCACATACTTTATGAAAACATTAACTACAACTTGATGTTTCTAATAGTTTTTGTACAATACTGGAAGAGCATATGTCCGTCTTGTGTATTTTCGCAAGACTGATTCTATGTGAAATCGTTCTTTCTCATGTTTCTGGTACGTGAATCTTGGCCTATCTTATCCTTGGTATCCTCTAACTTTTTAAAGAGATATCGAGAAAATAAGCCGCGCGGTTTACTGAGTTCATTGCGCATTTTCACACGTGTAGCGCTAGCGCCGTCTCTACACCGGCACTTAGCAAAGAAAATGTCCGACTTCTCACAGTACCTACAAAACTGATGGACATTGGCAGGCTTTCGATTGGTTAATTGATTCTCATAGTATCCACCGACTTCATGACCATTATAAATTGCCCATACCTGTGCAGCATGTCATCCAGCTGGAGGAAGTTATGCGCGCTCCTTGTGAGACTCCACTCGCACACGTCGCTCGCCTCCGACGTCCAACTGACCTGCAAACTCTTGTCGGCCACCTCCAGATGTTCCAGCGGTTCTGGATCGTTGACGTGCGAGCGGACCTTGAGGCATATCCAGCCTGGAAGGAATGATACAATATGTCAAGATTAAATTCACGATCTGGGAAGGTAACTTTTTTTTTATCATTAATTTTCGAGTTATTTCAAAAATATATAAATCTTTTAAAAAAAAGTGCACCGACTTTAAAAATTTGCACTGAAAAGTAAGAAATAATAAATATTTCGTCGTAGAATTTGAAGACGGTTGGTGCCAAATTAGAAACAACTTAATTCCCAAATTCACTAATCTAGACAATTCATTAGGAACCTACCATCGTCACGAAAATTGACAACTTCGTGTCAATAGCAACCTTTGCTAAGGCTTTTTTGATACATAATTTTCAGCCGTAAACAGAAATTAATTACTGAATTTCTGAAAAATTACTGAACCGATTTTCGTCATATGTCTGCGAGATAATGTCGAGAAATTATTGTCTTAAAAAAAATAAGTCGTCAAAATCGGTACATATTTTATCGAGATATCAAGATAAATGTACTTTTTTCAACATTTCTGAAAAAATAATGAACCAATTTTTATGAGATAAAAATGGGACCAATCCGGAAGAATTATCTGTCGATTAAAAAGGAAACCATCAAAATCGGTTCACAACTGGCGGAGTTATCGATGTACATACATACATAAAAAAAATACGTTCCAAATTGAGAACCTTCTCCTTCTTTTTTTGGAAGTCGGTTAAAAAAGGAAGTCATTTTTAAGTGACTTTTGTATTGTCATACTGATCAGTATAGGCCAAGACCAACACAGTCATTATAAAATTTAATTAAAATATTAATAAAAAAATTAAATTACTAGACTTTTATTTATCTACAAATTATTCATTAAAACAAACCAAAAAATAAGAGATGGATAAAAAATGAAATGTTTCTAGGAACTGCCATATTTAAAGCGCTTACAGATATCACGGCTTGTCTCTTTTATTTGTATTGAAATCTGCGCACGTTCCCTCTCGTTTTGGCACGCGCAAACTGACCCATAAATAAGCCAAAGAATTGCAGGTTATGAGAATCTTGGAATTTGGTGGAGTTTAGTTAGTTGGGTGTTTATTTTAATATGCAATTATAGTTTTGAACAAAACGAAAGGGAACGTTCCGCGCACAACAATACAAATGAAAGAGACAGTTGCTTAGTATGAAGTAAGGTAGTATGGACGAGCAAGCCGTTGTTGTATCGGCTTATGTAGTGGAGGCTGTATATGTGTGTACCAACGCCTCCATTACATAGACTATGTTAAAATGTAATGAGGATAGGTCTGATTTTAGAATAGCTTTATTACAATACAGAGCATCACCAGTTTCAGGGACAAACTTTTCACCTGCTCAGTTAGTGATGAATAGAAACATTAAAACTAAATTGCCAGTAACCTATAATTATTTGAAACCAAAGTTAAATACTAATGTTGAGACTGAATTTGATAAGACAACAAGGAGAAATAGATATAATTATAACCGTAATGCTCGATACAAGCATAATTTTGTAGTAGGTCAACAAATATGGTTTAAAAAGTGTGTTGAAGCAAAAAGATGGTTACCGGGGACTATCACAAAATGCAATGGATTTAGATCCTACAATATTAGGGATATTAATGGTACAATATACACTAGGAGTTCTTATCATATGCGACCTCAATAGTCTGGTGAGTCCCTATTCACCAATAACATGGGAGTGCGTAGCTGTAGAGGCACTAATGGGACTCTGGTTTCTTCTCTTTGTATATAAATTTGTATATTTTGTATTTGTTAATACATATATATTTGTATATAAATGTGTACTTGTTAGTGTTATAAATGTATACCTCATATATTGTATATAAATTTGTATTTGTTAAGTGTTATAAAAGATATTAAATTTTTTTTTTTTTTTGAAAGAGGATAGATGTATTGGAGGCTGTATATGTGTGTACCAACGCCTCCATTACATAGACTATGTAAATATAATGTAGGTGGTCTGTGGTAGCATTCGTGGCACATAAGATAGAACTGTACCAGCAAGTAATTAATATTAATAAATCAGTATTCAATAAAAGCTGTTATTATTTAAATACATAACAATACACTTATGTTGCTAATGGATATCGGTAGATTTTTAGAAAAAAAACTTATAAAATGTACCAATGGGTCTATTAATTATATGTACCTAATCCGACAAACCACACTAAGAGGCTTTTCCATCTAAATATACCTCAACAGAACTGGCCACTTGTTAGGTAGGTATACCTAGCCTCACAAATACCATCGGCTAAACGAAGGAGACTTGGTCTTCCGCTGGGTACCCTGGAACTGTACCACAGTTTCGGGAGCTGTAAGGCACCCCGTGATGAGAAAAAGATTTACAAATACTGCTGAAGCCGAAAGGAATCTGGCTGTATAGGCTCCACGCCGCTGGTACCCACCATCATCATGATCCGTAGTCTCCGCGGTGTGAGTGGGACACGGCTCCTCATCACTACACGGCACAGTCTCGACCCGCACCCCGCCGAGCGCCACCCTCTCGTAGTGGAAGTGGGCGCACTCCTCGAGCTTTGGGAAACGGCAGCTGGGCACCATCGGGGCTGGCTGCGGGCATTCGAAACGGATTTAGATTTGATATTTTTGAAGTAAAACTTCTTCAGGTGCGTTGAGGTAAGAATTTTAGTTTGGCTGTTACGCATAAGATATTCCTACCAAAGTACAGATTTATTATTTTCCTAGATTTATAGCTCCGAAACGGATGAATGTATTTTGATAAAGCTTTCAGGGGTCTTATAGTGGGTATTTAGACTTGAGGGCGTCGATGGTCGAGTTGGTAAAACGTCGGCTCACAACTGAGAAGTTGCGGGTTCGATCCCCACATCCGTTTAAATAAAAAATCTACGTACATTAATTCCGACGAACCGTACAAAGAGGCTTTTCCATCTACATAATCCACTCGTTAGGTATAGCCTCAAAAAATCTTCGGCTAAGTGAAGATGACCTTTGTCTTCAGCTGGGTATCCTGGGGCCGGCAACCCGTGAAGATTTTTTTCTTCCCATTCATAATAAATTCATTTTTTTATTATTTATTTTTTACTTTTTTTTACTTACAAATTTAAATTTAAGCTCCCGAAACCGTTGCCGACCCCAGGGTACCCAGTGGAAGACAAAGTCTTCCTCAATTAGCAAAAATCAATTACAAGGAAAGGTAGAAATATAACGTTAAAGCAGTATACTTACAACGTCATCTAGATCGATGGTAGTGGACGGCGCGGGCGCAGAGTGGCTCATCAGCGCCCCCTGTTGGCCGCCGGGCGAAGCTGCGAGAGACGTCAGCGATATACATCCTGCAATCAATTTGATAGATATTAAGGTTGATGGTCCATTTAATAACAACTGTATTACCAAAGTAATTTAAACCTTATTTCATGTCATGGCGACCGACGCACGCGTTCCTTCGTAACATGACGGGGAATCCGGTTTGATCCCGCTCGTGCTGTGATAGTTGTGATTAGTCTATGATTAATAAGACATATAATAGTCGTCGGGATCATCTTAGGAAATGTTGTATAAATAAACCCACGTTTCCTGGATTAACTGAGATTTGCCATATTTTTGACAGATACAAGATGACCTTGACCACTGCCCCTTAAGGTAAATATAATCCAGTTATTATTTAACGACACACACCTGAAGCGTCCCTCTTGAACTCAAAGTCGTTCTGCTTCCTCGTCGAGCATCGCGACTCTGAACTAAATCTCACCGACCTGTAACATTTCAAAGTAATTTGTAAACTTGTTAGTTTGGATGCAGGGTTATCTGAGAGCTATAGGTTATATTTTGTTCGAAAAATCCACGGGCGAAGCCGGGAGCGAAAAGCTATATTTATATCTATACTAATAATAACGCTGAACAGTTTGTTTGTTTCAATGCGCTAAGTTCTGAAACTACCATACTTTTTGCATACTAATATTATAAAGATTGTATTTTTGTGTGTGTGTATGTTTGTAATGAATAAACTCAAAAACTACTGTGCCGATTTCAAAAATTCTTTTACCATTGGAAAGCTACACTCACCCTGAATGACATAGGCTATATTCTATTTTCAAAAAAATTAGGGATCCTTACTAAAACTCCAATAATGTAACCCAAGGTGTAAAAAAGTGACCTAAGAAATTCCTTACATCGCGTGCGCTGCGAAAACTATTGATGATATAGAGGTAGTGGTAGAAGATGGGGTAGGGGTAGGGGTAGGTATAGGGTATATTTTATTTTGTAGTCTGGAATAGCACATAGGCTACTTTTTATCCCGGAAAAATGTATGTTTCCGTGAGATAGATTTGTTTTTGTTTTTCACGGGATCGACATGATTTTTTGCATAGTGGTAGTTTAGGGGTCAGAGAATGACATAATACTACTTTTTATACCGCGAAAGCGGGCGGGGGAGGGGGAAAATTACAGTCACGGGATTATTTTATTTTTTTATCTATTTCCACGCGGGTGAAACCGCGGACAGAAGCTTGAGTTTGTTTGCATGTTTGAACGCATTATGTCCACTAGTCGGCAGTCCGATTGGAAAAAATATCTATATATCTATCATCAGGCCTTTTATCCCAAGAGGGGTAGGCAGAGACATTTTTTTTTTTATTTCTGCATTAAATAGCTTGTTCATTGTGGAAGATTATCACGCAAAGGAACGAAGCAATAACCATAAATCTCAACCAATACAACCAACCAAACCGATTTTTTTTAGGTTCTTTAGATGTTACCCATCATTGGCGACAACTGTACTAGTTTTTAGGGTTCCGTACCCAAATCGTAAAAACGGAAACCCTACTACTAAGACTCCGCTGTCCGTCCGTCTGTCTGTCTGTCCGTCTGTCACCAGACTGTATCTCATGAACCGTGATAGTTAGACAGTTGAAATTTTCACAGATGATGTATTTCTGTTGCCGCTATAACAACAAATACTAAAAAACAGAATAAAATAAATATTTAAGAGGGCTCCCATACAACAAACGTGTTTTTTTTTTGCCGTTTTTATAGATAATGGTACGGAACCATTCGTGCGCTAGTCCGAATCGCACTTGGCCGGTTTTTTTTTAATTACCTGTGAATAGAGCCGCAGTGCGTCATGTTCTCCTTGTCCGGCTCGGCGAACGGTCGGACGGGAGTGGTAAGCGACTGGCAGGACATCACCGAGCCTTGAGGCGAGCCCTGAGAAATAAAAACATCCTACATTAAATAATAGGCTTTATATTAGTGGAGTCCCTTTGCCTGTTCTTTAAAAATAATATAGGAAGAGAACCTTGAATATAAAGGGGGATTCTATGTCATGACCGACGCACGCGTGAGAAATCCGGTTTAATACCGTCCGCGCTGTGACAGTTGTGATTAATAACACATATCACAGTCGGCGGGATCATCTTCAATACCGATTAATAGGCATATTGATACTATGAAGGCTGTAATACTTGACATTAACAAATCATCGATTAAGACGCTGAATAGAGCCAAAGACCTTGAGAGATGGTGTGTATGTGTGCCTTTGAGAAACGCGGGCACACATACACACCAAACGACGTGACTTCTCAGTATTATAAGTTACTCTATGGTGACTGCCACTTATGTGTATGGTAATGTCAGTACACGAGCGCTTACGCACACACGCGTGCAGTGCGTACATAAAATCTCGAAAATAAGAATAAAGGAACTTGCTAAAAATTTGATTAAAAACTAGAACAGTATTACGATAGTATATTGCTAGATAAAAAATCTGTCAAAAAATCAGAATCATTGCATGCATTTTAGTACTGTTTCTAGACAGTAAAATATGTTTTTAGAGGTACATTCGTGATTTTTTCTATCGACAACTATTATGTTTTGAACACAGTATCTTAATAACGCATAACCTCAAGAATATCATATATTTTTTTGATTATGGTCACTGCAGTGGATCATGTACTTTTACGCATCATAAAACTCGCGTTAAGCTCTATACATCCTCTTTTAACATTGGTGGAAACACAATAAATCCACAAAAAATCGAATGCCATTTGTTACGATCCTGACATACCCCTTTCGCTTCTTTTATATTCATCATACCTTTCATACATGCTCGGCGATTGTGTGTACTTTTAATATTTCCATCCATCAATAATATTTTTATATGTTCAATAAAAGTACACACATTTTTTTGTCGTGAAATAAGGAAAAACTACTGATCCGATTTAAAAAAATCATAAAGTTACATTATTTTTTAAAGTTAATAGTACAATATTTGCAATTAAAACTGAAGAAAAACACCAGAAACAAACAGGCAAAGCTGAGACGAAAAGCTAGACATATAAATGATTATGTACACAAATCATCAAGATCCTGCCACAGTGTAAATAAGTTCAACCTTGATATAGCATAATGCATTCCTAAGTGGGCTGGAAAGGTCATTGCGGGGTATCCATTTTCAAGAGGTGACAACACTAATGCCTGATGTTTAGTGTATTTATTTGTACAAAGTATATTCCTAGGTCAAATAGTATCTCCCACTGACCAAATGTTAAAAGAAATTGATAAACGAATTGCTTATGGATGGAGAGAATATTGGTTTAATTATTATTTAAGAACGAATTGCTTATGGATGGAGAGAATATTGGTTTAATTATTATTTAAGAACGAATTGCTTATGGATGGAGAGAATATTGGTTTAATTATTATTTAAGAACGAATTGCTTATGGATGGAGAGAATATTGGTTTAATTATTATTTAAGAACGAATTGCTTATGGATGGAGAGAATATTGGTTTAATTATTATTTAAGAACGAATTGCTTATGGATGGAGAGAATATTGGTTTAATTATTATTTAAGAACGAATTGCTTATGGATGGAGAGAATATTGGTTTAATTATTATTTAAGAACGAATTGCTTATGGATGGAGAGAATATTGGTTTAATTATTATTTAAGAACGAATTGCTTATGGATGGAGAGAATATTGGTTTAATTATTATTTAAGAACGAATTGCTTATGGATGGAGAGAATATTGGTTTAATTATTATTTAACAAGCTTCTGACCAGATTTGCCCCTCCGCCGCCCTCTTTCACAGCATAAAAAGTAGTATATGTCATTCTCTGACACCTAAACTATCACTATGCAAAAAGTCATGTTGATCCTGTGAAAAACAGAAACAAATCTATCCCACAGGAACCATACATTATTCTGGGATAAAAAGTAGCCTATGTGCTATTCCAGACTATAATCTATCTCTGTGCCAAATCTCATCCAGATCCGTTCAGCCTTTCTGACGATATTGAGTAACAAACATACATACATCCATACAAAATTTCACATTTATAATATTAATGGAAAGAATTTATTAAATTTATATTAAGGAATAAAACAAGATGATGTACAAAAGAGGTTTGTAACAAAGAGTTTCTATTATCCTACACTCAAAACTCCTTAAGACAGCTTTATGGGTGGTAAAACAAAAAGTTATGCATCCTAATTTCTAGTAATAAGTATTAACCCAGATCCTGTACTACTTCTGGGTTTAGGTTTAAGAATCCATACTAATATTGTAAATGCAAAAGTAACTCTTGTCTGTTATGCTTTCATGGCTAAACTGGAATTAATATTGATGAAATTTGATATGGGGATAGCTTGAACCCTAGGGAAACAAACTTTTTTTTTAATTCACCGCCATACTTATATACCAATAGGCATAAAGTACTAAGCCTATGGAGGGGCCATAGACGGGCTCCCCCTTTCGCCAATTTTTTCCCCTTTGACCAGTTATACTGACCAGGTTATAAGTTACCTTAGATTTCGTTGGTATCGTTTTGTGTCGCGATTTTTTCCAAAGTGCCTTTTTAAATGATCTTTTAAACACTGCTAATATAAGGGGTCAAAAGAATTTGGCGAGATTAGGGGAATTTTTAAGCATACAATGTACTATAAATAGACATTACACAGTTGCATGACTACTTCCACTTACATGCAAGCACATGCTCTAATTAAAACATTATATATAGTTTAAAATAAGCAAGAATAATATTAAAAATTATCAAAAGAATGTAAAAAAAATACAAACATACAACATCTAGACGTCTACCATCTCACATTCTGTCCGCAGAATAGCCAATTCTCGGAGCAAACACCAAACACTTTTCTCATTTTATATTAGTATTTCTTGACATATCACTAACATACATTATTAAAAAAACCTAATTCATAGCACAAACTTTGATACCTGTTAAAAGACCTATTTGTTTTGTACTACACAATTAAACACCTAATTTAGTACAAAATTTACGTGTATACTCAATAAAAGACCCTTTAATATTTTAGTTTTAAATTAGAATTATGCTTACAACTTATGCACTGTGCCACAAAATCAAACAAAAAATAGAAAAACACGATATTTGAAAGTAGCAGACAATACGTTCACGGTTCAAAGATTTGTAACAGTTTTAACTTTTGCTCGACGAAATCTGGCGACACAAAATCGTAAACAGTGTCTAAAATTAAATAAACATTTCATTACAATTTGCACAAGGAAAACTGAATGCTATCTATTTGATAGCTACATGTAAATTAAAATACTCTTCAAAGATAAGATGAGCAATTAACATTTTGCATTTCACTAATGAATGTCGAAATAAACAATAAATTATTTACTTTATTCCAGTGCAAACCAAAATAGTTAATTACACCGGGAAAATTATTTCATTCTGGTAGTTATTTAATGACTCTACCTAAATATCACTGTTTATTTATTAAATAAATAACGGAAATGTAGATTAAATAGTAATATAAAACTAATAAAACACTATTTATAAATAAAAAAGCTTTCTCGAGATTCTGATTTCATTTGACATTCGGCGATTCCTCTCCTCCCTCCCCTCAAAACTTGCGGGGCGGTCGGTCGATTACGAATTACAAGCTTCAAAATTTTCCCACACATTTGGGGAATATATTATTTTGCAAATTTTCTAAAGATTTTTTTAAATTAATATCAATAATATAATAAATAAATAATAATCTACGTAATTGTAGACATTATAATTAACGAGTTTAAAGTAAACTAATTCTTAAAAGCATTACACGAACGAACCGGTTTCCTTATGCGTCAGCTGTCATTAACTAAGCAAAAGTATGACTAACAAACAATTAAATATTAATTTAAATACTTGAACTAAGTAGTTAGTTATTTATGGTTGTATAACAACGCAATATGCGATATGGACTTATTTCCAATTTAAGCCTCGTGCTTCGGAGAGCACTTCTCGAAAAAAAAATTTATTTTACAGCTCCCTGGAACCGTTGCCGGCCCCAGGGTACCCAGCTGAAGACAAAGTCTACCTCACTTAGCCGATGATTTTTTGATTCCCACTCGACCACGATATCCTTGAGTAACATAGGCTACATTTTTTCTGTTCGTAAATATCCACGGGTGAAGCCGAGGTCGGAAAGCTAGTCGATATAATAAAGTCGTTGCTCTCGACAGTTGGCACCCATAGCTTCTTATCCTTTTATTGTGCCAAAATGGATGTCATATGGAATCTATACTAATAATAAAGCTGAAGATTTTGTTTGTTTGTACGCGCTAATCTCTGGAACTACCAGTCGGATTTGAAAAAATATTTTTCCATTTGATAGCCCAACTCTTGAGGAATTTAACAACTACCCTAAGGGGTGAAATGGGGTGTAATGTAAACGTTGTATTCCTAATACGCGCACGAAGTCGCAGGCAATTGCTAAAAAAATAAAGAAGACCGACCGATCAACTTTTTATAATGCGACAGATGTTTCAAAACTTCAAACAGTTTACCCAACTTTATTATTATATAATAACCTAATTCTGATACGGTTTCTAGATTGTAATCTTTATTTCTAATTGCATGAAGTTAAATAACTATTAGTTACCTAAGTTTTCAGTTTCAGTGACAGCTGTCCATATTTTTCATAGCTTATTTTCTCCAAATCAACACTGGACGAAAAAAGTTTAATTTTGGTACATATGTAGAGGAGTTTGATGACCTAATCACGGAATCAAATGAAAGGGCTCGTTATACATATTATTATTGTAATTTTAAATACATAGTTTACAAAAAAATAGGACAGGAAAACTTAAACGAAAATCCTTTCTTTAAAGTTCTGACCAAAAAAGGCTAACTTTATTTTTAATACACCCTCCCTAAATTGAAAAAAAAGGTATACGTAATTACACTAATTACATATCATAATAAGATAGTATAAGAACAAGTTGATAGATGCATGCACGTCTGCATGTGTATACATATTATGTATGTACATAACAACGCCGTCTTAACAATGGTGTATGCAAGTATGCATGTATACCAACAAAACATACTGTCTAACAAGAAAAGCAGATGTGTATAGGCTTCAATGTAGAAAAAATCTGCTACACTCTAAAGTGTTAGGATGGCAATGGTTTTTTGTCATTTGAGGATTTCTTTACTTTCGTAATGGGGTAGAAAACTGCATTTTTATCCCGACAGAGGGCGCTTTAGGCGACGGTTCCTTTACATATTGGGGGTTACCCCATGCCCCATAAAATCTGACCAACAAAGTATGGCCTTTCGCTAAATCTAATTTTGGGCCATTTTTAACGCGATATTCAGGGCGAATAAAAGTTATCCTCTTATAATCTATATATATAAAATTCTCGTGTCACAGTGTTTGTAACCAAACTCCTCCGAAACTGCTTGACCGATTTTTTTTGTTTATATTTGGTAGGTCTGAGAATAGGTTGTATATGTGGAGACTTCTGGCAAATTTGACATTTTAATTTACTAAAATTAATTGTTGGCTGTTAAGTGTGGCCGAATGGTTAAGATGTCTGGTGTTTAACTAGGTAGATCATGGGTTCGATGGGTTTTTTATAATAAACTGCTAGTTCAAAATAAATTACTTGACTAGGCGCTCAATACTTTTTAGTTACCATGTCTAATATCTAAAAGCAACATCCACATCAGGTCCCTGTTGTATCATTCAATCATTCACTTCAATCAATCAACTAAATTCTTCGTAAAAACTACACATGTAACTATCTTGTAACTTGTATCGCTCCCTCAGTACATTTAATTAATTAATGAGAGGTATTGTGATTAATTTAACTTTATGATGTAAATAATTGGAGGTTGTGTGCATAGAGTAAGTAGCAATCACTATGTTCTTTAATAAGAGTCGGGACTGCCATACAATAAAATGAAACAAACTTATAGGGCTGAAAGGTACTGCCAAGAAATATTTGCTATCTCTGTCATCTGTATATGGCGTGAAACAGATGGCGATACGACGCCATTAGTATTGGCTCATTTTTCCTAGCCCTAATTTATTGTTCTAAGTTGCGCCAGCCTGGTTGTGTGTACCTATTGTATATTATGTAATGCATATTGTAATGGAGTCTGAAATGAAGTGTGATTTGACTATGTGATTTATGCAAATGTAATTATCTATGGGTGGCTCAATCATCGATGGGCTAAATAAATAAAAAAAATTATGACGTGGACCCCTACATTGGGAAATCACTTGCTGCGCTCAGAACGGAACTCGCCGCAAAATTAAAATCTAAGTAAATTAAAAAAAAAGTTTTGTTGTTGCATATGTACGAGTTGTTTGTTGTGAATTGTTTTTTGTTGTTATGTTGGCTTTGTTTTAAATTTGCCTGTCTGTGCCACTATAAAATAAAAAAAATCCTACAATTGCAACCAAACCATGGCCACCTCAACACATAGTTTCGCACGCCACAATGCGAGGAAGTCCGTTGTCACGCACCGCCACGCTAACAACCGAACGTTACGCCAGATTATGTATGTAGAGATGACTTAATTGATTTTCTGACAAATGTAACAAGGCGGTCAGTGTACCCGACTGGGTACTTGGGGAAACCTGACACGTCACATCTCTTAGAGGTAGATTTTTAAAAAACCTAATGGGCTCCTAAGTTGGTAGGGAGAAATATGGATTCGCTACATGTTTTCGGTACAAGATCTAGGATTGCCCGGCTGGTTGTCACGTATGTAACGAGAGCATAAGTGTTTAATTATAAAAATCCCATTGGGACATGGCCGGGATTAAATCGCCGTCCGCCTAGTTAATACCAGACACCCACTAGATCTAAAACCTTTGAGAACCAACGGTTAAGTTTACGTCGGCTCACAACTGAGAAGTCGCAGGTTCGATCTCCACATCCGACCATGTACCAATGGGACAAACCGTACAAAGAGGCTTATCCATCTACATACCTCAACAGAGCTGGCCACTCGTTAGGTAGTCTCAAAAAAATTCTCGGCTAAGTCCTTTGTCTGCCGCTGGGTACCCTGGGGTCGGCAATGGTTCCCGGGAGCTGTAAGGCAACCCGTAAAGATTTTTTAAAACTTTTATAACAAATCGGTCCAGTAGTTTTGGAGTTAACTTGTAACATTACAAACTTATTGCATATAAAAAACGGCTGTCGCGCAGAAAGCGGAAAAAGGCATGATGTCATATTTATTTAAAGAAAGCCCCTACTATGGAGAATCATTTATCAATACATATTATACAACCAAGTCCCCCCGCCGCGTGACCTTTGACCTTTTCACGCAAAAACTACTGAACTGATTTTGACGCAGTTTTCAGTATTGCATAGGTTCCTTCACCGGGAAGGTTTACGAGTATTAAACATGGACCTATCATGTTTAGGAGCTGAGCATTAACAGTATTAGTGAATCAAGTCGGGAAAAAAAGTTAGCCCCAGCGAGTTTTCGTGGCGTATGCTGTCTAATCCGTCAGAGATATTACAAAATGATGTAGGAAAGAATTGTGCGGAATAAAATTATCTACTGTTTGTTTATTCATCCTGTCTGCCCCCTACGGGAAAATAGGCGTGAATATACCGGCATTAACTATGAGCCCCGGAAGGAAGGATATTGCTCTACCGAACTCTACAAAGACAATAGTTTAGCTGTGAATGTGACTCATAAGGTATAACATAACGTAGTTGGTAGTTTAGAAGGTATTTATCTATATATCTATCATCACGCCTTATATCCCAAAAGGGGTAGGCAGAGACAATCGAATGCCATTTGCTACCTATTTCGCTTCTTTTATATTCATCATACCTTTCATACATGCTCGGCGATTGGGTAATTTCAATAATTCCATCGATCAATACATTTTTTAATGTTCAATAAAAGTAGGTACACCTAGGTCGTCCTCTGCGACTTTTGGTAAGGAACAAAATTATGGTCACAGATTAGATAAAATAACAAGAAAACAACTTAGTCAGTGACAGATTAATAGACGGTTATTATAATACAGTTACTAATCTGTGCTTATTTATTTGACATTTACTTAAAAGTGTTTGTGAGTATGAATTAAAGCTTTTTCATTTAAGGGGAAGTCAGTCATCAAAATCCAATTTGTAATCATTTTTTTCAGAAAACCTGATCTATTTATGAAACTGAAAAAAATATATATTGATTTTAAGGATACGACAAATATTGTTATTGTTTTGAAAATATGATTAGAAACATTTTACTCGATAGAAAAAAATCCTAAATACACCTCTGAAAACATTGCTATAATATACCTAGATGGTATCATTACCAAAATTTACATGATTTTTTTTATGGTAATTAATTATCTATCGTTTCATTGTAAAATTATTTCTATGTTGTATAAGATTTTTTTTGAAATTCGTTTACGTTGAATCGCTTACTGTTTCTATCCTGCTCGCGTGCGCGCTATTGTAGATAAATGCGTTCTGCTCTTTCATCACTCATTTTCTCATCGACCAATTCACCTTTAAAAAAAATTTTCAGTGATTATACGTAATATAATATCTATATATAAAAAATATTATTGTGTATTTATTTTATTTCACTGTCATGTCTATTGTCATGAATAGAGATGCCGTCATATTCTCCCATTGAAACTGGATCATCTCAATTGACAGAGATGATGTAAAAACATGACCTATCTCCTTATTATCAGAGGTCAGAGATGCTCTTAGTTTCGGATGCTTTAGAAAAACCTGAAAAATTATTTAAGTGTCCTTTTTACACAAAAACTACTGAACGGATTTTGTAATGGTTTCCATTACTAGATAGACGTGGAAGGTTTACGGGTATTCAATATGAACCTATCATGTTTAGGAGCTGAGCATTAACAGCATTAGTGAATCAAGTCGGAGAAAAAGTTAACTCCAGCAAGTTTTCATGACGTATGCTGTCTAATCCGTCAGAGATATAACAAAATGATGTAGGAAAGAATTGTGTAGAATAAAATTATCTACAAAAACGTCCGCGGTAGCATATATCTATCTCTAATAGATAAATAGTTATAAGCGTATTTATGTAGGTATTCAACCCGGGTTTGTCTTTCTTTCGCGCCAAAACAGAGGTCGTCGTGATTTTTTACCCGGAAATAGCTGGTGGTGTAATGGTATAACAGCGCTTTAAAAAAATAAAGACATTTGTGATAGATTATGAAAGAGAAAACCGGGGCAAAGTTTAAACACGCATATTTCCTATTCAATAAAACCAATTGAAAAAATAACAGATATTTCACTTAGATATATTGAATAAGTAACTATATGCTAAACAGTGACACAGGTGGATTATTTACAGAGAAATTGGGAATAGTTTATCCCCATACAAATTATACATTTTTTTTTTTCACGGATTGCCTTACAGCTCCCGAGAACCGTTTCATTTAGTTTATTTTTTAATACCTAACGAGTGGCTAGCTCTGTTAAGCTACAAAGCCTCTTTTTCCATTCTGCCGATCCCTATATTAGAAGACCCCGACCCCTAAAAACAAACAAAACAAAATTATTAGAATACATGTGCGAGTAGCGGTCTAGCCGTCTAACGGTCAACGGCCCTACCCGTAGTAGCAAAGTGACCCAACCATGACCGAACATTTTTTCATAGTAACCATGATAAAACAGTCATTAACGGTAAACCGATTTGTGTTACACGGCTTTTCTATACTAATATTATAAAGAGATAAAGTAAGTTTTGATGTAGGGGGTAATCTCTCAAACTACTGAACCGATTTAAAAAATTTTTTTACGAGTAGAAAGCTACGTTATCTCTGAGTGACATAGGCTATTTTATTTTGTTCGGACATATCCACAGGCGAAGCCACGGGCGAATAGCTAGTGTGTTTGCACGGATTTACAACAATTTAAATACCTAATATAAAAACGCTTATTAACTACATTTCTATTAGAGCTAGTTATATGCTACCGCGGACTTTTTTGTAAATCATTTTATTCTACATAATTCTTTACTAGGTAATTTTGTTATAGCTCTGACGTATTAGACAGCATACGCCATGAAAACTCCCCGGGGGTAACTTCTTCCCCGACTTGATTCACTTATAGTGTTATTGTTCAGCTCCTAAACATGATAGCTCCATGTTTAATACTCGTAAACCTTCCCGGTGAATCAACCTATCTATTAGTGAAAACCGCATCAAAATCGGTTCAGTAGTTTTTGCGTAAAAAGTGTCACAGACAGACGCGGCGGGGGGGGACTTTGTTTTATAATAATACAAGCTTCTGTCCGAGGTTTCACCCGCGTGGAAATATATCCAAAAAGAAATAATGCCGTGGCTGTAATTTACCCCTCCCCTGCCCGCTTTTGCGGTATAAAAAGTAGTATACATCATTCTTTGACCCCTAAACTAGACCACTATGCAAAAAATCATATCGATCCCGTGAAAAACAAAAACAAATCTATCGCAAGGGAACCATACATCTTTCCGGGATAAAAAGTAGCCTATGTGCTATTCCAGACTATAATCTATCTCTTCTGGCGTGATTGAGTGACAAACAAACATACATCCATACAAACTTTCGCGTTTATAATATTAGTAGGATATACATTCTTTACTCGACCAATGCATGCCTGCCCAATATATTTAAGTAGCTAAAAAAAGAAAACCCAACCCTTGTGTACGTAAGCTTGAACAATAATACATTCCTATACACGGGGCGTATTTGAAAATACTCCCGCGACGCTTTGAAACCGCGCTAGGTGAACCGCTGAGAAAGTAGCACTCCCACGTCCATGAGGGATGAGGGGCGGGCGCGATTCTGCTATACACGATGCGAGGTTTCGCTAGATGTGTCTGTTGTCGATGCGATTTTTGGTATAAGGATAGCTTGAACCCTGAAATCTTTGAGGTGGATCGCGTCGACAACAGATATATCGCGTGAAACTTCGTATCGTGTATGGCAGAATCACGCCCGCCCCCCTCACCCGCGCGGACCATGGGAGTGCTACTTTCTCAGTGGTGTATCTATATACCAGTCGGATTTGAAAAGAATTGCATTTGATAGCCCAATATATGCTATAACATCACGGTACGACCCCCCAAAGGAGCAGAACAGTAGTTGGTTTGGACACGTTGAAAGAATGAAGGATGAAAAGGTTTATATGGCTGAAGTGAAAGGAAACGCTGGCAGAGGACGATCTAGGTGTACTTTTATTGAACATATAAAAAATGTATTGATGGAAATATTAAAAGTACACACAATCGCCGAGCATGTATGAAAGGTATGATGAATATAAAGGAAGCGAAAGAATATTTGTAAGGCTATACCTAACGAGTGGCCAGTTCTGTTGTGGTATATTTAGATGGAAAAGCCTCTAAGTGTGGTTTGTCGGATTAATTTAAAAAAAAAACCATAAATTTTCGAGTTCCGGGATCGAATCGGTGGACAGCCAAGTTAATACCAGACTTAACCACTCGGCTACCGACGCACCCTGTTTATCTAAAAAGTTTTAATATCATCTTCCCCTATTCTGAGAATTATTTGTCATTGGTTTCCCCACCGAATGACTAAGCTCTCGTTTCATAAAACTAGCAACCCAACCCGGCTTAGCTCGGTTATAATTAAATTTAAAGCTTGAGAAAATTTTTGGTAGGGGAAAATCGTATGAGTTCGCGTCACCGACATGCTATGGTATCTTTAGCTAAAGGTATCTTATAACAAAGCCCGTGGAACATATATAGCGGCGCCATCTATCCGCTGAACTCTGGAGCGCTGGACCCTAATATCAATGACAGATACCTACATTTATACAGTTTTCACTGAGATCTATCCGACCCCAAATGTCATCCTCACCTGCACGCTTGGTACCGTCTGCTAGACAACACGAGGCTCTGGCGACCGAGCAATGGCGGTATACCTAGCTAGGCAACTGGCTGGAAGAAGCTACAGCGAGCCTGAAGACCTAAATAGTCTCAAAATGTCTGGTGCAGAAGGCAAGGGGAAACCACTGCACTATTCTTCCCAAGAAAGTTAACCATGGCGAGTCAATACAAGGTGCGTCACGCTGTGGACCGCCATGATTGACCACGACTGCGCTGTCAAGAGCACTACGACTCTCAGTCTGGTCTTATGCCCCTGATCCTGAGGGATACAAACTTGACCATCCATAGTTGTGATCTTCGACGTGATTTTTGGCACAGGATTTGGGGGGGGGGGGGGGCATAGAGGCTATTTTTAATCCCGGGCAAAATTTATTGCAATTTTGTAAAGAAAGAAATGGCCCAAAAGAACCGTGTTCGAAACATAATTAATTACATAACTAATCTCAAAAAAGCAAAAAGCTAAGCAATTTAAAATTTCTACGACCGACACGGTTCCAATAAAACCGGTCCGAAATCGGTTCGAAATTTATCGATTTTTCTTTAAAATAGTTATCTATTGAACACTAACTAGACGCTGCCCGCGACTTCGCTCGTAAATTTATTTTGTGTTTGTTTGTCTTTCTTTCGTCAAAGGTCCGGCTCAAGAAGGTCCAACGCTGAAATGCCGACCAAATTGATGGTAAAGACAGTACACGGATTTTGGACATTCTCGAACCGGGCATTCGTTCTTTCATTGTCCAGAGTTGAAAGAAAAGATGTCATCCCGGCCATGTACCAATGGGTTTTTACATAATCCGACAAACCACAAAAGGCTTTTAGAACTAGCCACTCGTTAGGTATAGCCTCGGCTAAACGAGGGAGACTTGGTCTTCCGCTGGGTACCCTGGAACCGTAACACGGTTTCGGGAGCAACCCGTTAAGATAGAAAAAAAAGTAGTAACCATTTTTTTTTATTTTTAAATATAAATTATGCTTCCAAAATGTTTAAAATCTTCATAACAGGGTGACAAATGTGACAATCCTACAGTCAAAACATATTATTATTTCAAACAATAACGATAATGATATCATACTATTAGCCTTGACCTATTTACTATGGGGAAGACGGTTGTCGCAGTGCGACGTGGCTAAATCTATAACAAATATCTCGCCTTTTATCCCAAGAGGGGTAGACAGAGACAATCGAATGCCATTTGCCACGATCCTGACATACCTCTTTCGCTTCTTTTATATTCATGATACCTTTCATACATGCCGATTTCAAAAATTCTTTCACCATTGGAAAGCTACATTCACCCTGAGTGACATAGGCTATATTCTATTTTCAAAAAAATTAGGGATCCTTACTAAAACTCCAATAATGTAACCCAAGGTGTAAAAAAATGACCTAAGAAATTCCTTACATCGCCTGCGCTGCGAAAATTATTGATGATATACCTAGGGTAGGGGTAGGGGTAGGGATAAGGGTAGGGGTAGGGATAAGGGTAGGGGTAGGTATAGGGTATATTTTATTTTGTTCGTAATTATCCACGGGCGAAGCCGGGGGCGGAATGCTAGTGTTCAATAAAAGTACACGTAGATCGTCCTCCTGCCAGCATTTCTTTTCACAAATCGGTCCAGCCGTTCTCAAGTGAATGGGCTTACCAGCGAACAGCTTTTAATTTTTAAAGGTGAGCAACACACCCATATATTCCGTGTATGGGGACACTCCCCTAACCTATATTTAGAGACAATGTCAAAAGGGGAAAAGGGGTAGCCTCTAAAAGCTTTTCATTAATTATATTACAACGGCGTTAATACTTTCCGAAGTGGCCTACACAAATCCCACTAATATTATAAACGCGAAAGTTAGTATGGATGTATGTTTGTTACTCAATCACGCCAGAACGGCTGAACGGATCTGGATGAAATTTGGCACAGTGATAGATTATGGTCTGGAATAGCACATAGACTACTTTTTATCTCGAAAAAAAAATTTTTTTCACGGGATCGACATGATTTTTTGCATAGTGGTATTTTAGGGGTCAGAGAATGAAAATACTACTTATTATACGGCGAAAGTGGGCAGGGGAGGGGCAAATTACAGCCCCGGGATTATTTCTTTTTGGATTTCCACGCGGGTGAAACCGCGGACAGAAGCTTGTAAATAAATAATATAATATTTAAACACGATATTAAAAGCATAATAGACGGTCTTTAGAATTTTTGTCTATTCCAAGCTCAAAAACGACCTGAATGGCCAGCCAAGGAATGCCTGGCCAAAAATGTCCAACACTACAATTCCGAGCAAATTGCTGGGTCGAGCAAAAACAGCCCGGACATTGTAGGGTTGGGCATTCTTTGGCTGGCCATTGGTGCGAACCCGTCGTTTTTGCCTATGAAACCTCTCAATTTAGTCGGGTTATTCAGTCATAGTAAATTACACCATTTCTGTGCGGTTTTGCGGTTTGAAAATTGTCGCAAATCCAGAATCATTATATTCTGCGGTTAGCAGCGACCTAGAATACCTAGAACTAATCTAGAATTGCAACAACCTAACACTATGAAGACGAATGTAAAGGTCACAGTTATGATGGGTGATCTTATAATAATTGTCCATTTCATGATTTTTTTTCTTTCTTCACAGGTTGCCCTTACAGCTCCCGAAACCGTGTCACGGTTCCAGCGGAAGACCAAGTCTCCCTCGTTTAGCCGATGGTATTTGTGAGGATATAAATAACGAGTGGCCAGTTCTGTTGAGGTTTATTTAAATTGAAAAGCCTATAAGTGTGGTATCATACCTTTCATACATGCTCGGCGATTGTGTGTACTTTTAATATTTCCATATATGGTCAATAAAAGTACACACCTAGGTCTTTCTCTGCCAGCATTTCCTTTCACTTCAGCCATATAAACTTTTTAGTCAATATTTCATCCTTAATTTTTTCAAAGTGTCCAAGTGTCCGAGACCTGATCTGATAACCTATAACAGTGAAAGCGTTATGAGCCTATGAGACTTGGCAACCTATTTTTAACCGAAGTTCAAAACAAGGAGGACGTTCTTAATTCGTCGGAACCTATTGTTTTTTTTAGTATGTTCCCCAATTAGGTACTTAAGGGGAGAAACGAATAATTTTGGTTGATTTATGAACTGAAATTCCCGAATTTTACGAATTCTATGAACATACAATTTGGGCATCGAAATCTAGAGGATTTTATCTAGTATTGTGTAGGATGAAAACATGATTGTTGAATTTTTTCTCGAAAACGCCTTTTTAGTCATACGACCATACTCTGAAGGGATTTACGTTTAAATTTTATACGAATCTGTAGGTAATTTCAGTACCTAGTATTGATTAAGACGATTTTTCCCTGCATGTGATCGTTTTTTAATAAATTATTTATTTGTAATGTGCCGCTTACGTCATTTATTCCGAGAAGCGATACATTATGCCCTTCTCACTTCTGCAGCAAGAACGGAGAAAGCGCCGTCGTTTTCTTGCATGACGTGATCGTTGCGCTCGAACCACTCATGCGCCCGAACCACAAGTTTAGGGCGTGGCTTACGATTAAAAATGGTCATCAGGTCAGGATCTGATGATGAGATCTTGGAGAAATCGAGAATTATTTAAATTTTATAGAGGCACACTTGAAGCGATTTGGGTATTTCTTTTTATAGTGACTTGTGCATTTGCTTTCGGAAAGCACAGTTTTCAGTGCATACTTTTTGAAGTGAGTACACTTTTTTATGTTTTTGGTGGGATTATTTTATTATGATTAATAACCAAGCGTTGTCTGATTATGACCAAATCATAAATGGCTGAATTTTACGAGCCCACACGTCCCACGACAAATATTGGTCAGGCCAATTTTGTATTACACAATACACACACGCAACACGCCATTTTTTTCATATTTCCCTACCTACCCTCCGTTTTCCTTAGAACGGCCCTACACTGGAGATCGAGCCGGTGTATACCGCACAGATATACGGTGTCGATAAATACGCAACCTTCGAGCCGCGCCGCCCACTCAATTTAACGCTAACGTAAGGACAATAATTGTTTATACGCAAACCCGCTAGAAAAGTGTAGTGCAGAAAAAGACAACCAAATATCGAACCGAAGTACAGTGACCTATGGACACAAAATAACATGTCGAAGGTAAGGGTTGTTCACTTCCTCACCAGATATGATATCTGCACATGTGGCGACATTGTATGGTGACACGATACATTAAGAAGGTAATGTCAATGGACGTCAGAGAGAGACATGTACGATAGAGACGTGTTATTTTAATTTAGTTAAACACGAGGTTTAATATTATGCCTCTTTCGCTTCTTTTATATTCATCATACCTTTCAACCAAATATCGAACCGAAGTACAGTGACCTATGGACACAAAATAACATGTCGAAGGTAAGGGTTGTTCACTTCCTCAGATATGATATCTGCACATGTGGCGACATTGTATGGTGACACGATACATTAAGAAGGTAATGTCAATGGACGTCAGAGAGAGACATGTACGATAGAGACGTGTTATTTTAATTTAGTTAAACACGAGGTTTAATATTATGTTTATTGAAATACACCAAGTGAATTTACGTGTGGTTTAATTGTTATAATATAACATACGCCTATATAAATGGTGACCCCGACGTGATTAACTAAATTAAAATAACACGTCTCTATCGTACATGTCTCTCTCTGACGTCCATTGACATTACCTTCTTAATGTATCGTGTCACCATACAATGTCGCCACACACCCTTAGACAATGTAACTCGGAACGCTAAATACTAATATTATAAACAAAAACTTATAACCGAATTATAATAATTACATATATGAAACGTATGCGCCCTAAGAAGCTCAATTTACAAAACCGAAAAACAACAACCGGGCATAACCCCAAAAAATAAGACCAAATTGGCCAAACCATTGAAGACAAAATGACATAATTACGCTTCGTTTTCTACAAGGAGTTTATACATCAAGAAGTTTGTATACAAAAAGTATATAAACTCCTTGGTCTCATCAGAGTGAATGACAGTTAGTTAGGTCACGTGGTTGTATTTCAGTCGTTCCCATACATTTAAAGTTATCTATTCTACATTCTATTCTAGCCGCCGCGTCTGTCTGTCTGTGACCTTTCACGCAAAAACTACTAAACGGATTTTGTTGCTGTTCTCACTATTAGATAGGTAGATTCATTGGGAAAGTTTACGTGTATTAAACATGTAGGTACCTATCATGTTTAGGAGCTTAGCATTTCCAAAGTTTCCCACCTTGGGGAACATTCGTACCTAACCCGGATGATTACGAGTACACTTCTCGTGGTACATCAATTAGAAACAATTTGTTTAATTATCCTGACATGCAAGCTTGTTCACAAATATTTAGTTCATACATATACTCACGCCTGAACACGACCGGGGTAGACAGAGACTAAGGACCTCTACATGCCACGACCCAGACACACCTCTCTTGCTTCCTCCACATTCATACATACATATACTCACGCCTGAACACCACCGGGGAAGACAGATACTAAGGACCTCCACATGCCACGACCCAGACACACCTCTCTTGCTTCCTCCAGATTCATACATACATATACTCACGCCTGACTCCCACCGGGGTAGACAGAGACGAAGGACCTCCATATGCCGGTGGGAGTCAGGTGAGTATATGCACGACACATAGGAAAGTGGAAAGCTGACTGATCAAACACGTGCAGTGAAAACGTCCACTCATTTAGTATTGCTCGCTCATACTCAAAACCTGAATTAGACCTCTACTAGCCGTTACCAGCGACTTCGCGTGCGTTTCTACTGTGCCCTTAGTTACACTAAAGCAGTCTCCAACGTTTTTTAGGATTCCGTACATCTCCGATTAAAAAAAGGAAACCCTTATAGGAACTGTCACACACAGCTTATTTTCTCCGAATCTACTAGACGACTGGATACCTATCTATCTATCATCACGCATTTCATCCCAATAGGGGTAGGCAGAGACAATCGAATGCCATTTGCTACGATCCTGACATGCCTCTTTCGCTTCTTTTATATTCATCATACCTTTCATACAAATGCTCGGCGATTGTGTGTAGGTACCTACTTTTAATATTGCCATCGATCAAAATATTTTTTTTATGTTCAATAAAAGTACACCTAGGTCGTCCTCAGCCAGCATTTCCTTTCGTTTCTGCCATATAAACCTTTTTAGTTAATCTTCCATCCTTCATTCTTTCAACGTGTCCAAACCAGCGTAACTTGCATCTGATTCTGTTAAAGAAGTGACACATCTAGGGTCCTTTAAGTGCAGCAACAGTATCTGTGAACAGACTTGCCACCTCTTCTGTTCAATATGGACAACTGGGGGGGGGGGGGGTA
This sequence comes from Nemapogon koenigi, assembly GCA_963924495.1. Lineage (NCBI taxonomy): Eukaryota > Metazoa > Arthropoda > Insecta > Lepidoptera > Tineidae > Nemapogon > Nemapogon koenigi. Next base: position 5,665,729 of record OZ004658.1, on the reverse strand, counting down.
TCGCGTGACGGGGGGGGGCTTATAGGGGGGGGCTTATAGGGGATGTGAAACTCGTAGGGAGGGGAGGCGGTTAACTTCGTTCTACAAGTGATCTTATGATCTGAGTTATGATCTACCAGTCGTGCGCATTCATGGACCAGCCACCTATGCTTGACAATCAGGCGGTGGCAAGGTCACATGTCGTCTTCTCTATAAAAAAACTACTTCATATTTTTTGCCTTTTCCATACATTGCAATCTAGAATGATTGTATTAGTACTTAGCCTAGCGAGCCACCCCTGGGCCCCCCTCGTCCCTTTCAGAGAAAGACCTTAAAATAGACCTCAAGGGACAACTTCCCCTCGTGCCACTTTCAGCAGCTAATACATTTTTTTTTAACCTAAAGCAAACTTTAAGCGATACAATCCTTCACATGAATCGATCTACCTACTTTGAATCCATTAATCGCTAGTTTTTATTTCTTTTTATTTTTCTAGTTTCCTAGATACTTAGTTAGTAAGTAAATTGGTCTATTTTTTTAACATACATATTATAGGTATATCAGCCTTGGCCATATTGAGATTTTTTTTTCTTTAATATAATTTGAACTTTGCACTTCCCCCCAAGACCGAAATTCGATTGTTTACGCTATACGTTCTTGATTGGGTCATGAAACTCTATATATGTACCAAGTTAGATTCTGAGAAAATAAGCTGTGACAGACAGACGGACAGACAGACACAAGAATTGTCGTAGGGTCTCCGTTTTATCATCGGAACCCTAAAAAAAATATTTCAACTTGTCACAGGTCCTTCAAGTCAAGAGTTAACCCCCAAAATATGATCCGCTAATTTATACCCATTAGAAAGTACCTGAACCTTACGGTATGGATCGAAAATGAATCATCCAAAAAAAAATTATAGCTTGCCAAAATATATTAACAAAATAACAAAACCACACTTTCTCCATTTGCTATGCTAATTGCACGTGTAGTTTCGCATTTCGCGCAGCAATGAGCGATTCATCGAATTACTGTTCCAAAATTAGGCCTATCTAATACTGGCGACCCGCCTACGGCTTTGCACGCCTTTTATTATTATTATTTATTTATTATTAACTAGCATTCCGCCCCCGGCTTCGCCCGTGGATATTTACCTCTATCTATATCATCAATAGTTTTCGCAGCGCACGTGATGTAAGAAATTTCTTAAGTCTTTTTTTTACACCTTTTAATAATTTATTTGAGATTACGGAACCCTAAACTTTTTGAAAATGCAATGTAGCCTATGTCACTCACGAAGAATGTAGCTTTCTAATGGTGAAAGAATTTTTAAAATCGGCCCAGTAGTTTCTGAGCCTATTCATTACAAACAAACTTACAAATTTTTCCTCTTTATAATATTAGTATACCTAGAAAAACATGAAAATTACATTTTGAAGTGTACGTAAACCACTAAAACAATCCCATAAAATAGGCCACACATACTCCGGCATCGCACCGAAAATTTCACATTCCGGCCGCCATACGATCTAGGCGGACCATTTGTTATAAGAATTGGACAAATCTGTGGTCAGTTTCGGTGGACCGTACGACGAATGGGTGAGCACCTTAAGGCTCCTATATAACCTATATCCATAATTTTTCTGGGATAAACTATTTCAAATTTCTCTGTAAATAATCCACCTGTATTACTGTAATTTAGCATAATATAGTTACTTATTCAATATATCTAAGTGAAATAGCTGTATTTTTTCAATGAGTTTTTTTGAATAGCCTATGGGTGGTTAAACTTTGCCCCCGTTTTCTCTTTCATAATCTATCACAAACCTCCTAATTTTTTTAAAGCGCTGTTATACCATTACCCTTCAATTATATACTTACATCGCGTTTTTTTTGTAGCTTATTGAAAATTCAAAATATGTAACTTTTTTCAAATTCTCGCAAAAACGATGATGACGTCACATCTTGCAAACCAACAAAATGATGGTTACAGATTAGAATATAGTTATTAGGCTGTGGTTATTTATTTGAAATTTTGATGGAAGTGACAACACTTCCTTGTGGTCAAGTGACCAGAAGTATGAATTAAATATTTCAGTGATTATACGTTGTTATAGAGTATATATAAAAATTATTATTGTGTATTTATTTTCTTTCACACTGTATATTGTGCACTGAAAAGTAAGAAATAATTTTATTTCAACCTAGAATTTGAAGAGGTTGGTGCCAAATTAAAAACTTTGATCAGATAATATGGAACAGATTTTAATGTTTACTTAAATTTGTATCCTAATTTAGCACCAATTTTATTTATTTTGTATTTAATTAAATAAACAGTGACCAGTTTTCCCTATTTTGAAAAAACCTACCTTTTTCTAATTTATCTGGCCAGAAAAATTTAAAAGGGCTTCATCAAAGTTAGTGCAAAATCATTCAAATGTATATTTTGGCCTTATTTATAAGGTATGTTATTTTGTTTTAAGATATAAGTAAAGTAAAAAAAATTGCACCAAACATATTAGGATATTTGCATCACAAAACAACCTGAAACCCATTTGGAAGGTTCAGACTGAACTCCATCAGTATTGTTAAAAATCTTCTTCTTTTATTGCGGCAAGATGATCCCGACAACTGTGATATGTCTTATTAATCACGAAATTTCCCATAATGTCACTACGGAACTAATATAAAATATTATAAATATACGAAGATGTGTTTGTTTGTTCATCTGAAACCCTATCTATAGGATCACTCTTGTGTCTGTCACAGCTTATTTTCTCTGAATCTACTAAATGTAAAATACTTTACAATTATAAAATGCATACTTAGTTTAAATTATAAAAAAATATACACTACACTTTTGAAGGAGTCTAAAATTTAAAAAAAAAATAGAAAATATAGGGCCTTATTCATAGTCTACATGAAAACCTAAACGAAAGACAATTTATCACAGTGGTGTAAGAAAAACAATCTTTACCTAAATTACAAGAAGTGTTTACACATAAAGTTCTCCAGAAAGCATAAATTATTTGCTTTACTTATTCTATTGAGGGAAATGGATTGAAGGAGAACTGTGTATATAAAGGATTTTTTTTGCGTACTTTAGAGCAGTATAACAATTGCCACAGAAACCGTTTTTGTATTCGCTCAATCTTAGTGAAGTAACTGCATAATGTGGACGCCAAACGACACTGCAATACTCAAGTATACTCCTGACCAAAATATAACATAATTTTTGTCTGTATAGAGTTGAAAGTCTTGCTATTTCTTATAACTAAACCAAGCATTTTTGATGATTTTTTAACAATATTCTCAACATGGGGCAAAAAACTTACTTTTTTGCCCCATGTTGAGAATATTGTTAAAAAGTCCCGGACTTTATGTTATACTTTGGTCAGGAGTATACTTGAGTATTGCAGTGTCGTTTGGCGTCCACATTATGCAGTTACTTCACTAAGATTGAGCGAATACAAAAACGGTTTCTGTGGCAATTGTTATACTGCTCTAAAGTACGCAAAAAAAATCCTTTATATGAGGAGCAATTTAAATATTAATTATTTCTAAAAAACTCCTGGAACTGATTTTCTTTAGAGCCCCTGCAAGATACCCTCGCAACCAAATTACGCCTTTGGTGCCTCCTCTGACGGTTTTGGGATCCAACTCTCCAATTTCCCGCTTTTGTAAGATGGTCAACATGAGCAGTACACATAGACTCAATTAGCACAAGAAAATTTGTTATTAAAAAATTTTTGTTATACCTATATATTTTGTATGCATGTTGTGTTTGTCCATAAGTAGTTGTGTAAATATATAATTTTTTAAATAAATAAATAAAATCCTGTCTTGGCCAATTTTTTTTTGCATATGATAGTTGGAGGGCTGAAGACTGGAAAGTGACAAAAGCTTCCTTTTATCCCGGAAATACTTTGGAATACATTTTTGTGACATTTAAAAATTTTTACAGGCAAAGATAATTACAACAAAAAATACATGCCCTATGATGTTCTAAGGGGTAGGTAGAGACTTAAGGGGCCCTGAAATATATTTCTACAGCATTTAGGCAATAAATATAAAATACCTTTTATATGGTGGTTAATTCCATTTTAGAAGCATCCAATAGCACTTCACTTCAAAACAATCATTTTAAAACATTCAAAATTATTTTAGAAACACCACATCACAAATTCACAAGTGAAATTTTAATTCAATTTCCAAAACAGGATGTGAAAACTTAAACACAAACAAAACTTAATTAAACACAATTTTCACTTAAACTTTATCACATAATAAGAACACATACAGACACCATTAATTACTTCTAATTTAATTTAACTTTGTATTGATTTTTATTTTTATTTATAAATTATAACAAAATACACAACTTCATCAAGATAACGTCAACAACAATTTGACAGATGAAGGGGACGGGGAGGGAAACTTAGTGAAGAGGGGAGGGAGATATGACGCCATTTTTGTATAGTGTTACTAGCCTATTTCCTGTATTTACCAACATTTAAAAAACAAAATAATATAATGAAAAATTAAGTAAATTATTTAATAATCATATTTGTACACTAAATTATTATTTTATATACCTATATTAAATTTAATATAAAACTAAAACGTAGATTAATATTACATTAGCGCCATCTAGTAATTGGGATGTTAACTAAAACATGGCTTTAAAAGTTAGTGTAGTTGCTCAATAGATGGCAGATATTGAAAGCTTCTGAGTCTTTCTTATAAATTCATGAGCTTTCATAGTAGTGATTAGTAGTTAGTAAGCGGATTATGTTTATGTAGCGAAACCATCGATATATCGAAACCTAGTGACGTACCTCAGTTATCGATGTAATACGATAGTGTGTCCAAGATAGACTCGAAGGCCAAAAACGACGGGTCCGCACGAATGTCCAACACTAGAATGGAATCTCAAAATAAATTAAGTAAATATTTATTCATCCCATTCCTTGAACATATTAATTTAACAATTTGATTGAAGCGCCGTAAAGTAGTATCGGCACTATCTGTTGTTTTATTTTCCTAAACCCCCCTCCCCCCCTACGATTAGCGGCCGCTCTAGGCGCCATGTGAGAAGACTTTTTGGTGACCCACACTGAGATGCGCAACGGGAGCGGGCGCTGGACCAGTACGTTCGGAGTATTAAAAAAACACACTTAATTTAAACATTATTTTATTAAAAGTCAACAACAGTAATACTGATAAACGACTAGATTATACAATGATTAGGTACATACATTATCAGAATATGAATTAACTTTGGTATTTTATATAGATAATTATTTAGCAGCAGCGTCGGTGGCTTAACTAGGCACACCCCGGGTTCGATCCCGGATCCCGGCCATGTCCCAATGGGTTTTATAATTAAAAACTTAAGTAGGTACATAATCCGACAAACCACACAGAGGCTTTTATCTAAATATACCTCAACAGAACTAGCCACTCGTAGGTATAGCCTCACATCGGCAAAACGAGGGAGACTTGGTCTTCCGCTGGGTACCCTGGAACCGTAACACGGCAACCCGTGAATAAAGAAAAAACAGCAGATATTTCTACCGTGCGAGCATGATAGCGTAGAGAATTCATCAAGAGATATGATAGGATCTTATTATTTTTTATATTGTCTTTTTATCAAGAAATGCAACAACCGAGTACCTACACTATAGAGAGTGTTTCTCAAAGTGGGCGATAACGCCCCCCTTGTGGGCGCTGGAGGCCTAGAGGGGGGCGGTAAGGGGCCCAGAAAAACTAATATAGCACACTATATATAAATTAAAGTGATGAATTTCATTGATATTTTTAAAATGTGGTAAAGTAAAAAAAAAATGGGGGGCGCTGAACAATAACTGATTTTCAAAGTGGGCGGTAGACAAAATAAGTTTGAAAACCTCTGCTATAGAGTATAGACTCAGTTAGAATAATTTATGCGAATTCTATCTGAAATACAATAATGCCATACTACCGCCATCTAACGGAAGCAAGTCCAATTAGCCTATACAAAATTAGAATAACCTATTCTATAACCAAAGCCATCAATTTAGATGATTTAGTGGATTCTGAAACTCCTGGGAACACGTAGCCTTTATTCGCCAACTCTTCGTATGATATTTCAAATATAGTTGTGAAGCCAGCTTTAGATGCTACGATTTGAGATGCGGCTGCAGTAAATACTGTCGCTGTTACTTTTATATTCAACGCTTGGCAGAGCGGGATTCTGAAAAAAAGATGGGTGTGAAAAAAACGCACTATAGAAGCGAAGAAGCGAAGCAATTTTTTTATGGTTTCGAACATCTCCGATGAAAAAACGAAAACCTAACTTATTTTCTCCAAATCGAAAAAAACTTGGTACATAAACGAATTGCGATTTTGGGGGATTTAAACGTAATTTTTCCAAGTATTTCATGTTATTTTTTTTATTTTAAAATGCATAGTTTGAATTAAGTAGGTATATTAAAATTTCTTATACCTACTTAGTTTACAGGAAAACCCTGTCTTAAAGTTCTAAAAGTACGGAAGCCTCAAGGCGACATCTACCGGTCACTTACAAAACTTAATAAAGTTTACTTCTAGTCTAGTCTAGTTCTGGTAGGACGTCGTTTCCGTCTCGTGTCGGTCGGTTTTTCTATGTTGAATATCCATCCTGAAACCATAGCTTGAAAAAAATTGTGTCCTATTAAAGCCTATGTGTCCGCGACCCAAAAGAGGCACTCACGCGGCATTAGTTTCGTCCGACGGATTTCATTCAATTTGGACTGACTCAATTAATAAACTTCTATTAATAAACTCGAATTAGCGACGTATTAACTAAACTGTATTTCGTCACCCTCTAACAAATCTTTTATTACATCATTTCTGCAATAGGTCAATATCCTAGCTCGCTTGACTCGACCTCATCAGCTCATCTGAACTGATAGTTTTTAAAATTCTCAAATTCAAAAAGTGTCGGTGACGGATTTCGGGAGGGGGGAGGGGGGTCCGGACCCACTGGACCCTCCCCCTGCCTACGTGCTTGGACGGAGACGAAATACAGTTTAGTTACTACCTACGTCGCTAATTCGAGTTTATTAATAAGAGTGAAAGAGTATGACTGACTTCTTTGGTGGCGCGGACTCTAGATCTGACATAACCTTGAGAAATAAAAATTATATTGCATTTATTGCGAAAAAGAAATAAAAATCGAATCTTTTCAAAATAAACTGCTGGTTCAGTAGTTTTACATGGGACACAAAGAGCAAACAATGGATCATGGAAAATCAGGGATTGATGTACAGGGGGTCCTCGAACCAACTTGTACGCTTCGAAAGTCACGTAAAGCCAGCGCCCGCTAATCATCCCGTGAAAGTATTTCTTCATTTCTATTTATTACCCACTACGGTATGCGTTTAGGGTACAGTTTGTTTGTATGTATGCCTGTTACCATTTCTCTCCAAAATCGCCGAACCGATTTCGATACGTTTCATGATTATCAATCACTTCTATATAGGTAGGAAAGAAATAAAAACTTCACCAATATCAAATTTAATACAATTATTATTTTAAAATGTATCTTTGTCTGTTTTGTCTAATTTATGTCGCTGTTTACAGTCCACTTTAACAGTTTTCTTGGGTAATATTTTGTTCCTTTTAATATGATATATCGGCTGCGCTTCAGCAAACTCCATTTCACAGTAATACAAATGTTTATTCCTATTAGCCGGGTTTGGGTAATACGCTGCATATAAAACATTATCAACTTCATACAGTCTAACATCAATCGTATGTTGAAATAAAGCCCCACTTAAAAGCATTCTTTCTACAACTCCACAAGTTTTTGGACCAATTTTGTTACCCCAAATATTCAGATATCGCAAATAAGTAAATTTCTTTAATGTATTTAGTATATCTAACAAACCACGATCAGTAAACCTATTGTTAGACACGTCTAAAGCTCTAATTTTGGAAAAAGGTAAACCAAAACTTAACGCTCTGGCACCTGTATTATTAATCAAATTACCAGCAATATTTAATAGTATAAGCGAAGGATTAGTTTTTAAGTATTTTCCTAATAGTTCCGCTCCATAATCACCAATCCTATTAAATCCTAAATCCAAATATAGTATAGTATCATTGCAACGTAATCCACGAACAATAAATTCAACATCATGACATGTAAATTCATTCTTTTGCAAATGCAATTCAATAATTTTCTTATTGCGTTCCAAAAGGTATTCAACATGATAAGCCAGCCATTTCGTTTCATACTGATATCTATTAAACAATGGCACCAATCTTGATAGATCAAGAACTTTAATAACTTCATTCCCACCATGTTCAGGTCTCAAAGATGTGATGATTGGTGCTAAACTTGTTAAAGTCTGTCCAGTTTCACCAATATCAATATATTCTACTGTATCATTGTATCTAATGAAATCAGCTATATGAATGCAACCGTTAGTCCCAAAATCATTACCATTGATTCTTAAATATTTTAAACCTATAAATTTAGCATATATTGCTAAAAGTTTAGCTGATTTTTCAGATAAATCATTATTCATGATGTTAAGGTTGATTAAACTGGATCGTCCTTTGATTAGACATTTCTTTAAAAGCTTTTTAAATCCAACATCTGTGATATTATTATACGCCAAGTCTAATTTAGTGATTCTTTTGCTGTTTTTTCTTATATAAGCTGTTATTGCTAGAATATCTGTGTCTTTAATGCGTTTATTGAATCGGTCTATTAAATCATTACCTCTTAGAACCAAGTAGAAAGTTCCATCTGAGTTTCGTTCGGTGAATAAGCCAAACCTTATCCAATTTATTTCTGAGATAGGTAATGGCGGTGGAATGCCTGTTATTTGCCTTAAAATACAATCCGTATTACATACGCATCGTCTTTTTCTAACACGTGCGTCTATCCAGCGAAATTCTACCGTCATTTTGAATAAAAAATTGTAAATAATAATAAAATCATGGATTATGTGGCATAATATATGTGGGGTTTTGACATTTGACATCTGACATTTTTATTTATTTATGATGTAGGTAGTATGGCTGCGATTTTTGGGGTTGGATGTATGAATCTGGAGGAAGCAAGAGAGGTGTGTCTGGGTCGTGGCATGTGGAGGTCCTTAGTCTCTGTCTACCCCGGTGGGATTCAGGCGTGAGTATATGTATGTATGAATCTGGAGGAAGCAAGAGAGGTGTGTCTGGGTCGTGGCATGTGGAGGTCCTTAGTCTCTGTCTACCCCGGTGGGATTCAGGCGTGAGTATATGTATGTATGAATCTAGAGGAAGCAAGAGAGGTGTGTCTGGGTCGTGGCATGTGGAGGTCCTTAGTCTCTGTCTACCCCGGTGGGATTCAGGCGTGAGTATATGTATGTATGAATCTGGAGGAAGCAAGAGAGGTGTGTCTGGGTCGTGGCATGTGGAGGTCCTTAGTCTCTGTCTACCCCGGTGGGATTCATGCGTGAGTATATGTATGTATGAATCTGGAGGAAGCAAGAGAGGTGTGTCTGAGTCATGGCATGTGGAGGTCTATATACCCCGGTGGGATTCAGGCGTGAGAAAATTCTCATTTTAAAAAAAATATAACTGAGTAGAATGGAATATCTCGTTTAGATCTAATATGGAATGGAAGGTTTACCACGAACGGAATTTAATTACTCGATGTCAACGGATAACAGGCATTCTTGAGAAGTTGAAATGGGAATTTCTTTCAGCAGGCATCCTACATCTACGAGTATTTCCATTAGTCAGAATTTGTATAGCGAAACTCTCACGGGCGCCGTTCAACAAGATCTACCTACTGCTAATAAATGGGCACAATGGGTACCCTGAGGCCGATTTTACCCCCCCCCCCCCCTCAAAAGCTTCGCAACCGATCGAATTTTTATGATACATATTAATTTGAATTTTCTTTTCAGACATCCTGACATACCTACCTCTTTCGTTTTATTTATATTCATCATACCTTTCATACATGGCCGGCGATTGTGTGTACTTTTATATACGTATATCTATATTAATATTATAAAGAGGAAAAATTTGTAAGTTTGTTTGTAATGAATAGGCTCAGAAACTACTGAGCCGATTTTAAAAATTCTTTCACCATTAGAAAGCTACATTCTTCGTGAGTGACATAGGCTATATACCATCACGGCATGACGACGGGAACGGGGTGGGCAGAGGTGAACATGACAAAAGCTATGTACGAAGTGTATGTTTGCCAACATTCTGAAATAGACACGTACGAAGTCGTGGGAAACAGGGTAGGGGTAGACGTAGGAGTAGGGGTAGTGCAAGCAAGCCATTATCTATGAGTGCTGTAGGGTATATTTTATTTTGTTCGTAAATATCCACGGGCGAAGCCGGGGGCGGAATGCTAGTGTTCAATAAAAGACACCTAGGACTCTGCCAGCATTTCCTTTCACTCCATATATATATTTTTTTAAATCAATCTTTCATCCTTTATTTTGGTAAGGGAAAATCTAATAGATTCGCGACATGCTTTCGGCACAAATACCGACCGTGGATTGCCCGACCCGAGTATATGCTCGACCCGAGAATCACCGGGCAAGAATTCGTGTACTGGCTTCTACCGCCGCCTAGATTAAGAAGTAAAAATTATTTTAGTATGCCTTTTTTTTAATTCACACTTCTCGTCGTAACGGCGAAATGAATTAAGAGTTTAACATACCTGGCCAGCAGAATTTCCTTCCCAATCTTCATACCGCGGTACTCAGGGTCCACGACCAGACCATAAGCTGTCAGATATGTATCAACATTGTACACTCTGAAAATATCTACACTTCTCGCCACGTAGTCCACGGCACCGAAAAGCTTGGACCAAATACGATCATCCGACTGAAAATTCATCAATATTAGGAAGAACTGCCACGATGCAAAAAATCATGTCTATCCCGTGAAAAACAACCATACATTTTCCGGGATAAAAAGTAGCCTATGTGCTATTCCAGACTATAATCTATTTATATGTCAAATTTCATCCAGATCCGTTCAGCCGTTCTGGCGTGATTGAGTAACAACTATACATCCATACAAACTTTCGCGTTTATATTATAAAAAATATATAATAATGTAATAATTAAAAATATAATAATAACATATTATTTCGAGCTCAGCATTTTTGTCATAAGAATTTAAATTTGGACCTCCAGCTTTCAAGTACTACAAATTATGCTATCTAGCGGGGGTCTAAGGCGCACAAACTTTTGGGAATCCATAATATTTCTGGATTGCTATCCACCTGTGTCACTGTAATTTAGCAAATAGTTACTTATTGAATATATCTAAGTGAAATAGCTGTTATTTTTTCAATGGGTTTCATTGAATAGAAAATATTGGTGGTTCAACTTTGCCCCCGTTTTTTCTTTCATAATATATGGATTATTTACAGAGAAATTGGAAATAGTAATATCCCGATACAAATTATGGATATCCCTTAAAACATTGTTATATGATACAAACACATTGCCGTATCTATCTAATGTGACCAACCTGAAAAGCTTCATCCTTATCATTTTTGCAGGCGATAGATAAAACATTCAAACCAACAATCTTAGGACCGCCATCTTTGTATGTTATGCAAGCAAGAGAAAATTTCTCGTCCAAAGCTTTTCTCCATAACTTTTCAAGCTCGCCCAATGCTACGGGATGTTTCTTGATATCTGAAAATCAAGATTCCTCAAAAACCAGTCTACCAATTTATACATATGGCCAATCCGGAAGAATTATCCGTCGAATAAAGAAGAAATCATGAAAATCGGTTCATAACTTCAAAGCACTCGTGGTCAATCATGGCGGTCCACAGCGCGACGCACCTTGTATTGACTCGCCATGGTTAACTTTTTTTTTTTTTTTTTTTTTTTCACGGGTTGCTTTACAGCTCCCGAAACCGTGTTACGGTTCCAGGGTACCCAGCGGAAGACCTAGTCTCCCTCGTTTAGCCGATGGTATTTGTGAGGCTATATCTAACGAGTGGCTAGTAGAGTGGTTAACTTTCTTCGGAAGAATAGTTGCAGTGGTTTCCCCTTGCCTTCAGCACCAGACATTTTGAGACTATTTAGGTCTTCAGGCTCGCTCTAGCCTCTTCCAGCCAGTTTCCTAATTAAGTGTATGGTTATACCGCCATTGCTCGGTCGCCAGAGCCTTGTTTGTTGTCTAGCAGAGGGTACTAAGCGTGCAGCCCACCTACCAATCTGAAATTTTATATGGAGCATGCTTTTAACAATATCTATCGTTTGGTCAAAAAAGCAGACAGTTACCATACATACTATACTTCAAAATTGTCTAGAACACTCTAGATTCCCTCTTAACTTACAAAATGTAATGAGCAGTGCCGGATTAACCACGTAGCAGGAGTAGCAAATGCTACGGGCCCCGCGCCACTAGGGACCCTGCGCCTGGCCGTAAAAAGGATAACCACCTTTTACCAGTTGTCTATACTAAACATAAAATTATTCATTGGGCGAAAAAATAATTTAAAGTATTCAATAAGTAGGTACTAACAGATCTTCAGCACAAAAAATAGGGGGGGGGGGGATTGTCAGGTCCTTGGGGCCTCTTGATAACCATGCTTAATCCGGTAATGAGGCGGTGCGTGGCATCACTAAGGTGGCCACACATTCGTCCAATCCCCGGCGCATGTACGTTCCACCGAAACCGACCACAGACTCGTCTAATTCTTGTAACGAACGGTCCGCCTAGATCATCCGACGGCCGGAATGAGACATTTTCGGTACGATTCCGGTCCCTCAGCCTGACGCAATTTTTTTTTAACTACACTTGGCCGGTTTATTTTTCTACTCACTCAAATGCTTGCAAGGAGGTTCGTCTGCCGTAAAATACTTTAACAGCAACTGCATCGATTCTTCAAACATGTCTTCAGTTAAATCTCTTATTTCAAAATTAAACTTTTCCCCATTTCTTTCCAAACTGAAAGTTCCCCATACTTTTGGGTATTGTAAGCTTGAAGGGCGTTCGAAAACCATGTTCTGTAAAAAAAGAAATATTTAAAACGTTGAAAGAATGAAGGATGAAAGATTGACTAAAGTGAAAGGAAATGCTGGCAGAGGATGACCTAGGTGTACTTTTATTGAACATATAAAAAATGTATTGATCGATGGAAATATTTAAAGTAGGTACCTACACACAATCGCCGAGCATGTATGAAAGGTATGATGAATATAAAAGAAGCGAATAAGGTATGTCAGGATCGTAACAAATGGCATTCGATTGTCTCTGCCTACCCCTCTTGGGAATATAATTATCATAAATAGATTATCTTACTTTCATGCTTCTTATTCCATAGCCAAGTCTCGCTTCCATTAGTAAGTGATGGAAGTAAGTTGTGTATTTCTGCATACATTGCTTCCCGATCTCTAATAGATAAATAATTATAAGCGTAGGTATTTATATAGACAGCGATCTCGAGAGGGTGTTTTATTTATAAGTAAGTAGAAGTCTTTAGCAAAATTGTTGTTGACGTGGCAACGTTTAATTTAAACTGGCTTTCTGTAATGGGGTAATCTAGATAGATCTAGGAAACCTAACGTAAACTACGTTAGTACTAAGTGTTAGGGCGTCGGCAGGATTTAGGTCAAAGCAAGTTTTTGTTTATATGTTTTGATGTGAAATTCTTTAGGCAGGGTAGAGAAAAATTTGCGACTCGTAAGGTGTTCTTTTTAAAAAATACAAATGGCGCCCTTAACAATAATGTCATAATTATCAATTTATTGTTTAATTATATTAAATAGATAATTAAGTATATATACTAATATTATAAAGAGGAAATATTTGTATTTTTGTGTGTGTGTATGTTTGTAATGAACAAACTCAAAAACGACTGTGCCGATTTCAAAAATTCTTTCACTATTTTTATACATTCACCCTGAGTGACATAGGCTATATTCTATTTTCAAAAAAATTAGGGATCCTTACTAAAACTCCAATAATGTAATCCAAGGTGTAAAAAAATGACCTAAGAAATTCCTTACATCGCGTGCGCTGCGAAAACTATTGATGATATAGAGGTAGTGGTAGAGGGTATAGGGGTAGGAGTAGAAGTAGGGGTAGAGGTATAGGGTATATTTTATTTTGTTCGTAAATATCCACGGACGAAGCCGGGGGAGGAATGCTAGTATATTTTATAAAGCCAAAGAAGTTTCAAGTTTTTTTAAAGATATTTTTCGCTTGACTATTATTATTTTCGTGCCTAATTTTATTTATTTGTATAGATTGACAACTAGCTAAATGTATACACTGTTACAAGTTCTGTGCCTCTAAAAGCTTATTTTGAAAAAATATAGGTGCGTCGATGGCCGAGTGGTTAAGAAGTCTGGTATTAACTAGGCAGACCCGGGTTCGATCCCGGATCCCGGCCATGTACCAATGGGTTTTTTAATTAAAAACTTATGTACATAATCTGACAAACCCTTGGAGCTTTTTCCATCTAAATATACACGCCTAATACACACGTATAGTCTCACAAATACCATCAGCTATACGAGGAAGACTTGGTCTTCAACTGGGTACCCTGGAACCGCAACCCGTAGAGAAAGAAAAAAAAATATATATATCTAGTACTTACGTTGTATATAAATTGAGATGCTTTCCTCTCTACTGAAAAACGTCTACTGATCTTTTAGTGAAATCTAATATTCTACTGAAGCGGATTGTATTCTCTATAGCTTAACGACATGAGATATTTAACACAAAATCTTTGGATTTTCGATATGTAACGATAATATGTAGAGTTATTTCGTGAAAAGGGACGGAAGCGCGCGCTATTTGATTTGACCAATGAGTGCGCGGTGGTAGAGTTGGCCGTCAGATGGTACCAACCCATTTTCCGAGAGGTTGGTACTGTCAGCCAACAGTTTGTGCGTGTAAAAAACCCATGGCCGGGATCCGGGATCGACGCACAAGAACGCCCGGCCCTAGAATTTGTTTTTTTTTTAAATTGTAAACTTCTTTCGGTGCGCCACGTCTGTCAGCTATGACTTTTTTGTTTAATTTTGATATCTTAAAAAAAGCATGAACAGTTTCTGAACATATATCTATCTCTTATAGATAAGTACTTTAAGCGTATTTATGTATTCAAATCGTTCTTCTTCTTCTTTCCAACCATAGTGTATAAAGCCTTTATAGAATTAATATGCCGATTAATCGGTATCTAAGATGATCCCGACGATTGTGATATGTCTTAATCACAAACTAATCACAATTATCACAGCGCGGACGGGATTAAACCGGATTCCCCATCATGTCACGGCGGAACGCGTGCGTCGATCGCCATGACATGACGTAGAATCATGCGCTCATTAATTTTTCTTCTTCTTCTTTTGATATATGGCAACAGTGCTGACTTTCGTCGCAATTCTGCCAGTCTCCCAGTGTTTAATCTTCTGCCGATCGTGATATGCCTTATTAATCATAACTATCACAGCGCGGATGGGATTAAACTGGATTCCCGTGTCACGGCAGGACGCGTGCGTTGGTCGCGATGACATGACGTAGAATCATTCAAATTGTGTCTTGTCAGGTATAACCACAGTGGTTACCAATAAGCCGGCAAAGTGGACAGTACTAAATGTACTCTAGTTTATCACTTTCATTCATGGACTCCCATAGCCACTTTCCACCAAGTGGATAGAGATTCACATAATGATTACTTTTCGAATATTTTAATGTGAGATTGGAAGTTTAAGATTAACCTAGATTGTAAGCTATGGTTATTTATTGTGGTTATTGTATTATTTTCTTTTGTAACACGTTTCACATATTATGTTAGTAATTTGACAATTTTTTTTAATAGATCAATTTTTATATTTATTTCTAGCGCCTTGCTCCGACTTATAATATTTTTAATTTATTTGCTGATCGTCTCTTCTGGTGACAAGAGGGATGGCTCCTTCCTCGCTCAACGAATCAGCATCGCGATTCAGCGGGGAAATGCAGCCAGTATTCTTGCCACTATTCCACACGGACCTGGTTTATTTAGTTATTTTTAATCTTTAGATTTGATTTAAGGTTTTTATATTAATAAAAAAAAATTATTTGCGATATATGATAAGGTTGAACATTTTTGTATGGGAAAAGTGGTTTTAGTTTTTTTTTTAGTTTTATATATAATAATATAGTTGTTTGCTCGTGGAGGCCATATTAACTTTCTTCCCTTATAATACCGCCTTCAAGCTTTCTGTGACTTCATCATTAGCCAAGTTGTCCAAAATATATAATTCACACTTAGATAAATTTAGATCTAGACCTATTTTGTGAAATTCTTGTTTAATGTAAGTAGGGCTGGTCCAAAGGGATCACCTTCCTGAACGCCTACGGCTGATTCTAAAATATTACTTATTGGCGTATAATTATTTACACATAACAATATAAAAACCTTAAATCTAATCTAAACATTAAAAAATTACTTAATAAACCAGGTCCGCGTGGTATAGAGGCAAGAATACTGGCTGCATTTTCCCGCTGAATCGCGATGCTGATTCGTTGAACGAGGAAGGAGCCAGCCCTGTTGTCCTGGAGATGATCAGTCGAGGGGATCTATCTTTAATAAACTTTTTAGCATTCGAACCCCACGGACCTAGAGTTTCTACACCAAACGGCACAAAGTTTGTAGTTTTCGATAATTAAACTATATTTGCGCCGTTTGTTAGACTCTGCGATTTCCGCTCCCGCTTTGATTACTGTTTCCCTGAGATGGCTAATGTGTCCACGCACGTAGCATCCCATACAAGGGCCCGACCTCGCTCCCAGGGAATCAGAGTCATTCCGTCGGGTCTCTTACCGTCTTCCCGGATTATTTCCGTTGGCTCTAAGAGAGCAGGGACGTCTATTGACGCAAGAGCCCTTTTGATGGTATCATTGAGGGAGATGTGGCGAGAAAGCCTGCATGCACTTTTTATGCAGGAAAGTCCGTGAGTTCCAAATTGATCTACGTCCTTACCACACGGACATCTATGTTAGCAACATACTGGTGGTCCTAACCTTTAGGTCGTACCGTTAAAACCGACTACGACGCGACGTTTCAAAATGAAAGGGCGTGTAACCAAGAATTCAGATTCCTTTTCTGATGAAGCTAGAAGCCAAGCGCGGTCGTGATCACTAGTTACATTTTGCTATCAATCTTCAATTTTAATGTGATCAATGACAATTTCATCAAAAAAGAACTGACAAAACATACTTACAGACAAAAACTTATAACTAAATTCACAATTTTCACGTGTAATACAGAACTTTTTACAATAAACCAAACGTGTTCTAGTTATGAATAGCAATCCAACACAAGTTCGGCTAGTGAGTTCAAAAATAAACTGTGTGTTAACTATAACTTACGAAAGGTAACGGGGACTTTTGGGCTCAGATTATTTGAGTTCTAAGAAGTTGAAACACATTTTAAAAAAAAAACAAAAAAAATGGTGGCTGAGTGGTTAAGATGTCTGGTATTAAAGGCACCACAGGTCGATTAAAAACTTATGTACATAATCCGACAAACCACACTTAGAGGCTTTTCCATCTAAATATATCTCAACAGAACTATAGCCAATCGTTAGGTATAGCCTCACAAATACCATCGGCTAAACGAGGGAGACTTGGTCTTCCGCTGGGTACCCTGGAACCGTAACACGGTTTCGGGAGCTTGTAAGGCAACCCGTGAAAAATGAGGCATGAAAAATATCCCTTCTAAATGTTCGCCTTGTGGCATGGTGCCCAAGATTCTGGCGGCATTACCTCCCTCGCTGCACGGCTATACTTTTTTGTTTGTAATTATTGTCTAGATTAGTGTTTAGAGCTAGTTTCTAATTTGACACCAACCGTCTTCAAAACCTCTAAAGGGAAGACCACGGCAGACTTATGCAGATCAAATAGGAAGCGAGAGTGAATAAAGCGAAAGTGATGGAGCAAATGAAAATCCGTAGTCTCTGCCTACCCCTCTGGGAAAAAGGCGTGCCTTTTTATGTATTTTAATACCTACATAAATATCTATTATAAATCGATAGATATATGCCACCGCGGACTTTTTTGTTATATATCTCTGACGGATTAGTCATTAGACAGCTGCAAACGCCATGAAAACTGGGGCTAACTTTTTCCCCGACTTGATTGACTTATACTGTCAATTCTCAGCTCCTAAACATGATAGGTCCATGTTTAGTACTAGTAAATTTTCCCAATGAATCAACCTATCTAATAATGAAAACCGCAATGAAATCGGTTTAGAAGAAGTGATTTTCGAGTTATAGGAATAGGTAAGTACCTACCTAAAGAAAGACAAAGAAAATTAGGGTAGTGTCAGCCCACACAGTGTCGCATATTATATGAATACAGTGAAATGGGTGATTTTTAGCCGTTTCAGTTTCAGCATTTTGACTTTGACTCTGAAACTACTGAACCGATTCTGAAAATTCTTTCACTAATAAATAATAGGAAGCTGTGCTATATTTTATTTTGTTTGAAAATATCCACAAACGAAGTCGGGGGCATAATATATAATCCGACAAACCACACTTAGAGACTTTTCCATCTAAATATATCTCAACAGAACTACCCACTCGTTAGATATAGCCTCACAAATACCATCGGCTAAACGAGGGAGACTTGGTCTTCCGCTGGGTACCCTGGGACCGTAAGTAATAAAAAAAAGCTATACATAAAACAACCTACAAAAACAGAATGCATTCCCTTAACTTATTGAGAAAATTCATAGGAAATACTTGAGTTAAGCCACGGTCTTAAACATCACCAAACTTAAATGTACGGTTCAACATATCTGAAATTGAAGACAATGATTTCGGACTCACATTTTTTGTTCAGGGGATGAGAGTCATTTAGATATCTTGAATTCCAATATTGTCTTTATTACATCCTAGCTTTGCGCTCCCGACTTCGCCCGTGTATATTTTAGTACAAATTAAAATAATAATAGTAGCTTCCTATTAGTATTTTTTTTTTTACTGACTAAGTCGTTGATTAATGTCAAGAAACCTAAAAAAAACCTTCACGAGTTGCCTTACAGCTCCCGGGAACCGTTGCCGGCCCCAGTGGAAGACAAAGTTTAAAAAAAAATATCCGAAGCGCTTCGCATAAGTGTGCCTATAAAATTTTAAGACTTCTCAATTTCTCCAGTATCCCATCATCAGATCCTGACCTGATGACCATGAGACCACCTTTTAAACAAGTAATCGGGGAACATACATAAAAAAATAAAAGATTCCGACGAATTATGAACCTCCTCCTCCTTTTTTGAAGTCGGTTAAAAAGAGTTTAGGTAATTTAAATCCCTTTACGATAAATTACTATTGTCATTGATGCAGTTTGGATAATAAAAGAAACTTTTAGATCTTTTAGCATTAGTTGAGTTCAAAATTACCGCGCGAAACAATGCAGCAATCGAGCGCGCATCAAGTACCTAGGTGTGAAATAAGATCAGTAAAAAAAAATAACTTTAAAAAAAAAAGTGTACCGACTTCCAAAATTTGCACTGAAAAGTAAGAAATAATAAATATTTCGTCGTAGAATTTGAAGACGGTTGGTGCCAAATTAGGATACAAAATTAAGTAAACATATAAGAAGATAAAGATCAGTTGAATATCAGGTAACTGATGATCGTAGGTTCCTAACGAATTGTCTAGATTAGTGAATTTGGGAACTAAGTTATTTCTAATTTGGCACCAACCGTCTTCAAATTCTACGACGAAATATTTATTATTTCTTACTTTTCGTGCAAATTTTTGAAATCGGTACACTTTTTTATAAGTTAATTTATTTTCCCTTTCAAGTGATTTTGCTGCCCTGAGAGACAAATAATAACGCAAATAAACTGCTGTGGATGTGATTTGAACCATGTGCATTGTGCATCCTGCGCTGCACCCCATACCTTTAGCCGTTAGACCACCGTCGATACAAAAATTGACAACTTCGTGCTATAGGCTTTTCTCATAATTTTCAGCCGTAAACAGATACAAAAAACTGAATTTCTGAAAAACTACTGAACCGATTTTCGTCATATGTCTGTGAGATAATGTTGAGAAATTATTATTATGCTTAAAAAAATAAGTCGTTAAAATGGGTACATATTTCAAAAAAATGGGATAACCGGTGAAGTATACCTTTTCAAACAAAAAAAAAATCCAAATCAGTCCAGGCGTCTTCAAGTAATCGGGGAAGATAGAGTTAGGTACATAAAAAAAATAAAGATTCCAACGAATTCAGAACCTCTGCCTTCTTTTTTGAAGTTCGGTTAATAAAAAGCATTTTTTTATATTCCTAATCGAGTTTATTTATTTCTACCCCACCCCTAAAAAATGCTGGGTACGCCCATGGGTACAGCAGGGTGCAAACACGAAAGTGGCATTTTTGAACGCTTACTTTGAAGTGTCAGGAATCAATCTCAATCTCAAAAAAATATAGTAGATAGCAAATAATACTACATAAAACTTTAACCGCATAGATTTTTCATAAGTGTTTTGGTCTATTGAAAAAAAATTATGCAAAATACCTCTATAAAAAAACTTTTGAGCGTAAATTCACAATATTTTGCGCGACAACTATATACTTTTTTTTAGGAATCAAATAGCTTGAATAATCTATTAAAACTTTAACCGAATACTTTCACTGTTTAATTGTTTTTCTTTAACAAATTTTAAGAAAAAGCTACAAAATAAGTGAAATTTCAAGTGTAGCTGCATGACCACGTAAAATATGCCAAGCAATATTCTACCTTATATCGTCCTACATAAGCATCCGCCCACCGGAGTGCAAATAGTATTTTTTATTGAGGTTGATCCCTGCCTTAATATGGATAACTGGCAAAAAGTGGACTCTGTTACAAGGCCGTGAAGATGTGTTTTTTTAAATTGACCTAAAACCAATCAACACGGGTAAATAGGATGTTTTTTAAAGTTTTATTGTCACAAACGCAATCGACCTTTTCTTGAAAGTTCAACGTACTGCGCAAATCTTTGTTCACAAATGGTTATTTTATATACAGACAAAGACGTCGCAACTCTCGTGGCAAAAACTGGCATCATGCCAATTGGCACTGAATATGCCACGGAGGCGTTTGGAAACAAACAGTGTATCTCTTGAAATCGGCCGAACAACACGTTTTAAATATAAGTCAGTGGAATTTTTTTTTGTAATTTTCGAAAATTCAGTGATTTTCTCTTTGAAAGAGGGATTTTTTGATAATACGACTTTTGACATAGGTAAGATTTTAATTTATTTTTAATTAATTTAATTTAATTATGACCAAACGACAGAACCGATTTGGATATTAGAAAGGAAATAAATTACATCCTATTAAACCATAGAGTACCTTTTTTTTTATTCTTCACGGGGAACCGTTGTCGGACCCAGGGTACCCAGTGGAAGACAAAGTCTTCCTCATTTAGCCAATGATTTTTTTTGAGGCTAACCTAACGAGTGGCCAGCTCTGTTGAGGTATATAGATAGAAAAGCCTCTTTGTACGGTTTGTCGGATAATTTACATAGATTGGTACATGGACGGATGTAGGAATTGAACCCGCGACTTTTCAGTTGTGAGCCGACGTCTTAGAAACTCGACCACCGACGCCCCTATATATACACCATAGAATACCTACCTAGCTACATTTCTTAATGTAAAAGGGGACGGGGTAGGGGCTTGAAGTTTTCTTTCCCCTTTCAAATTCTAGTCTGAAAAAAGTTAGAATTCCGTAAACAACCGAAACGAAACTATTCCCAATTTTTCCGTAAAGTAAATAATCCTGTGTCACTGTAATTTAGCATATATCTAAATGAAATAGCCGTTATTATTTCAATTGGTTTTATTGAATAGAAAATATGGGTGGTAAACGGATTATTTTGCCCCGGTTTTCTCTTTCATAATCTATCACAAAGCTCTTAAATTTTTATAATACGCTGTTTAAAAAATCATATAATAAATAAATTAATTAACTAGGCAGACCACGTGTCTGATCCCGACAAACCACACTTAG
Organism: Nemapogon koenigi; assembly: GCA_963924495.1. Lineage (NCBI taxonomy): Eukaryota > Metazoa > Arthropoda > Insecta > Lepidoptera > Tineidae > Nemapogon > Nemapogon koenigi. The sequence goes on along the minus strand of OZ004658.1, from coordinate 5,643,734 downwards.
AGGCTTTTCCATCTAAATATACCTCAACAGAACTGACCACTCGTTAGGATAGCCTCACAAACACCATCGGCTAAACGAGGGAGACTTGGTTTCCGCTGGCTACCCTAGGATTGATAACACGGTTTCGGGAGTTTTTTTTTTAAATTGTGGTTAGAAATGAAATGTAGTATATTATTTTTCAATAACTAATCGTTTCCCCCACTGGGGAGCCCTGGGGAACCCTGGGGAAACTGTTACCATGTTTGTAAATAGAGACACGTGTTATTCTTTGTTTTCTGTTTTGATTATAAAAGTATCAAGGTCATTACTCGGAAACTATAACCTGGACTTGATCCAAAATAAGAAAGTCCACACTACGCAGTCACTTGCGACTTCGTCTGCATGGCTACAGGATTTATTTCGTAAAATAATTTGCCACGTGGCAGGAGACGCGGTAACTAAGTTCACATCTAGTAAATGACAGAAATATATCGCAGAAGTGAAAGGCAATGCTACTTTTATTGAACATATACAAAAATTATTGATAGAAGGCAATATTAAAAGTACACACAATCTTTGAGCATGTATGTCAGGATAGTAACAAATGTCATTGGATTGTCTCTGCCTACCCCTCTTGGGTTAAAAGGCGTGATGATAGATAGATAAAAATCCTAACTATGTCCTAAATAAATCGTGTTTGTTTACCATTGTTTGAAGTGACAACAAAGTCGTTGCCCGAAGTGATATTTAAGCTAATTTTAAATCATAATATATTCGTCTTACTAAAAACCTAAAAAAAAACAAATCTTCGTTTCTAGAGAAAAACTTGTTTATTGAGGGATTAGTACCTACGCCGCCAGTGCGCTTTCATAAAAATATAGTTTAGTAATTTAAATAATGAAACATTTTTTTATAATTAACTAGCGGACCCGGCAGACATTGTCCTGCCCAAACGTTGGCTTGCCTGCACTACCCCTACCCCTACCCCTACCACTAACTTTGGATATTGTTCATACAAAAATAGTTTTACGTACCGAATATACACAAAAAATTTCATACAAATCGGTCAAGCCGTTTCGGAGGAGTTTGGTTACAAACACTGTGACACGAGAATTTTATATAAATAAGTAATAACGAAAAATTCACTTCTACAACTCTAATATCCACCTAAAATATAAAAATCGTGATGATGTGGTTAAAACGGAAACCCTATTACTAAGACTCCGCTGTCCGTCTGTCTGTCTGTCCGTCTGTCACCAGGCTGTATCTCATGAACCGTGATAGTTAGACAGTTGAAATTTTCACAGATGATGTATTTCTGTTGCCGCTATAACAACAAATACTAAAAAACAGAATAAAATAAATATTTAAGGGGTCTCCCATACAACAAACGTGATTCTTTTTGCGCGAGTCCGGTTTTTTTAATAAGAAAACAGATAGACGGACAGTTTTATAAATATATACTAATATTATAAAGAGGAAAGATTTGTATTTTTGTGTCTATGTTTGTAATGAATAAACTCAAAAACTACTGTGCCGATTTTAAAAATTATTTCACCATTGGAAAGCTACATTCACCCTGAGTGACATAGGCTATATTCTATTTTCAAAAAAAATAAGGGATCCTTACTAAAACTCCAATAATGTAACCCAAGGTGTAAAAAATGACCTAAGAAATTCCTTACATCTACTAAACTATTGATGATAATAGAGGTAGTGGTAGAGGGTAGGGGTAGGGGGTAGGGGTAGGGGTAGGGATAAGGGTAGGGGTAGGGTATATTTTATTTTGTTCGTAAATATCCACGGGCGAAGCCGGGGGCGGAATGCTAGTTATAGTTAATATAGACGAGTCCGTCTGAGATTCTGACCATGCGCCATTGAACCAAATTGCGTATCTAATTTTGTTTTTAAGGTAAGACGTATGTTTTTTCCTGAAATTGCGTCTATTAAATTTATTTTTGCATGTTTATTTATATATTGAAAAGGTCAAAATACATGCGCAAGCTCGTATCACACCGGAGTAGACCTCTTGCTTCCTCCAGATTCATACTGTATATACTCACGCCTGAACTCCACCGGGGTAGACAGAGACTAAGGACCTCGACATGCCACGACCCAGACACACCTCTCAATTGCTTCCTCCAGATTCATACATACATATACTCACGCCTGAATCCCACCGGGGTAGACATTTCGTAAGACCATAAGACCCTGAGTTATTTAATTTAACCTCTGCATAACAATGTCAATGTTGGATGCAATATCTATTTCATATGCCAATTTCCTACCAGACATATCGTCTGCTGTTTAAATCAAGAACGAGTCGAGCTCGTGGGAAAAGTGTTCCGTGTTATTTCGTTTTTGTGAGAACTTTAATAATGCTGGAACAAGCTAGACGGACCCTGATTTTGATGTGTTGACAGAAATAACATAATACGGCGGATGACATTTTTTGGAAATACTTTTAATTTATAGCTGGAAGGTATTATTTAAATTTTATATTTGTTCTAGCTTCGTACGCGTTGTATTAGGAATACAATTCAACCCCTTGGGTAGGTAGCGTGATGTTATATAGCCTATAACCTTCCCCAAGATTTGGGCTAAAAACAAACAAAGAACACACTTTTGCATTTATAATATTAGTTAAGGGCCGTTGGTCAAGGTCATCTTGTATCTGTCAAAAATATAACATTTCTTTACCACACAGTTGATAGCTATTATTTTAAGTTGGATTAAGACATATTTTTATTATTTAGGGTTCTAAATGGCCGTAGTTTTTAAAACGAGCATTGCTTTTGCCTTTTGTAAGCTATGGCTATTTAGGCCATATACAAGATGAATGAGAGCAACGGTCCATAAGATAGCTTTGACAAGTGTTGTGATAGATCATTTTCATATAGATGCATCGTGTAACAAACTCGTTGCCAAATTATTTAAAAACTTCAGATTGACTTTGCACCTTCTACACGACGTCTTGCCTTTTTAAAAAAAGTGTACCGACTTAAAAAATTATGCTTTCCGAAAGCAAATGCACAAGTCACTATAAAAAAATATCCAAATCGCTTCAAATTTGAATGTGCCTATAAAATTTTAAGAGTTATCGATTTCTCCAGGATCCCATCATCAAATCCTGACCTGATGACCATGGATCACCTGTAAAGTATTCCCTTTCAAAGAAATAAAAAAGAAAGGTTAATAAAGCCCATAAAGTTATAACTAGAAAATAGAAATAGCGTTAAGCTATGGCTAGACATAGGAAGACATCGGTGGAGCCAGGGTTAGGAAGGCCAAAAACGATAGACAATCCTGCCCGGACATTCTAGAGTCGAGTAGGTATAGTCGGGCCGGGAAATCCATGGTCTTGTGCCGAAAACATGTCGCGAACTCAGTTCGCCAATCCATAAGATTTTCCCCTTCCAAAAAACGCTCAACGCCTAAAGAAGTTTTCACTTCAAAAACTATACCGCATCTCTCCAAAATTCGTCGTCGCCAGTGGTGACAAAAGGGCTGGTCTTTCTTCGCTCAGAGAATTAGCAATGCAGCCTGTATTCTTGCCACTATGCCATGCGTGCCTAAATTCATCTATTAGTCGATATTTTTTTTAATTTTTAGCTAAATACTTTGTAGATTCAATAAGTTTGTAAATCTCTATATATAAAAATCAATTTGTTTTATTTGTTTTTGTTCGTATAGACTCAAAAACTACTGGACCGATTTGAAAACATATTTTTGCATTTGATAGACTCAATTCTAGGCTATAAAAAAGTGTAACTAATTCCGTATAGTGTAAAGGCCCCTTTACCCGATATCATTGCCAAGATTTCCCAGAAAATGTCTGCCGTTTGAAGAGAGGAAAAAATAATTATTACATGTTGTTACTAATTAAGCCATTCGTATCGTAATGTTTAAAAATAATATGACCATTGACCTTTTTTGTGAAAAACTTGCAAACTCACGCCTGTATCATACCGGGGTAGACAGGGTTATAGAGTTTTTGTTTATTTTTTTGAATGTGTCCAAACCAGTGTAAAAAATTGTAGATTGATTGATTAAAAGTACACACAATCGCCGAGCATGTATGAATAAGATATGATGAATATAAAAGAAGCGAAAGCTAGGTATGTCAGGATCGTATCAAATGGCATTCAATTGTCTTTGCCTTCCCCTCTTGGGATAAAAGGCGTGATGATAGACAGATAGATGTTTGTTTAGAATATGCTCTGAAACGGCTGAAAGAATTTATATAAAACCTTTAGACTACTTTTTGTATAATTAAAAAATGCCCATTTCCATCAAAAATACTGATTGCTCAGCAAAATCTTCAAAATATTATTATCGTATTGCACTACCCCTACGTGAAAGGTCGTACAGGGTGGGTTTATGTGCGGTTATAAAGAAACCCTAACCTACCCCTATGTGTCAACAGGGTCGCACTTTCAATAATTTATTTGATGTGCACTTAATTTGCCATTTTTTTTTTTCAATATGAACAGGGTACTTATTCTAGACTTAGATTTCAAATTTAAATCCTAAAATCCTGAACAGAACTGGCCACATGTCAGGTGTCTATCCATCTATCATCACGCCTTTTATAGAGGAGTAGGCAGAGACAATCGAATGACATTTGTTACGATCCTGACATACCTCTTTCGCTTCTTTTATATTCATCATACCTTTCATACATGCTCGGCGATTGTGTGTACTTTTAATATTTCCATCGATCAATACATTTTTTATAGGTTCAATAAAAGTACACCTAGGTCGTTCTCTGCCAGCATTTTCTTTCAGATCATCCATATAAACCATTTTAATCAATCTTTCATCCTTCATTCTTTCAACGTGTCCAAGCAAGCATTAACTACTTTTCTTCATTTTAGTCACTCGTTAGGTATAGTCTCATACCATTAGCTAACAGAAGGAGACTTGGTCTTCCGATGGGTACCCTGGGACCGTAACACGGTTTTGTGAGCTGTAAGGCAAAAAAGGATTTGGTGACATTTTCGTGGGAGTTTACTACACAAAAACTACTAGACCGATTTGTACAATTCTTACATTATTCCTGGAATTAGACTATCTCACAAAAGTCAGAGTTAATATCCAAAAATATTTTATATTTGCAGATAGTGAAAATGCCATCTGAAGTAATACCAACCAAGTCAATGCAGCGCGAACTGGCTGACTCCATCATCAGAATGGTTCCTTTAGATGAAATAAGGATATTGCTGGCTTGTGGAGCCAAGGTTTGTTTTGTTTTGGGCTAAAGCAATTTACAAAATTAAAATTAGGCATATTTTAGAATTGTTTTTATTTACACATAACAATATAAAAACCTTAAAATGTATCTAAACATCAAAAATAACTAAATAAACCAGGTTCGTGGCATGAATACTGGCAGCTTTTCCTCGCTGAATCGCGATGCCGATTCGTTGAGCGATGAATGAGCCAGCCCTCTTGTCACCAGAAGAGATGATCAGTCGAGAGGATATATTTTTAATTATCTTTTGGGCATTTGAACCCCACGAACCTAGAGTTTGTACAGCAAACGCCACTTTGTAGTTTGCAATAATTGAACTGTATTTGCGCCGTTTGTTAGACTCTGCGATTTCCGCCGCAGCTCCCTCTTCGATTGTTTCCCTGAGATGAGACGGGGCTAATGTAGCATCCCATACAAGGGCCCGACCTCGCTCTCAGGGAATCAGAGTCATTCCATCGGGTCTCTATAAAGAATTTGGGAAATGTATAATTTGGATAACCTGGAGATTTTTTTTTTTAATTTTGGCATTTGAATCCCACGGACCTGGAGTTTGTCTTTAGAATTTTTATTTGGATTCCACGACACGCCTTGGTGGATAGCACACGCTCCCGCGGAGACGTGTTGGGGAATCCAGTTTAATCCCGCCCGCGCTGTGATGGTTGTGATTAATCAGTGATTAATAAGACATATCACGGTCGGCGGGATTATCATACATACCGATTTATTGGCTATAATCACCGTAAACGGCTATACTACTGGACATTGGCGAAATCACCGATTGATATTGGTGGAACCGCCATATTGAAAAAAAGAAGAAGAATTTTTATTTATCTAGAATATGATTCGACACATCTCAATGGATTTTGATGATCATAGTGTATATTTAGACTTAGAATCTGCTTTTTGTTATGGTTTGTGCTCAGTGAATCATGTCAACCAAACCGTGTAAGTCTATTACTTACACTATGAACTAACTATATATTCTTTAGCCAAAACCCGCTTGTCGTCACCAAATGACATCATTTTTACAACGGAAAGAACTCGCACGATCTTTTTATTTTTAGGTAAGCGTGATATATGTATATGACCATCATTTACGTTACTAAATAAAAATACATACGCCTGAATACCACCAGGGTAGACAGAGACTAATAAGAACCTCCACATGCCATGACCCAGACACACCTCTCTTGCTTCCTCCAGATTTATACATACATATACTCACGCCTGAACCCAACCAGGGTAGAAAGACCCTAAGGACCTCCATATGCCAAGACCCAGACACACCTCTCTTGCTTCCTCCAGATTTATACATACATATACTCACGCCTGAACCCAACCAGGGTAGAAAGACCCTAAGGACCTCCACATGCCAAGACCCAGAAACACCTCTCTTGCTTCCTCCAGATTTATACCTACATATACTCAAGCCGGAACCCAACCAGGGTAGAAAGACCCTAAGGACGTCCACATGCCACGACCCAGACACACCTCTCTTGCTTCCTCCAGATTCAGACATACATATAGTCACGACTGAATCCCACCGGGATAGACAGAGACTAAGGACCTCCACATGCCAAGGAATTAGGGTTCCATCGACTTATTTTTCTCAATATATTTTTCAGGTAAACGAGCCAGTAACGCAAGGCTTAAGACCACTTCATTACGCTATATGGCAGAGATACTTGGAAGCCACAAGATTATTATTAGTACGTGGTTGTGATGTTAATGCCAGAGACGATTGTGGATACAGCGCTTTACATCTGTCAGCCGAGCATGGGTAAGTTAAGTTTTATATTTATAAATGTGTTTAATGTTCAATAATTACTTACATAAAAAAAGAATATAATAGACTTAATACAATTATAAAATCTAAAACTAAATTTATAAATAAAAAATTATAAATGGAAGTAAAATACATATTTGAGGCGTTTGGTGTGGAAATGATGGGACCATGGGGATCCAGTGGTCTGTTCCGAGGCATTAGTTCACATGACCAAAGAGCTGGCTCTTATTTCGGTCAAAAAATAAGCATTGCCATCCAATGAGTCAATGCAGCCAGTCTGTTGGGTACTCTCCCAGTAGATAGCGATTTATGAAAGGAAATCCTTTCACTTCAGCCATATAAACCTTTTTAATCAATCTTTTGTTCTTCATTCTTTCAACGTGTCCAAACCCAAAAAAGTAAAAAAAAATTCTAGTAATATTTATCACAAAATGCCCAGTCCTTTGTAAGGCTTGCATGGGGACATATGTCCAACATGTAAATGCTCTTTAGAGTGTTTAAGTAATCTAAAGTGTTGTAACAAGCACCCGTCGGGACCTATCTCTCAATGCATCAGAGACAATACGCTCACAAGCAGGTCCCGTCAAATGCCTGGATTATTCTTTTTCTTTCTTAGAGCTCCTGAAACCGTGTTCCAGTTCCAGGGTACCAAGCAGAAGACCAAGTCTCCCTCGTTTAGCCGATGGTATTTGTGAGGCTAGGTATACCTAACGAGTGGCCAGTTCTGTTGAGGTACATTTAGATGGAAAAGCCTCTAAGTGTGGTTTGTCGGATTATGTTGGGCTATTGTTTTATTAATATAATTTTATATACATTAAAAATCTTAAAAACCTTAAATACCTTAAAAATAAAAAGAAAAAGAAAAAGGATGGAGGAATCAAAGATAGAATAGTTCTGAAGAAAATCCAATCGTGCCAAGAACACTCGCTGCGTTACCCCTTTGAATCTCCAAGCTTATGCGGCGAATGAAAAAACTCTTAGCTCGGTGATCACCAGACTTTTCGAAGAGAAGTTTACCAATTTTATCAGCAAACTTCTTGGAGTCTGATGACCACGGACCAAGAGTCTCAACCGCAAAAGCAAGAAATTCAAAGTGATCTAGTAGCGAGGAATACTTTTGAATTTTTAAATGTGCCGCCTCAGAAGCTGCGGCACCTGCAGAGCTGGAGGAGGCGGCGACATGACTTGGAGCCAGCGTGTCCTCGCATGTGGCGTCCCACACCAGAGCGCGGCCTCGAGACCATGGTACCAGGGTCAAAGATTATTGTTATTGTTTCAGATACACAGAATTGGTCAAACTATTGCTAGAAAGTGGAGCTGCCGTTGATTATAGGCCGGATACGGATGAGGAGTTTCCGAGAACAACGCTATGTGATGAACCATTGAGACTGGCTATCAGAAATAAACATTACGTAAGTAAATAGTCCTTTTTTGAGTGGTAGGGGAAAATGTTATGGGTTCCCGTCACCGACATGCTGTTAGGGTATCTTAGAACAAAGCCCGTGGAACATCTATATTTCTTATTATCAATTATTGCCCGCTACTTCGTACATGTTGTATTAGGAATACAATTCACCCCCTTAGGGTAGATTTAGATTAGCGTGATGTTATATAGCCCATAACATTCCCCGTGAATCACTCTATCTAATGGTACCAACTTTAACAAAACCGGTCCAGTAGTTTTTGAGTCTATACAATACGAACAAACAAAGAAATATTGATTTTTTATATATTAGATAAGAATAAATTGAGGCTTTTGAGTTTCTGTGCCGTGCGCAGTTTACACTATTAGATAGATAGATTTACGAGTATTAAACATGGACCTATCATATTTAGGAGCTGAGCATTAAAATTATGTATAAGTGAATTAAATCGGGGAAAAAGTTAGCCCCATTTTTATGACGTATTATGTCTAATCCGTCAGAGATATAACAAAGCGACGTAGGAAAGAATTGTGTAGAATAAAATGATCTACAATAAAGTCCGCGGTAGCATATATCTATCTCTAATAGATAAATAGCTATAAGCTTATTTGTGTAGGTATTCAAATTGTTGTTTATTTTGCAGGAAGTAGTGAACCTTTTGTTAGAACATGGCGCTGATCCGAACAAGCGTTACTTTTTTGGTTCAGAAATCAATTTAGTATCCGAACCGGAATATTTACAGTTGCTCTTAATGTTTGGTGCCAACCCTGATTCTAGAGATAGGGCTGGCTTGACACCCCTAATGAAAGCTGCAAGACAAAGACGGGTGAGTTTCTTTCTTCAAATCAAATCAAATCAAATCAAATGTTTTATTTGCAAGAATACTTACAATATAGGTCTTAAGATTATGGTGAGTATATGGACATGTAGGTATTCAACCTGCAAGCAGGTGTGCAAACATTAATTAAATATAGGTAGGTACATATTTTGACTCTAAACATTGGTTATAAAATCTACACAATTACAATAAATTCCCGCAATTTTTATCCAGTTTTGTGACACATGTATTCACTTATTGCATAAAAGCAATGATCGAGGAGCCATTTTGTCAATTGAGATTTAAAGTCATTTCCATTTAATAATTTAATGTCATTAGGCAGATTATTGTAGAGAACAATACACATATTATAAATGTTCCTTTTATAAATATATTTATGGCAAGGAGGTTGGTATAATAAATTCATTATTTTGGCTCTATATGCCTCTGAATAACTTCACCTCGTTTTTTAAAATATTCAGGATGGGAGTCCACAAAAACACACATGTCTCTGATGTACATGCTGGGTAATGGTAATATTTTAAGCTTTTGGAAAAGTGGCCTACAACTATCATCAAACCATGCGTCACACATCACTCGAATCACTTTCATCACTTTTCATATCTAAATCTATCTACTCTATGGTGCGTCGGTGGCCGAGTGGTTAAGACGTCTGGTACCACGGATTCGATTCCGGATCCTGGCCATACCAATGGGTTTTTTAATTAAAAACTTATGTACATAATCCGACACACCACACTTAAAGGTTTTCCATGTAGAAGGTAATATCTCAAACAACTGAACCGATTCTAAAAATTCTTTCACGAATAGAGACCTACGATATTCCTGATATAGGCTATATTTTATTTTGTTCGAAATATCCACGGGCAAAGCCGGGGGCGATAAGCTAGTATGTCTATAAAGTAAAGGACATACAGGCAGTAGAGGAGTGCTAAGGGGATGACATGAAAAAAAAATCATATAATTATATTGAAAATAAAACAGTGTAGGTATACGTATATTTTGTCGACATTTAACAAATTTACTGGCAGATGACGACCTAGGTACGAGTAAGGAGGTTTATTGTACACTAGCATTCCGCCCCCGGCTTCGCCCGTGGATATTTGCGAACAAAATAAAATATACCCTACAGCACTCATAGATAATGGCTTGCCTGCACTACCCCTACCCCTACCCCTACCCCGATCCCTACCCCTACCCCTACCCCCTACCCCTACCCCTACCCCTACCCCTACCCCTACCCCTACCCCTAGCCCTGTCCCTGCCCCTACCCCTACCCTACCCTACCCCTACCCCTACCCCTACCCCTACCCTGTTTCCCACGACTTCGTACGTGTCTATTTCAGAATGTTGGCAAACATACACTTCGTACATAGCTTTTGTCATGTTCACCTCTGCCCACCCCGTTCCCGTCGTCATGGCCTATGTTACTCACGAAGAATGTAGCTTTCTAATGATGAAAGAATTTTTTAAATCGGCCCAGTAGTTTCTGAGCCTATTCATTACAAACAAACTTACAAATGTTTCCTCTTTATAATATTAGTATAGATATAAAAAATGTATTGATCGATGAAAATATTAAAAGTACACACAATCGATAGCATAAAAACTAAAGAGGTATGTCAGGACCGTAACAAATGGCATTCGATTGTGTCTGCATACCCCTCTTGGGATAAAAGGCGTGATGATAGATACATAGATTTAACATGTCACTCGGAGATATGGTACCTAGCTTTATATTAGTGAAAGAATGTTTAAAATCGGTTCAGTAGTTTAAGAGATTACCCCATAGGTACATCCAAAATTACAAACTTTACCTCTATCTAATATTTTTTTTTTTATTGATTGGCAATTGTACTAACATTATCTAATAATATAATATTATTTATTAGCTTTTTGTTTACTTTTGAGACAAGGTTGAGGCGAGGTTTTTAATTTTCCCACATTTACGGTAATTTTGTTCATGTTTCAGGGTATGGAATCAGTATTGCTTTTGATAAGTCATGGTGCTGATGTCAACGCTATGGCAGACGCTAGAAATGATTATCGCACAGTTTTACATTACGCTGTTCTATCTGGTATGTTCTATTTTTATTTTTTTCAAAAAATGTATTTGCTGAACTGGTTCGGTCGACACACACACCATCACGGCATTCACGGTTTTTTATATCTTGCGGTCAAGGGCGAATCCAGGGGTGTTCGGGACTGCACTCAATATTATTACTAAGCTATAGAGTGCGTCTATTATGTAGAGTTATTTACCAATTTATCTATACTAGACTTTCCGCCCTAGGCTCCGCCCGTGGATATATTCAAACAATATAAAATTACATATCTAAAGGAACCTTAGAATCCAACCCCTCTATTCAATGTTGGTAACCGACCACAGATTACCGAGAAGTACACTCTCGGTCTGTCATATTTACTAATCTGTGGTTATTTATACGTTTTTGTTACCAACATGGCGGGTCCATCAGGTCTACGCATAGAGTACTAAGCCTATGGAGGGGCCATAGACGGGCTCCCCCTTTCGCCAATTTTTCCCCCTTTGACCAGTTATACTGACCAGGTGCGCAGTAATAAGTTACCTTAGATTTCGTTGGTATCGTTTTGTGTCGCGAGACAGAGCTCTAGGAAAATAGTTAATTGTGATGTTTTAAACGGGAAAGGCGATCTAGGGCGTCAAACTTAGTGTTTCCAATCATTAATTATAATTATTATGTTTGTATTTTAACATAATCATCATATAACGTAAAATGCGTTGCGACAATAAAACGACAGAAAAATACAGTGGTACAGGGGCTAGTACTTAGACGTTTACCTCCCCTCCCGCCAAAAGTGGCAGAAAAAATTGTTCGGTGATTTAAACGCTTCACGTCTCCTGTGTTATATACTCAAAGGGTCTACGTCTACCAAGTATCCATAATATTCATTTACAATCAAAAGAAATAAAATCTTTAGTATGGAACCAGAAAACACTTTAAACTTCGAGACGCGCTAATACAAGCTCTAGGATTACTTATATGTTTTTCAACAGGCAATGCAGACGTGGTGAATTTACTTATAAAGCAAGGCGCTCGTTTAAATTACGATTGTCCAGATTTGAGCAAGCCAAGCCCATTGGACTTGGCTATATTGAAAGGTGATGTGTCTATGGTGCAACTGCTGTTAAGTGCTGGTAAGTGTACTCGCATTTTCCAGAATTTTCTAATGATAGGTACCTATACCAATAGATTGTCACTTCTGCCTCTTTTGCTTTTGGGCAAGACCTCTTCGATCTATCCCCTCCCCCCAATCATTTTCAAACGATGTCACACTTTGTTGACCCCCTCACTCCCCCTTAACATGACATAATTTATGAATAGCCTCCAAGAATATAACTGATTTGAAAATTCTTGATGATACTGAATTTTTCTATTTTTTACCCATTGTCCAAATTCTCTTAGCATGTAAATGTTAACTACTTTTCAGGTGCCCACGTGAACGCTTCCAGCTCTGTTATTGGTTCTCCGTTACACGTGGCCTGCTCCGACAATATCATAAACAGGAAGGAAATAATAGAGGTAAATAATGAACATAATCCGACAAACCACACTAAAAAAAGGCTTTTCCATATCAATATGAAGTGTATTAGAACTAGAACCACGCCACGCATTAGGTATAGCCTCACATTACCATTGGCTCAAGGCAGACTTTGTCTTCAGCTGGGTACCCTAGAGCCAGTAACACATACCGATAGCCCTAAAGCAACTCATGAATTTAAAAAAAAACAATAAACACCTGCGTATTTTAGTTTCTTATCCTATTTTGAATACAATATCGCAATAAGATTTTATTATTTTACAGATCCTATTAGAAGGTGGAGCAGACCCAAACTTAAAAGTGTACAGTGAAGAAGACGCGGCTCAGCTTCGTCCGTGTCTCGCGGAGTACCTGGCTAGCAACATAGAGCCGTCTGTTGATATCGTACGGTTACTGTTGAGATATGGAGCCAGGGTAAGTTGTTTGTAAAACACTCATATGTATGTGAAGAGGTTATAATGAATATTGGGCAAAAGTGCTAGACATGGGAGTTACTCTTGATGTGCCTACTTTAAGTTATGATTATATCGACAGGCGCTTATTAGAGGAATATAATACGTCAGGATCGTAGCTATAGACCAGAGGTTCTCAAACTTATTTGGTCTACCGCCCACTTTGAAAATCAATTATTTTTTACTTTACCACATCTTAAAAATCACAATGACATTCATTACTTTAATTTAATTATAGTGTGCTATATAGTTTGGAGTTTAAACTTACATTCTAAACGAGACTTGTTTGTACCCCTGAGAGCAATTAAAACGCAACTTTATAATTTGTTAAAATTAAAACAAACATAATCAATTTTAATATGAAGGATGAATCTGATGATTTTTAACAATGATTTTTGACAAACCGATAATAAAGCACTACCTCCACCGCTTCGTGCAATATTAAATATATATGAAATTACAAATCAGCCATCGCCCCCCTAAACCACTTCAACGCCCCCCAATTTTTTCTGGGCCCCTTACCGCCCCCCTCTAGGCTTACAGCGCCCACAAAGGGGCGTTATCGCCCACTTTGAGAAACAGTGCTATAGACAATCAATTATCTAAAATGTGTAGAAACATAGCCTGGAATAATTAACTAATCTGTTATTAGAGCACTTCTAAATATAACGTTGGGACGGGACGTTGAACCGCATTGCGGTCTGGGGTTCTGAGAACCTCGTTCAGTTTAATGCCTCAAAAACTCAGGCGTTTGAATTTACAGCTAAAAAGACCCCCTTCTACCGCGTCCCTACTCTTTAGAACACTCCCTTGATGTTGCGAAAACAGTGTCTCATGACTAGGGGTGGAAATCCGCTCCGACCTTAATCACAGAGACTACATTGAGGGCATCAGCAAAACAGCTTCTAAAATACTAGGAATACTGAACAAGGTGAGATGCTATTTTGCGCCACAGTTCTGACTGCAACTTTACAAAGCCCACATCTCTGGGATGGTTCCACTCAGAATCTCCTCGATGCCCTCAATGGTTTACAAAAAAGAGCGATTCGCATCATCAATGAACCAAAGGCTACACGAAATCTACAGTTACGCAGGGTCATAGCGTCTTCTATCGACTGTATTATGGGGAATGTTTATAAGAACTCCATGACATCGTCCCTCCATCCCCTTTTCCTGTTCCTGTCAAAAAGTGAAACGAACTTTCGGCGTCGGTTTTTCCTGATTCCTACAACCTTCAAGCGAAGCGTGAAAAAGCATCTCTATGGCATAGTGGGTGCAACTAGCCGATTGTATTATGTTCTGCCAGTCTTCGCTTAATAAACAGGCGGTGGCAAAGTCACACGTCGTCTTCTCTATAAAAAATATATAACAGATACTTACGTCTTTTTAAGCAACAGGCTTGCTACCTGTTCTGAATAATAAAGCCACACTGAAAGCTATAAATAAAAAGAAGATGTTATTAAAGATTTTTTTTTGCAGGTAATAATGAAGACCCAGTTTCGTGATCCGGATGGTATTTTGAATCATCTCCAACACGTGACACCGACGGAGTATGAGCACATCTTCTACATTATCCTTGGCGCAGCAGAAGCTTTTGACCTCTGCATGATAAAGCGAAATAACACTTTACAAGCTCACCAGAAAATCTTGCTTATTGAAAAAGCAAAATCCCCTTTAAGTTTGTTAAACCAAGTCAGATTTTACATGCGGAAATATTTTGGCACATCTTTGAGTGATGTCGCCTGTAAGTTAGATGTACCGATTACCCTACATCATTACTTATTGTTTGATTACAGTTAAGGGATTATATTTATTTTGGGCTGGTATCATTTTAAATTGTCATTTTTGACATTTCGAATTTTCCAGTGTTGCCAGTCATGTGGTTAATTGGCTTGGAAATTTCTATTTTAACTTGTAATCTCTAATCGAGATTTTTTTAAAAGATAAATACCATTATATCTTGAAAAAATATTTGTGTTCTGAAGTTTATATAATATACCTATTATATTAAATGGCTATCTATATAAAAGGTGTTCAAAAAATGTATCTGGTATTTTAATATTATGAACAATATTTACCTTATCTTTATAAAATAATGTTATAATTTCTATTTTAACTTGTAATCTCTAGTTATTTTTTGAAAAATAATATATCTATTATACCTACGTCATATTAAATGGCCTATATAAAAGGTGTTCAAAAAATTTACTTAATATTATGATATGAACAATATTTATGATTTAAACTTGATAATGAGTAGGTACCTTTTTTTTATATAAAAAAACGTATATTTTTGTAATATTACACATTTATATATTGTGATATTCATTATGTATTTTACGTTCTATAGTTTATAAGAAAAAGTATTTTGATTGATCTAGCTTCTTACAAATTTGTTGCTTAAGTGATAATTTGTGATAATTATTAATTTTTAAGTGATGTTTCGAGTTTAATATAAATACTCGAATACGGTCTTTTGTCGTAGTATTGATGACTTTATTGATAAATAAACAATGTCCAAAAACGCGGTTGTTTTTAATTTACATAATATACTCAAATACTCTAACAATGAAAAATGAAATGTGTCTTGGAAGAGGAGGCGACCGTTGGTATGGGACGCAATATGTGTGGACACCCTCGCTCCGTCTCACCTTCCATCTTTGAGTATATACCAAAGGAGGCGTGAAGCTGTAAATTACTGAACAATTTTTTTTGCCACTTTTGGCAGGGGGGAGGTAAACGCCTAGTGCTAGCTCCTGTACCACTGTATTTTATTTATTAATGATTGGAAAAACTATGTTCCCCCAAGTTAGACGTCCTAGATCGCCTTTCCCATTTAAAACATCACAATTAACCATTTTTCTAGAGCTCTTTCTCGCGACACAAAACGATACCAACGAAACCTAAGGTAACTTATTACTACACACCTGGGTCAGTTTTATTGGTCATAAAGCAAAAAACTGGGGAAATGGGGAGCCCGTCTATGGCCCCTCCTTAGGCTTAGTACTCTATGCCTTACATGCCTAAAACTGCCAAACTTCACAAATAAGAATATTATAAGAATATTCCTGAAGAATACATATTTGTGGCATTTGGGGGGTGGAGTCAGTCCGCCGTGGGGACCTAGCGCACCACGACACTTGACGACACCTCTCAGTTCCATTAGTTTTTGGAATTCGATCGGTAGAGTTAAATTATTTATAAAAAACTAAGTATTCTAATTAAAATTTTGGACACGAAATTCTTTTTTGATTTACTACAGGCACTACAGCACCTGCACATCTACAACGAAATCCATAGGTACATGACCCCAAAATAAAATAAGCTGAATAACTTTTCTCCCTGCGGGCTATCACTGAAGCTCCTCACTATTATTTTCCAAGTTTCAACCACGTCCCCCCAAATAAGTTACTCTATGCCCCCAAAATCCGTCACTCGATTTGGTGGGTTTTTTACTGTGGGTTACGGAGACGGGAGAAAGTTCCGAACAATTTGTCATAGGTTTCAACTTTTTATATAGACCACTAATGGGAAACGATATTTAGAGCATCAACTATGCTATTGATATTTAATAACTCCTCATCGTTTATGCTAACCAACTAAATGCATAATATATTGTGAACCAAAATCAACGAAAGTATCAAACCTAATCACTCCTCCTATAATAAGTAGGTACCTATATAGAAAAGTGACAGTATAAATGTTTCGATACTAAAATACTAAGATACTTTAGAAAATACCAAATGACATGATTCATTAGACAGACTCTACACCCCTCATCTTTGTTGCCCGGTATAAAAGAGGCGTACTGAATATAGCATGACCTTAGCTTTTTGTAAACAAAATTGAAATTTAAGTCCAACCCTATTCATTCAACTTTCAATAAATATTGCACAAAGTATGCGCCACGCATGCGCGAAACAAGAATGTATTATAAAAAAAATGCGTTAACGCATGCCTCAACGCAAGGGCACATGATGATTTGACACTTTCTTTCGTTCAATTCATTCATTCATTTCATTCGTACTTCGTTCAATTTCATACATATTTTGTTGTTTTTGAAAGAAAATTAAAAATTCTGAAATTTACGAATATTTTGGTGGATTATAATTAATATTGAGTTTAATAATTAAATACCAGCCATAAAAATGTCGTCAGATAAACAGAAAGTTGATCTCGGTCTGTTAGAAGAAGATGATGAGTTTGAAGAATTTCCTGCTGAAAGTAAGTCGAAGTAACCTAAAATAGGAGAAAACAAAGGAACTGATACACACAATTCCCTTACTTTATTTGCATACATCCACAAATCTAGTCCTAAAGTTTGCATTTTATGCTAAATTAGAATAATATAGTAGAAATCACCATCACGAGTTTACATCTATAAATTACTTATATTTAATAATTTAATCAAAATATCAGCTTATTGTTACTGTGACGTCTATACTTGACATTGGCGGAATCATCAAAACTCTGATGGAGCCATTTTGAAAAAAAAATATAGTTCATGAAGCCGGGACTAAAAGCTAGTTATTAATAAAAGAAAATATTCTCTCGGTAGAGAGTAGTATATTTCTTTGAAATATTCTGTTTGTTAGTACTATTGTATATTCTGTGGCTCAACTCATGTGTTTGTTCCAGACTGGGGGACAGATGAAGCAGATGATGAAGATGTCTCCGTATGGGAGGACAACTGGGAAGATGATATTGTGCAGGATGACTTCAACCAACAGCTCAGGTGAGCAGTCACATCTCACATATTACAAGCACATACACGCTTTAGAAAATGAAGAAAAGTAGTTTATGCTGGTTTGGACACGTTGAAGGAATGAAGGATGAATGATTGACTAAAAAGGTTTATATGGCTTAATTGAAAGGAAATGCTGGCAGAGGACAACCTAGGTGTAATTTTATTGAACATAAAGGCAGTATTAAAAGTAGGTACTAGAAGTGAAAGAGGTATGTTAGTATCATAGCAAATGGCATTTGAATGTCTTTGTCTACCCCTCTTGGGATAAAAGGCGTGATAGGTAGAATATTTTTGAAACAGGTCCATTGTGATGTGAAAGAAAAACAAAGTCTCATTTCCATAAGTAAGTGATGGAACTAAAACAGTATTAGATATATTAATTTTACTTTTTTTTTTTTTTTTTTCTTCACGGGTTCAGCTCCCGAAACCGTGTTACGGTTCCAGGGTACCCAGCGGAAGACCAAGTCTCCCTCGTTTAGCCGATGGTATTTGTGAGGCTATACCTAACGAGTGGCTAGTTCTGTTGAGATATATATTTAGATGTTAAAGCCTCTAAGTGTGGTTTGTCGGATTATGTACATAAGTTTTTTGTTAAAAAAACCCATTGGTACATGGCCAGGATCTGGGATCGAACCGGGTCTGTCTAGTTAACACCAGACGTCTTATCCACTCGTCCACCGACGCACCTTTTTTTTTATTTTTATTTTACTTTTAGTTGTAACTTGTGTATTTCTTCATACATTGTTTAGTCCACCAAATAACTTGCTTCCCGCTTTCACTGTCATTTCAATCTCCTTGTCAGTCTATGTCAGTCATTCTATTATTTTTATATTGACTGAAGCTTGTAATTCAATGATTGATTATTTTATATTTTGTTGCAGACAACAGCTGGAGAAATTGAAAGAACAGAATAAAATGTGAAGATAGTTGTAATGCTTTAAATTAATTAAACTTTTACCTAAGTATTTTGTTGTTTTGATATATTACCAAGCCGATGAGAAATTATTTCATCCATATAACCCAATTTCCTATTCCAGTTTTTCCACCAGCATGCAACCAGCAACGGTCATAACCCTCGCTGATACATTTTTAAGGTTCTGTACAGATTACAGGAGATCCGATGATCACACTCTTGTGTCTGTCAGAGCTTAAAAAACGAAAACCCTTATAGGATCACTCTTGTAAGTCTGTCACAGCTTAAAAAATGGAAATCCTTATTTATAGGATCACTCTTGTGTCTGTTGCAGCTAAAAAAACTGAAACCCTTTTATAGGATCACTCTTGTCTTTCTGTCGCAGCTAAAAAAACGAAAACCCTTATAGGATCACTCTTGTAAGTCTGTCACAGCTTAAAAAACTGAAACCCTTTTATAGGATCACTCTTGTCTGTCTGTCTGTCACAGCTAAAAAACTGAAACCCTTTTTATAGGATCACTCTTGTCTGTCTGTCTGTCGCAGAAAAACTGAAACCCTTTTATAGGATCACTCTTGTCTGTCTGTCTGTCACAGCTAAAAAACTGAAACCCTTTTTATAGGATCACTCTTGTCTGTCTGTCTGTCGCAGAAAAACTGAAACCCTTTTATAGGATCACTCTTGTCTTTCTGTCGCAGCTAAAAAAACGAAAACCCTTATAGGATCACTCTTGTAAGTCTGTCACAGCTTAAAAAACTGAAACCCTTTTATAGGATCACTCTTGTCTGTCTGTCGCAGCTAAAAAAACTGAAACCCTTTTAGGATCACTCTTATAAGTCTGTCATAGCTAAAAAACGGAAACACTTTTATAGGATCAGTCTTTTAAGTCTGTCGCATCTTATTTTCTCCGAATCTACTGAACTAGAAATGTTGAAGCTTTGTACATAATTATGTAGAGTTTGATGACACAAATTATAACTGACGCAACCCATAGATTAGTATATTACCGCTTGTAGATTATGTTTGTATTAATTGATCCGAGAGATTATGTCTACGCGGTCATGCCCTTGGTGCTGCATACAATATTTTCTTTTATAAAATAAGTTAGGATAGCTCAGAATTAAAAAAAAACTCAATTTACATTTTATTCCCATCAATTTATTGCATGAATAATCACTGAATAAAAATGTCAGATTTCGTTTATAAGCACAATAATTAAGAATTTTTCGCATTTTTTAAATTTATTTTTTATAATTTTTTACCAAAAAAAGCTTCGATTCATTTCGCCTAAGAGCTAAATATAAAATTACTTATAAATTATTTATATACATGGAGTCACATACATTGGGGGTATTTTAATTTTTTTTAAACACATTGGAAAAAAAATTGTGCAACTTAGTAATATGGAAGACTTTATAATTGGAATTTTGAAAATACAAATTTTAATGAAATTCTTTTTTAATACAAAATGACTGAATTTAGTCAATTGTAATTTTAGTCCAGTAAAAAACACAATTTCTTTTTGCAAAGTAAACACAATTTTTCAGAATATATAGAATTTAAAACCCCACAATGTTTCACATCTAACTAGCGATATTACTAAATAAATAAGATATAAAAAAACGAGCCTTACAGTAGTCGCATATGATGTGTAACATCTGACATCTCACCTTGGTACACGCACACACTGTTGGCTAACAGTACCAACCTCTCGAAAAATCTATTGGTACTATCTGACGGCCAACTCTACCGCCGCGCGCGCTTATTGATCAAATTAAATAGCGCGCGCTTCCCCGGCTTCCTGTTACACACTTCTTTCGTCCCATTTCACGAAATCACTCCCACAGATTGCAGGAAAGATGTTACACATCAAAAGAATTTTAAATAAGTAGGTAATACAACATAAAAATCACATATTTCCAAAAGTATTAAAATTTATGTAAACGCAGTCAAAAAAGTCAAACTAAATATACAAAACATACTTATTAATTTGACATTATGAAATTGCGCTTCGGACTGTAGGTTCCATTTAGATGATTGGGCCAACAATTTTGATTTTATATGGGTCATATTTAGTCTATTGGCCCCATTAACAAGTTTCGAGTAAAACTTTTATTTAAAAAAAGGATTAAAAATATAGAAACGGTAAAGTTAAATTGAAATTAGATTTGAAAATCGTGACTGTCTTGAAAATAATTTGATCTGAAAATATCACATGGTTAGACTCCGTTCTATATATAGCGGTCAATGGAGCTCAACTTATGTGACGCGAGTTATGGCTATGGATCATCTACGTACAATTTTAGACTTTATGGCAAACAAGAAATTTGTATGCAATTTACTAGAGATCTACCGACTATTCGACCACTTATAGTCGGCGACTAAGATGTTACCTACAGGAAACGGGAAATTACTAAAATGCCAGTACTACTATATTTTCTACTTTTTACTTTAAAATATCTCATCGGAGTATATTTCGCTTCATATAATATGACCAATTTTCTAATAATTTTTACCGACTTCAAAAAAGGAGGAGGTTCTCAATTTGTCGGAATATTTTTTATTTTTTGTGCTATAGATGATGGGATCCTGGAGAAATCGAGAACTCTTCAAATTTTATAGGCACACTTGAAGCGATTTGTGCATTTGATTTTGAAGGCGGTTTTATTTTTCATTATAATATAAAAAATGACAAACTAATAAGTTCGCTTTGCATTTGTAAAGAAAAAAACAGGCGTGTTAAAAAATAATATACATTAACATTAATAATTACTTATTATAGATATAAGCGCACATTCTAATCACCACAGTTTGCCAAAAAATGAAGGAATGATAAGAGATATTTTTTTTAGTTTTTTAACACAATGACTATCAAACCAAAAACAACATTTACAGAAAATTTTACTGCCTTTTTTTATACTTTTTTTTTGGCTTGACGTAGTTGCCAACCTCATACATAGGTCGCCATTGATGTTTCAAAGAAATTTCTCGAATCAATTCGCTGGTATCGCTTTCTAGAAATCCATATAATTTATTTTTTTCAAACATATCAAGAGATTTTTTTTAAATATGCAGTGGGCCTCCAGATTTCCTTAAAATGGAATATTGGTTGAATTTTGAATAAAAATAATGTATAAAATAATTTAAATTATTTGTTTGAAGGAAAATTCCCCAAAAACAGTAATTCGCCACGGCAACGCATTTATTTATTGGTTCATAATAGGAATTAAAGAAATGCTGACAATTTAAGTGTTACATTAAAGAAATAAATTAACAACGTTTGAGAATAATGAAATGGACATAACTTGTAAACACACATATAACGAATATAACTGCACTGCACTACACTGGCTGTAACGTACTATAGCAAGTGTCGTGACGATCGAAATATTACACTTTTTTCGCCGTCTGGAGTGTAAAGTGCAATAAGGAACTTCGTTTCAAAAAAACATTTAATATTAGACAGCACACAATTCTAATATTTGAAACTGCCAGTCCGATTTGAAAAAAATCCTACATCACGTTACGACCCAAAGGAGCGGGGCAGTAAGTAACCATCAACCATGGTCGATTATAAGTTCTAATGGAATTTTAAAATTTAACCGTAGGGTAGTTAGAAAAATCCTAGTATATAGTAAGGCGCAAATAATGTCTGACTAGCTATATTATATATATTACTTATATACTTGACTTTTTATATACATCTTAAACATCTAAATTTATGAAGCACTTTTTTATATCTAAAAAACTGGACTTTTCTTTGGGAAGAACTGTTAAATGTTTGAAAAAAAGGAATTCTATATAATTATTTTCCAGTAACAATGTCCACATATAGCCAGTTGTCTCCATATTTAACGAGTTGCTTTACAGCTCCCAAAACCGTGTTATCGAAGACCAAGTCTCCCTCTTTTAGCCGATGGTATTTGTGAGGCTGATGCCTTTAAGCGTGGTTTGTCGGATTATGTACATAAGTTATTAATTACAAAAACTGGTAATTTAATTTGATAGCATCAGATAAACAAGGTAATGCTGGTTATTTTAATACTAGGATTGAGCATCTATTTGTCCCTTGATCACGCAATATTTTACCGACTCATGATCCTAATTTGACCTATAGGGACAATACCTTAACACGTAGGGTTCTTAGTCCCACTATTATCTCGACTCCAAAAACTTATCGTGCATTATAACGGTAAATAAATACAAATGGGGTAGGTAGACCACAGAACATTATAAACAACAATAGAAGCAAGTGGACCTTTCCGCGTAATCTTCAAAACTGTCCCTAAAACGTAGCCAATAAAAATAAAAGCAATAAATAAAGATTTTAAAGAGGTCAGCTTTGTGACTGGATTATGGGCTGAGTTGCCCCTCAAATCAAATAGGCTATCACGCTACTTCTATTCTTCTTTATAATGTTCTGCGGGGTAGACAGGACAATGATATTTTCTTCAAACATTTAACATCATCCCCATCTTGTTTACTACGCCATATCCATAGATAAATTTACATAATTTTTTTGTAAATATATTTAAGAGTATAATAAAAATAGCGTATAATAGTAAATTTTAATCTTATAGGTAACTTGCCACAACAAAATACGAACAGTGCACTGGACTATAGCTGTCTCATTCATTTGAATACGGTATACTATATGTGTGAGCGAGATGGAAGTATGGCTGTTTTTTTAAATAAGAAAACAAGCGTTAAATTACAGAACTAATTTTATGAAAAAAAAACTTTCTTTATTCTTCGCGGATTGCTTTC
The DNA here is from genome assembly GCA_963924495.1 of Nemapogon koenigi. Taxonomy (NCBI): domain Eukaryota; kingdom Metazoa; phylum Arthropoda; class Insecta; order Lepidoptera; family Tineidae; genus Nemapogon; species Nemapogon koenigi. Next base: position 5,619,993 of record OZ004658.1, on the reverse strand, counting down.
GATGGTAAAACCTATAAATGTGGTTTGTCGGATTATGTACATGAGTTAATAATTATAAATACCTCATTGGTACACCGAGATAAAACCGTGATCCGCCAAGTTAATACCAGACGTCTTAACCACTCACCCAAGAATACTGTTTCAAACAAAACAAAAAACGTACAAATCGGGACATAATTGACATACCAAAAACATGAGAAAGTACGATTTCTCAACAAAACCTGTCTTGCGATAATACAGGACACGGACTTCGGCTATCATACAAAAACTATTAGAAAAAGAAAGTTGTAGTTAATGTTTTCTTAAAATATATTATATTATCTATGAAATAAACGAAATAAAATTTGTGCATTAAGGGCCGTTGCTCTCAGTCATCATATAACTGTCAAAAATATAGCTAATTTCAGTTAATCCTGGAAAGTTGAGTTTATTTATATTTTCCAAAATGCAATAGCAAGGCTCGTTTTGGTAATTATGTCTATTTAGAACTCTTAATAATAAAAATATGACTCAATCCAATTTAAAATAATAACTATCAACTGTGTGGTAAGGAAATGTTGTATAAACTCGCCTTTCCAGGATTAACTGAGATTTCTTATATTTTTGACAGTTATACCTGACCAAGTTATGACCTTGAGCAAGAATAACTGATTTTGAAAATGTTATTTCGTTTATATCATGTTTAATATATGAATCTTTAGAAAGCAATTTTAATTTCGACTCCAAGATATATAGTTATTGCGTAATTTACATATAGTTTTAGCATCCTCTATCCTAGAATATTGAGCGAGACAAAATATTTAGTACACTGTTCGTATTAAGTTGCGACAAAATTTAATGTACATATAAAATTACTTAATAAATAAGGTATACAATGTCAATACAGCATTCACATATCATATTACGTATATCAGTTACTCGCGTCGAATCTTCCGTTCTTTGCCCGTTGTACAGTTAAATTACACCACTGGCGTTCTTAATTAGATTTCTATATGTATATGTTAAGGCTAATGTTGGTAGTGATTGTCAATATCTCTTTAGAAAGAGGTGAGCGAGATGAACTACTATTAAAATCGATAAGATAAACTAAGATTCACGTACCAAAAACATGAGAAAGTACGATCAACAAAGCCTGTCTTGCGATTATACATGAAACGGACTTCAAAAATACGAAATAACGTTCTGAAAAAATATAAACATCTACACAGTCATGACTAACGAGTTCACAACGCGGTGGTGGAGTTATTTAGACTAAACAATGTTATACTTTTACCTATTATTTACTAAGTTAGATTTCTTCTCGAGCGCAAAGAAATAAACATACAATTTTTATTTGTTTATTGGAGTAATTTTTTTTATGAAATTACATAATCATTTATATTATGTCGTATTGCCAAAAGTGTGACTTTTAATATAGTATACAATATACATATAATTGTAAGAATCTTATTGTATTGATGAGAAAATTTTGTGTAATTAAAAGTAAAAAACGAAAAAGTAAGGCCACAGTGTACAATAAGAATACATATCGGAAATGAAACTATTTTTTTACGTATTCGACTTTCGGAAATCGACTGAACAAAGTAAATAATATTCGTTACATCTAAAATTTAAGGCCGCTATGTACAATATCAAGAAACGGTCCAGATACTTCTGTATATAATCCAAGTTTACAAATCTTTTTATTTCTCAGAATTATTGCCTTTCGGGAGAAAATATGTGAAAGGGGCCTTAATTTAATTTAATTAATTTCACTACCAACATTATTACAAAACTGGATAAGTAATTTATTTTAAAAAACTGGTATCAAAAGAAATCCCAGTGGTGGTATTTACGTACTTCTAACAATAATATAATCAATTAAATAACTTTAAAAAACATCTAAAAAAGAATATAAGTATTTATCTGGCGTATACATTTTCGTAATGAAGAAATTGGTTTTTTAATCGGGCGCCAATCAGAAACTCTTAAATTTTTTTACATCAAAATGCATGAAAAAAAAAATAAAAATAATATTCTCTTAATGGAAGGAGTCTCTTGCTTCTTATAAAGTAAGAGCCAGGAGAAGATAAAATACCAATTTTTTTTGTTTAGTTAGGTACTATTTTTGTTTTAAATATAAAAACAAATCCCAGATTTTTTTGATGTAGATTTTTTACCAAGGATGTTTTAATAGATAGTACGATACGTGACTCTTCATCTACTTGGTAGAAAATGCCTATGAAGTCCATGAAGGTAATTTTCCCATTAAGAATGTGAAATAAGACCTGTAGTATTACCCTTGTGTTATATTTAAAAAATAAGTTATTTAAAAAAAATTAAGATTAGTCTTTCCTTATTAAGTAGATTAAATATAGTCTCCTGCAGAATTTGAATTTTATGTTCTTTGTAACGTTCAATATAGAAAAAAAATGTTTAACTGTTTATAAAATCTTCTCCTAGCGAGCACTTTAAAGTTATTCCTTTTTCGTAAGAACAAGTTCGGTTAGACCAATAAAACTAGAGTGCAGAAACATATTATACCGCCACGGCAACGCGTTTATATCTAATCTATTTTCTGTTATATTTGTAGTTTTTAAGACTTTCTGATTCAAACCCTAAAGTATACAGTATATGTTTAATATCGTATATCATTCGTATAACATTTTAAAATACTAAAAATTATTACTTAATTACTAATATGGCTGATTTATTATTATCATTATTATTTATACATTAGACAAAAAATAACAAAAAAATAATACATTGAGTATGTCGAAAATTAACAATATATTTATACAGTTTTTTAATTATTATTTTAAAAATAAATAATTTTTCATCTGGACGGTTCACTATAGTATATTGTGTTTATGGTAAAAATATCATTACTCTATGATCAGTCATGTGAGGGGCTGCATGGAAATGTAGATCAAAAAACTAAATAAAAAAAAATTTCACAACCGGTTCAAAATTGACTACATCTCTAAAAAAAAATAGATAAAACTTAATCCACCACACAAACGCGTTCAGTATGAAAATTGGATGAAAAATTTAAACCGGCGTTCGTGTGGTTTTAAAAAAAACTGAAATTACAGGAATTCTGGAAAATATATAATATATTATATATTTAACGCTCTGAGGTATATCTTTACGTATACATGTGACTAATACTAAATTACCTTAAAAATATGGTATACTGTTCAGTAATGATAGTAAGTAGCAATACTAAAAAGAACAGACTTTTCGTATGGAATCAAAATAATTTTTCAAATAATACACAAAAGTAAAAACTAAGGTATTTTTATTTCAAAGATTATGTTATTTTTGACAACTAATTTAAATTTTTTTTGTTTGTTCCTTTATAATAAATTTTCAAAGGACTGATGACATAGTGCCCTGTCCCGTGGTACTACTCGTTTGTGATAAAAGTAGTGCCACGGCCCTCAACGTGCCCAGTTTGACAAATAAATTGAGAAATAAGGCAAAATGTCTCTTTTTTAAATGCATAGAAAACAAAAATATTCAAGTTAGTTTCTTTAAAATAACTGTATCTTTGAAATAAAAATATAAAAAAACTTAGTTTTTACTTTACATACCGAATTGTGTATTTGCGAACCATAATAACGCAATAACAATAAAAAATGCTGGCAATTTTTTTAGTATTCCAAGCCATTTTTTCTTATTCATTACGACTTCAAACAAAAATCTAGCACCCATATAACAAAATATACATGAAAAAATCACATTCACTATTATGAAAAAAAAATCCTGGAACAAAGCAGACATTGCATTATATCAAAGTATAAGTGTATAGCGCCATCTATTGGTCAAAAAAAGAACTAAGCCGTAATTTTTATATATTTTTTTAATGCATAGGCTGTTGTATGGGTGCGAAATTTCGTTCAGTGTTTTCGTCTGCGTTATGCTCATCTTCTGGCTCCGACATCTCCACCTGATCTTCGTCCTCGGAGGACGATAGGAGACCTGCAAATTAAAAAAAAAAAAAGTTTCAATACCCAGGTACCCAGCGAAAGACGAAGTCTCCCTTTTTTAGTTGATGGTATTTGTGAGGCTATACATAACGAGTGGCCAGTTCTGTTGAGGTATATTTAGATGGAGAAGCCACTAAGTGTGGTTGTCGATTATGTACATAAAACCCATTGGTAGAGGTAAAGTTTGTAAGTTCGTAAGGGAAACTGATCCCTGAGAAAAGAATGAGAGGTTCTAAAATATTGAAATAGGACAACCTAAACGAAAATCCTGTGCGAGTTTTGACCAAATACGGAATGGTACGAAACCCTTAGCGCGTGAGTCGCAAAGCATTCAAAGGTATCATAAAAAAAAAGTTTCGCCGATGGTATTTGTGAGGCTATACCTAACGAGTGGCTAGTTCTGTTAAGGGTCCTATACTGGGAATTTGTATGGAGATATTACTATTCCCAATTTCTCTGTAAATACTCCATCTGTGTAACTGTAATTTAGCATATAGTTACTTATTCAATATATCTAAGTGAAATAGTCGTAATTTTTTTAATTGGTTTTATTTAATAGGAAATATGGGTGGTAGAATAAAGGATTATTCTGCCCCTTCTGTATCTTTCATAATCTATCACAAAACTCTAAATTTTTTTTAAAGTGCTCTTATACCATTATTCTTCAATTATATATTTCGCTTTTTTTTGTAGCCTATTAAAAATTCAAAAAAATAAAATTTTATGGATTTTTAATTTGGCAAAAATAATAAAATTATTATTATTTTAAATTTTCAATAAGCTACCGAAAAATTCGACATATATAATTGAAGGGTAATGGTATAACAGCGCTTTTAAAAAAATTTAGAGTTTTGTGATAGATTATAAAAGAGACAGCAGGGGCAAAGTTAAACTACCCATATTTCCTATTCAATAAAACCCATTGAAAAAATAAGAACTATTTCACTTAGATATATTCAATAAGTAACTATATGCTAAATTACAGTGATACAGGTGGATTATTTACAGAGAAATTGTAAATAGTTTATCCCAGAAAAATTCCCAATATATGACCCTTAAGGTATATTTAGATGGAAAAGCCTCTAAGTGCGGTTTGTCGGATAATTTTTCAGTTAAAAAAGCATTGGTACATGGCCGGGATCTGGGATCGAACCCGTAGTCTGCCTTGTTAATCCCAGACGTCTTAACCACTCGGCCACCGACGCACCCTAATTTTATTATTATTATAATAATAATTTAAACATACCTGCTGTATATTGAGGATTGGACAACGCGTCTGGCCAATATCGCTTACTGATAGACGATCCATTCTTGCTTTTCTTGCCACCTGAAACATAATAGTTAATACAACTGTTACATGTTATAATAAAACCACTTCTGATGACGAAAAAAACCGTCTTCAAAACCAAAATGTGCTTTCCGAAAGCAAATGCACAAGTTACTATATAAAAAAATACCCCAATCGCTTCAAGCGTGAATATAAAATTTGAAGAGTTCTCGATTTCTCCAGGATCCCATTATAGAAATGGCTATACATACAACAATCCAACGACTGTGAGTAAAAGGAATACTCCCCAACGCACATCGTTGGAAAGTTGCATAATTGTGCCTAGATTGGCATAGAAATATTTACAATGGTAAATACAGGTTTTCAATGAGATAGTAACGGTGCGACATCTATCGACGCGATGTGCCGCCACACCATCATCAGATCCTGACCTGATGACCATGGGACCACCTGGAAAGTATACCCTTTTAAAAAAAATATATAAATCGGTCCAGGCGTCTTCAAGTAATCGGGGAACATACATAAAAAAAGCAGCAAAGAATCCGACGAATTGAGAACCTCCTTCTTTTGAAGCTCGGTTAAAAAGGTGCCGCAGGCGAGTGTTTTTTATAAAGTTAGGCCTTTATACCTTGCGGTTATGTCCATATTGAACAGAACAGGAAAATTCAGGTGTGTCAGTGGTCTAGTGGTTAAGGCCGGCCGCACATTATAAGAAATTTCTAATAGAAAAATTCTAACGCGCCATCAGCCACCACGCACACTATCAGGTTCGGCGATTCGGCGTCCAGTTGTGTGTGACTGCTCCGCCACGACACACCTCTCCGTGTTTCTACGCACGCACAGCGATATTATGGATGACGACACGTTATTGTTATTGGCACTATTGTTTAGTTAGTGTAATGAAAAAAAACGTCGATATTGGGTACATCCTCTTAATACGAAAATAATACAGGAATACAAATTTTACATGAAGCACGCAAGATTAAAAGCTTACCTTGAAAAATTCTATGCATTCTATCGAATAATATATCTATCTATACTAATATTATAAAGAGGAAAGATTTGTATTTTTGTGTGTGTGTATGTTTGTAATGAACAAACTCAAAACCTACTGTGCCGATTTCAAAAATTCTTTCACCATTGGAAAGCTACATTCACCCTGAGTGACATAGGCTATATTTATAGGAGTAGGAGTAGGGGTAGTGCAGGCAAGCCATTATCTATGAGTGCTGTAGGGTATATTTTATTTTGTTCGAAAATATCCACGGGCGAAGCCGGGGGCGGACAGCTAGTATTCCATATACATGGATATTAGCTACTTCCACGATCTTATTCTTGTATATCTGTCATTTTGCAACGAGGCAACGTAGAACGCGTGCACAGCGTCCGGCGCCGTCTTCCAAACTGATACGAATTTCGGATAGTGTGCGGGGTCTGATACAAAATGTATTGCAAACGGGCCTCTCGAGAAAAAATTCTCGCGTCCGGTTGATGTGCAATCCGGCGCGCATCGGAACCGAACGGTCGCCGCGAGAAATTTCTTACGGTGTGCGGGAGCTAGTACAAAATGTATGCACGGAGTGCCTTTCGGCGCGCGTGAGAATTTTTCTATTAGAAATTTCTTATAATGTGCGGCCGGCCTTGGTATTACCTAGGCAGGCTTGGGTGTTTTGTAATTAAAAACTTATGTACAATCCGACAATCTACACTTACAGGCTTTTCCATCTAAATATACCTCAACAGAACTGACCACTCGTTAGGTATACCCTCACAAACAAATACCATCGGCTAAACGAGGGAGACCTGGGAGCGGTAACACGAGCCCTAACGTTCTTACCAGGTTTATCGGACGAGTCCAACATAGGCTGCAGAATACGTCGTCGCGCGTTAATGAACCAATTGTTCACTTGTAACAAAGTCAGTCGGGTCTGCGCCGCTAGCGTTCTCTTTTCCTCTTCTGTCGGGTACGGGTGCTGGAATGAGAAAGATATATATATATTACTGCATATTAAAAACTAATTCCCCCGCCGCGTCTGTCTGTTTGTACTGAACGGGTATAATTGCGGTTTTCACGAGAAAGGTTTACGAGTATTAAACATGGACCTATCGTGTTTAGGAGCTGAGCGTTAATAGTATTAGTCAATCAAGTCGGGGGAAAAGTTAACATCAGCGCGCTTTCGTGACGTGTGCTGTCTAAACCGTGGTGTAAAATGATGTAGGAAATAAATGTGTAGATTTAAATTATCTACAAAAAAGTCGCCGGTAATCTTTTCTTCCTACTACCAAGTAATTTCAGAAATGTTTACCTAAAACGGAACAACAAAACGGCATTTTTATGCTCTTGCAAGTGCAACAATGATCACATTGTATACCGGCTTCCTTCTAATCTAAAATCAATGCAACAATGATCACATTTTTTTAATTCATTCCAATTTATCCCATACGGGAAAAGCAAATTCTGAAAATAATTCATATTCTAACAATGATCACATTACTGCACTGTTTTTGTTTTTTTAATAAGTCACTGGGTACTTTTTCTGTAGAAAGGTCTTTTTGTGTAGATTTTGTTCCATTAGGTACTTTTTCTGTAGTGAAATTGCGTATTGCTTTGTTGAAACTGATATACCTATTTTATTTTAAAAACAATGCAGGATTATTATATAAAAATCCATTGTATTCCGGTTTCTATTCTCTTTCTCTATATTTAAACTTCTGTTTCTATAAAAACTAAATTAGTTTTTATTCATTTCATAATGCGTTCAAAGAAATCTCTATAGAATACATTTTGTATTCGGGAACGAAACGAATTAGTGCAGGCTGTGCGGCTAGCCCCTTTGCCTTCCGTATTGATACCGTGTAACAAAAACAATGAAATATCAAAGTGAAATATATCTAAATAAAGATATAGGTAGATTCCACATCCGGTCATGGCGACATACGCACGCGTTTTCGTCGTGGCGTGATGTGGAATCCAGTTTAATCCTGTTCGCGCTGTGATGGTTGTGATTAATAAGACATATCACGGTCGGCGGGATTATCTTAAATACCGATTTATCGGCTATAAACACTATAAAGGCACTTGACATTGGCAAATCACCGATGAACATTGGTGGAGCCATAACAAAAAAGAAGAAGAACAAAGATATAGGTAATTTTGATTAATTTATTTTTATTTTGTTGTAGTTGAAAGAAAAGCAGATTTCGCACCTCGCTGAGAGTGACTTCTTGTTGCACTCGTGTTTTTAAACTAACACTCGATGCAACAATCTACTATTAATAGAACATTGTGTAGGTATTCAAATTGTTTTTCATCCCATCTATTTGAAAAACGGCGATTGGTTCCTCAACAAGTGCGAGCAACGTAGGTTTCTTCGCCAAGAGACTTTCACAAAGGACAATGAGTTTTGAATTTGTATTTATAATGTTGCTTCTTAGTGTTCGGCGAAACAAAGAGATCGACCGCAAATGTATGAATAAAGTTATTGGTTAACAAAATGGTCCAAAACACCTTAGATTCCCTCTCGACAACTTACAAATGTTTTGAGGCGGTGCGGGGCATTACTAACAATCATATTTTACACAGACGGATGCGTTATCTTTCGATAAAATCAGACACAGCTCCCTGACTAATTCGGTATGTAAAGTAAAAGCTAAGATACGATTTTTATATTTTTATTTTAAAGCTATTTTAAGAAACTAATTTGAATGTTTTTGATTTCTATACAGTAGTTTTTTTATAATAAATTATCAAAGTTTTGGCACTGATGACGTCATTTTGTCGGCCGAATACTTCAATACCTTTGATATGTTGGTACAGAAAAAAGAACATCTGTGTTCTTTGACTTTGACATTTAACAAACAATAGTGTTGCCGTCTCTAAATCCTGCAAAATCTACCAAAACCTACCAATTCTACATAAAACATATTAAAAACAACAACAAAGAAACATATCTTTACAGCTTTTATACCGTAGTCTGTATAGTTGTTGTAATACAAAATATATACAAAGGTCAAAGAATATCCTACCATAAAAAATGCCTTAAACATTCTTCCTAAATAATAAACTAGATTAGTTATAAAAACTACTGAAATAGTAGTATATCTAGTAACAGGGTAACATTGGTTGACAAGTTGACAAGTAAATATTTTGCTTTTATTTAGCCGATATAATGACGTCATTCATAGGTGAAATGTAAGTTAAGTAAATTATTTGTTTTTGAAAAAAATAAAGACAATCTCACGATTTTAAGAGTTATAAATTGAAAAATACCGATTTATTAAACCAATATCTCGAAACGGTTTTGGATTGAGCATACCTTAACTTTTACTTTACCTACCGAATTCAAAGCTACATGTACAGGGTTCCGTACTCACCACTAGATGCTGGAACAACCACGCCCTCATAACTTGCGTGGCGTGCCGGGGCAACACCCCCCTCTTGCCGCCCCCGTCCTCCGTCATGTCTTCGTCGGGGGGCGGTGAGCCGGATACGGATGAACAGGAATTGTTCGAGTTGGTGCCTGAAACAATGTACACATGCCCATGGGTACCCAGCGGAAGACCAATTAAGTCTCCTTCTTTTAGCCGACGGTATTTGTGAGGGTATACCTAAGGAGTGGCCAGTTCTGTTGAGGTATATTTAGATGGAAAAGTCTCTAAGTGTGGTTTGTCGGATTATCTAAGTAAATTATAAAAAACGGAATCATAATAATTATATGAAAACTATGCGCAGCCTATAAGAAAGTCAATTTATGCATTTTAACTACTTAAATAATAAAACATATCAGAAAAACAACAACCGGTCATAACCTCAAAAAACTTGCTGATCGACCAAAACCATCGCCATTTTTTTTCAGCGTTATCTACAGGGTATATGGGCAGACGCTAACTTTGCGTTCACAAAATGACATAATTACGCTTCGTTTTCTACAAGGAGTTTATACTTCATGGAGTTTGTATACAATAAGTATATAAACTCCTTGGTCTCGTCAAAGTGAATGACAGTTAGTTAGGTCACGTGGTTGTATTTCAGTCGGTCCCATACATTTAAAGTTATCTATTCTACATTCTATTCTGGTGAGAAAGAAGGTGATATCAAAAATTTTACGGATGAAGTCGGAGCTCAATAATAGTACAAAATATTACCTGTAAACGAGTCCGTGGCAAGCAGGCCGGCACCAATTTGACTGATCGGCGTCGAACCCTGGACTACGGCGGGCGCTGAAAATTGACGAGTTTATTACGAATTTTGATTTGATTTTTGAACTCAAACATATTCTTCTTTTATTGTGGCTCCACCAATGTTAATCGATGATTTGATAATTAGTTTACAAGCTTCTGTGCGCGGTTTCACCCGCGTGGAAATAGATCCAAAAATAAATAATTGTAATTTGCGGTATAAAAAGTAGTACATTATATCTACCACCATGCAAAAAATCATATCGATTCCGTGAAGAACAAATCTATCCCACGGGAACTATACATTTTTCCGGGATAAAAAGTAGTCTACGTGCTATTCCAGACTATAATCTATCTCTGTGCCAAATTTCATCCAGATCCGTTCAGCCGTTCTGGCGTGATTGAGTAACAAACTTCCGCCGACTGTGATATGTCTTATTAATCACAACTATAACAGCGCGGGCGGGATTAAACCAGATTCCCCATCATATCACGGCGTGCGGCGGTCGCCATGACATGACGTAGAATCATCAACTCAAACATTAGTTACTTGAATATTTTCGCTTGTTTCAAACTGGGGTGCCCCCTCAGTCCTTTCGCCCTTGGCTAGACCTTAGTTAGCCTATATGGTAAATCAGGCCTGACCAAACACCATCGGCGACACCTTTTATATGTACTATTGAGACGTGGAACGGTCTGTCTTCCTTCGTATATCTAAGGATCCTTCAAGGGAAACGTGAAAAAGTATCTCCACACGCGATCGCGAGTAGTTGCCTACAGACTCGCCACGGTTGCTGACTAAACGTGGACATGGTTACCTGTGTCTAAGCGATGTGCCGTCGCGTACGACACGTCGTGGTGCGTGAACGGTGTTGGAGGTAGAAGGGTGGGGGGATACGATGGTGGGGGAAGGGATGCCGCCGGAGCTGGAGACTGGAATCATATAAAACAAAATAATTACATATAAATGTACTTATGGGTTTTTTATAATTAAAAAGTACATAATCCGACAAACCACACTTAAGGTGCCCACTCATTTGTCCAATCGCCGGCGCGCCGTCATACGATCCACCGAAATCGACCACAGACTCGTCCAATTCTTGTATAGAACGGTCCACCATCCGTTTTCAAATCGTTGTATTTGTGGTGATTTCGAAGGCCGGAACGATCTGCCGCACACACACACACACACATACACACACGCCTTTGTTTAATCGAAACTTGTGTGTCTGTGTGAGTGAGTGAATTGCATGTGATCTAGATCGTATGATTTACGTCGCTAATGTGTGGCCTGTGTTCAGTCTCGATCATCGGACCTACTTTAGAGGATCCATCTAAATATACCTCAACAGAACTGGCCATTCTTTAAGTGTACCATCGTCTAAAAGAGGGAGACTTCGTCTTCCGCTGGGTACCCTGGGACACGGTTTCAACAAAAAAAAGCTAGTTCTAGACACAACCCTAGTTCTAATATTACAAATGCTTGCATATCTTGTTTTGAATGTATGTATAAACAATATTTTTGGGTAACGTCACTGACCATATGACTGTTATTTTTTAAATGTGTATCTATGTTGTAGTAATGTTTGTTGTATGGTTGTTTGTTGTCCAGAATAAAATAAAATAAAATAAAATAAAATAAAATGCTGAAGTTTGTCTGTTTGTCCTTCTTTCGGATATAGTTGAAGGGCCGGAAAGTGACATAGCCTACTTTTATCCCGAAAATTCTTTAGGTTATGTCACATTTCAAAAATTTCAATACATGCAGAATGCTGGTAAAATTATACCGGATACAATATAGCAATACAACAACCGACAAACCACACTTAGAGGCTTTTCCATCTAAATATTATCTCAACAGAACCAGCCACTCGTTAGGTATAGCCTCACAAATACCATCGGCTAAACGATGGAGACTTGGTCTTCTGCTGGGTAACGCTGTAAGGCAACCCGTGAAGAAAAAAAATATTTGAAAAGCCTATACACAAATACGCTTATTACCGTTTTCCATACAAAAATGTAATTAAGATAAACTAATTAACTAAACAGTAAAAATGTCTAAATATGTGCTTACTTAACTATTTTCGGCTTTTATATTGCGCGAAATCAATAAAAAATAACTTTTTTATAATAGAAAAATTTACACTATCAAAGATCACACACATATTATTATGCGTATTTTTTCTAAAAAAAATATGTTTAATATTAATGATTTCTATTATAAAAAAGTTATTTTTTATTGATTCCGCGCAACATAAAAGCCGAAAATAGTTAAGTAAGCGATATTTAGACATTTTTACTGTTTAGTTAATTAGTTTATCTTAATTACATTTTTGTATGAAAAACGAACCACCTTAAGGATATGCTGGCAGAGGACGACCTAGGTCTACTTTTACCGTACACCTCGTGTATCAACCTATCCAATAGAGAAAACCGCAGCAAAACCTGTTGTTTTATGATATGTAGTAATTAATATATTAAAACTGTTTGTAAATGTAACACACCTGATATTGAGGAGAATTGGAAGTACTTGAATGGTCATCTATGGTCCCGGAGAGATTATTGTTGCTCTCGACACCTGCAATTTGGTTTAAAAAACGATTTTTATTGTGCGTCGGTGGCCGAGTGGTCACGTCTGGTATTAACTAGGCAGACCACGGGTTCGATCGCGGATCCCGGCCATGTACTAATGGGTTTTTTAATTAAAAACCACACATAATCCGACAAACCACACTTAGAGGCTTTCCCATCTACACATACCTCAACAGAACTGACCACTCGTTAGTTATAGCCTCACAAATACCATCGGCTAAACGAGGGAGACTTGGTCTTGTAACTTGCCATGGTGATTTGTCATCAGTGACTAATTACAAAATAACCACAGCATAGAAAACAAAAATATATAATGTAGATTCTTAAATTAGCATACCTTAATTTTTATTTTACATACCGAATTAGGATCAAACCTAGAGTGCAAGGACTGAAGGGGCACCTCATCGGTCATGCACCATTTTGTAATTTTAATAATGAGCGTAAAGTTATCAATATTAAAAGTAAAAGTTAAGGTATGCTGAATCCAAAACCGTTTCGAGATATTGGTTTAATAATCGGTATTTTAATTTATAACTCTTAAAATCGTGAGATTGTCTTTATTTTTTCAAAAACTAATAATTTACTTAACCTACATTTCACCTATGAATGACGTCATTATATCGGCTAAATAAAAGCAAAATATTTACTTGTCAACTTGTCAACCAATGTTACCCTGTTACTAGATATACTACTATTTCAGTAGTTTTTATAACTAATCTAGTTTATTATTTAGGAAGAATGTTTAAGCATTTTTTATGGTAGGATATTCTTTGACCTTTGTATATATTTTGTATCACAACAACTATGCAGACTACGGTATAAAAGCCGTAAAGATGTGTTTCTTTGTTGTTGTTTTAATATGTTTTATGTAGAAGTGGTAGGTTTTGGTAGATTTTGTAGGATTTAGAGACGGCAACACTATTGTTTGTTAAATGTCAAATCCAAGAACACAGATGTTCTTTTTTCTGTAACAACATATCAAAGGTATTGAAGTATTCAGCCGGCAAAATGACGTCATCAGTGCCAAAACTTTGATAATTTATTATAAAAAAACTACTGTATAGAAATCAAAAATATTCAAATTAGTTTCTTAAAATAGCTTAATCTTTAAAATAATAATATAAAAATCGTACCATAGCTTTTACTTTACATACCGAATTGTTTTTTTTTTTTTCAGTATAATTGTTTTCTTGGATGGGTACTTTTCAGGGTTCCGTAAATCTCGGTTGAAAAAAAAAAGGAAACCCTTATAGGATCAGTCATGTGGCTGTCTGTTCGTCTGTCACAGCTTATTTTCTCCGAATCTAGTGGACGAAAAATGTTGACACTTGGTACATATATAGAGTTTCATGACCCAATCACGTACGTATAGGTGTAAATAAACGAATTTCGATTTTCCGGGTTAATTTTGGGGATTTTTTTTTATTAATATAAAAACCTTAAATCAAATCTAAATATTAAAAGTAAATAAATAAAAAAAAATAAAAAAAAATTTTTGGGGATAAATTAAAACTAAAAAAATAAATCTTTTTCAAGTGCAACATGTGACATATGAAATTAAAGGACTCGTTATTTAAGGAATACAAATATATTTTTATGTAATATTAAAATGGATAGTTTAAATTATATTAAAGAAAATTGACCACCCCCCTCCTATTCACCGAAACTAATGAGTCTAAAATTTTGAAGGCTAATAAAAAGAGATAATATTTACCGCTAGAATAGTCCGTCCTGAGCAGGTTTTCACTCTGCATTTTAGTCTTCAAGCAGGCAATGTACCGTCCGCAGAAGTCGCGACACAGCTCCTGCACCTTCTCCAGTTCCAGAAGATGGATCCGGAGCACCTGGAAATTCCAGCATTCACAATCACTGTCTTGCGACGGCGACAGCACCGACAATTTTGTTGAAATCGAGAAGTCGATTCGATTGAAATTTTCTTCAAAAATCCGTCAGAAAATTATTTGTGTTATAATGAATTTAAGAGCTCTCTTGGTCGCATAACCAACTAAAAAGTGCGTTTTTTTGAAAATTTTCCTTCTCTTTCACACAATCTCCGAGCGAAAGCAATAAATAGAGAAATAAATTTTCCAAACAAAATCGGTATAATAAAATACACAAAACGGACTTCAGCAATTCAAGTATTGAACAAAAAATATTAGAAATAGCAAATTCTAGGTAATGAATCCATAAAGTATTTGAAATTATATGTAAAAAATATATACATAAGTAAATATATTAAGAGTCTCAAAGACGAGAGATTTTATTTGAGGCCAAGAATTCAAAATTTGTTTTAGTTACAGTCGTGGCCCACCTTCTCACGTTACATAAAGAAAAAGGCTTGTATAGGTAAGCACTTGGTACCGTAAAATCTCTTTTATTTATGATTACGGTTGCACCTGCGTTAATAGTTACTGCTCCGCCACTTTGGGTCGTAGCGTGATGTTATATAACCTATAACCTTCCTCAACAATTAGCCTATCAAATGCAAAAATAATTATTCAAATCCCACTGGTAGTTTCTGAGATTAACGCATTCAAACAAACTCATCAGCTTTATTATTAGTATAGAAGTTAAGATGTCTTTGAGTGTTGAGCGACCTGTTCGCGACAAAGGCCGACCACGAATTGCCCGGCCCGAGTATGCTCGACCCGATAACCTTCGGGTAGTTTTGGCTGGGCATTTCTAGCCGACAATTCTACGGTCCGGACCGAGATATTTTTTTTTAATTGAAAACTGCTTTAAGCTCGCGCTAGATGGTGTTATCATCTAAGGCAGTGGTTCCTAACCTTTTCAATCTTGATACCCCTATGGCCTATTAGGAAAATTTATTTTACCCCCCTTTAAAAATTTTATCAAAGAAAACAATTATGTATACTTATGCTAATACAAAATCTTTAATAATGATATTAAAATGCTCAAAAATTATTATTTTTAAATTGTTAATTATAAAATTTAATATTTATCAATTCCCAGCCTTAGTTATAACCCCCGCACAATAGCTGTTTTACCCCCGCGGGGGAATTACCCCCAGGTTAGGAACCCAGAATCTAGGAAAGATTTGTATTTTTGTATGTTTGTTACGAATAAACTCAAAAACTACTGGACGGATTTTGATCATTCTTTCACCATTGGAATGCTACATTATCCCTGAGTAACATAGGCTATATACCATCACGGCATGACGACGGGAATGGGATGGGCAGAGGTGAACATGACAAAAGCTATGTATGAAGTGTATGTTTGCCAACATTCTGAAATAGTCACGTACGAAGTCGTGGGAAACAGCTAGTATACTTATAAATTAAAAACCACTGTTATTCATAGTTTTAAGTTCTTCTGTCGCCCTTGCCTTTTCCTTGTGTATTGTGTTAGTCGCCAAGCCCTAGAATAGGATTGAGTGGCATGACAGGACGGCTTTGTTCCAAATACTGTTGGTTCAAGATCTGTGGTTCATGCCATTGTAGGGAGTCAAAAAGTGTCTGGTGTGCAGAAACCTGCCGGTAGGGTTCGAAGTATCGGCCTCCGGTATCGATACCGAGTACTCATGTGATATCGAGGGGCATGGTATCGATACCCAAAAAGTTAGTATCGAGTACTTGCCCCTGCATATCCTATACCGCATCAGACCGCGTGAATGGACAACATTTCATTTTTTTAATCACCCATTTTTATTACATTAATTAAAAATATATTAAAAAATAAGTTACACGTATTTTTATATTTTATTTTTGGTTGAGTTTTTATATTTTTAATTTAATTATGAATTTTTATAAATTCTGAGGACTTATAAACTAAAAACCTTAGCTAGGACTAAAATTAAAAAATATAAACTGTCACCCAAAGAAAGTGACAGCTAGTGTCAGTCAAGCCACAGAGTATACGTTACAGAAATGCAAAGAGTATAATATACCGTGTTCCAAATAGGTGTTGCCGTAGTCGGAACTCAAATCGCCTACAACATAATTCATAATGTATATAATAATACTAGCTTTTGTCCGCGGTTTCACTCGTAAATATATTTCCTGTGATAGCCCATTCGAAACTAGCAAAACTTACAAAAAAATATTATATAAAAGAAGTATTTTTATAACTATATTTAAAGATTAATTATTAATTTAGCTTCAAATGGAATAAAAATGGGTAAAATTAATAGAAAGCAACACCTGAGTTCAATAACTAACAACTCTGCCAACAGACATTAGTATTTTTAAATTAGATAGTTAGCACAGATTAGGGCACCTATTAATCCTTATTTTTCAATATTTCAGTATTTTTAAAATAACTCGAAAATTAAAGGATATAAAAAATAAAAAAATTAAAAATAAGTTTTCTAGCATGTAATCTCCAAACGGTTTTCGAATTTTGGTACCTTACGAAAAATGAAATGTTGTCCATTTCAGAATTTTCCATGGGAAAGAATTATAATAAAATATTTGTTTTTGGGAGATGTAAGAAAATAACTCCTCTTCTGAGTGTCTGGCTAAAAACAATAATTCGTTTAACCGCTCAGGCTTCAAACGATTGCGCGTTTGGGCCAATATAGCCCCTGCTTTTGAAAATAGCCTTTGAGCTGGAACAGAAGTGGATACAACCACAACGTGACGCCTAAATTCCTTGTAAAGACTTCCATCATGTCTTCCCAGGTCACTATGAAGTTGGACTTACATATATGGATACTCGATACTGGCGATTTGTATTCGCGATCAAAAGTATCGATACCTACTCAGTATCGAAAGTATCGTTCGATCCCTAGCTGCCGGGCATCTCCCATCGGTTGAAAGGGTCATGGGATGGAGGGGGAAAATTTAATACAAACTCCTTACCTGTATACTCTTAATCATCAGTCCATCTATCTCCGGATCGTCCACCAGAAACGGTCGTCGGTCCCTCCTCTGGTGTTGCACGAAGGCTTGCAGATCCGCACCGAACGCGTCCGCGGCCGGCGCTTCCGCACCCGCTGTGGCTTGCTCGCATCTCTCCAATAGCAGCGCAAGCAGGGGGAATAGAGGATGTCTGGAATAACAAAAAAAAAAATAAGAGGCGCGTCGGTGGTCGAAACTGAAAAGTCGCGGATTCGATTCCTACATCCGACCATGTATACCAATGGGTTTTTATAACAAAAATCTATGTACATTATCCGACAAACCGTACAAAGAGGCTTTTCCATCTACGTACCTCAACAGAACTGGCCACTCGTTAGGTATAAAATCATTGGAAAAATGAGGAAGACTTTGTCTTCCACTGGGTACCCTGGGGCCGGCTACGGTTCCCAGGAGCTGTAAAGCAACCCGAAGAAAAAAAAAGTAGAATAACTTACTTGTAGACGGCCCTCTTGTCGGCCTCGAATTGAGCCTGCTCGGCGTCAGTGTCGGCGGGGGCAGTTCCAGCCGCACCTTGCATCTCGCTCTCACCTGCCCTGTTGCATCTGGAATAGAGGGAGAGCGATATATAGTAAACTTATTTTTTACATATTGCACCGCAAATATAACATACGGAAGCCTAATAATTATAAATAGGAGTTGAAATTAATTTCAAATTAGTGCCAAAACAAGGTTTGCTTTTAAGCTTTGCATGTCTTTTTATTGTTTGAAAAATATTATTATTTATTTATTTATTATTAATTGGCCAAAACTTCTAAAGGGATCCATGCTTCTGCAAATGCGCTAATCTCTGGAACTACCAGAAGTTTATAATGTTAATATAATAACGGGTGTTACAAGCCGGCAAGCCACACGGCCTCTTTTTAGACCGCCGCGCCTGACCGGGCCGACAGGCCTTGGGAACCGTTGCATCCGATGGCCATAGATCTTAGATTGCCAGGCCGTGGAAGCGTCCGGTGCGGCCTGTGGGACCCCAAATTTAGAGGCTTCCATATAAATATACCTCAACAGAATGGGCCACTCGTTAGGTATAGCCTCACAAATACCAACGGCTAGAAGAGGGAGACTTGGTCTTCAGCTGGGTACCCTGGGACCGATAACACGGTTCCCGGAGCTGTAAGGCAACCCGACAGCAGTCGCATATGATGTGTAACATCTGACATCTCACCTTGGTACACGCACACACTGTTGGCTGACAGTACCAACCTCTCGGAAAATGGGTTGGTGTCATCTGACGGCCAACTCTACCACCGCGCGCGGTCATTGGTCAAATCAAATAGCACGCGCTTCCCCGGCTCCCTGTTACACATTTCCGTCCCTTTTCACGAAATCACTGCCACAGATTGAAGGAAAGCGTGAGGAAAGATAAACAAAGTTTTCTTCGTAACTACTTAATAATAATTATAAATACACGGGCGAAACCGCTGGCAACACCAGTATATAAATCTTTAGAAACAAAAACAAAAGGAAATGTTTGCACATGGCAACACCGGGCAAGTTATTTCACGTTTCGGGAGGCAATAAAAACAGATATTAAAAGACGAATAACGCCTGCAAGAGACCATTCATCACAAATGTTGCCACCAGATTGATATAAGATACCCCTCGTCCGTACTTTATTTACCCCATTTTACCCCCTCTTACCCCTATTTGTGGGGGGTGTTTAGCTATTTTTATAATCAACATAATGCGTCGATGGCGCAATTGGTTGAGCGTCCCGGGTTCAAATCTCCGTGTCAAAATTTCGTTGCGGTTTTCACTATTAGATAGGTTGATTCCCCGAAAAGGTTTACGAGTATTAAACATGGACCTATCATGTTTAGGAGCTGAGCATTAACAGTATAAATGAATCAAGTCGGGAAAAAAGTTAGCTCCAGCGAGTTTTCATTGCGTATGCTGTCTAATCCGTCAGAGATATAACAAAATGATGTAGGAATGAATTGTGTAGAATAAAATTATCTACAAAAAAAGTCCGCGGTAGCATATATCTGTCTCTGATAGATAAGTAGTTATAAGCGTATTTATGTAGGTATTGTCTAAAAACTGAACAGATTTAGAACAGAATTATATTCTTCTTTTTTAGGGTTCCGAACATCTCCGATGAAAAAACGGATCCCTAGGATCACTCTGTGTGTCTGTCTGTCCGTCTGTCACAACAGCTTATTTTCTCCGAATTTACTGGATGAAAAAATGTTGCAACGTGGTACATGAATTATAATAATTTAAAAAGTTAAGTCCATCGACAGGTTTGCCACCTGTTCTGTTTAATACGGACAACTACAGGACATTGTTACCAGGGGCGATCTTTAATTCGTGACTGAAGTACGAAAGTCAATTCTAATTAGCAGTTTTAAGTTGAAAATAAAAACGTAGGGTGAGCAACAATACGCCATTAAAAACATTATAGGGGTGAGAAAATAGGGGATGCAAATTTGTTTCTTTATTCATAGTATAAAAGGAAGTCCTTGGCGACCGTCCGTCTGTCTGTATGACTGTGTTCACGCCAGGACGCTTTTATGGCGTATGCTGTCTAATCCGTCACAGATATAATAAAATGATGTAGGGAAGAAATGTGTACAAAATCTACAAAAAAGCCCGCGGTAGCATAATTATATCTATCTCTAATAGATACTTAATGGTACTAGGCGCATTTTTAGATAGTCAGTATCTAACACATACGCAAACCAAATGAGCCCAAACTCTATGGGGTTATGTCGTTACAGAGTTCCTGTGGTCACCTTCCGGCTCCATCATCAGGACCCAGGACCTCTAGGACCAGAGTACTTGTGAAAACAAATCAAACGAGCCCAAACTCGATGAGTTTACGTCGTTTCGTTACAAAGTTCCACTATTCAACTCCTGGCTCCATCATCAGATCATCATGGTATCAAATTATTGTATCGTCATCCGAATTATACATACAATTGCAAAGTTTCAAATCGATACGACCAAAATTTGTTTACTTAGTTAAAAAAAATCTTCCCGGGTGAAATCTATTACTTTCAGAACAAGTTCGGACGCCAGTCAGCTTTACGTGCCCTCCGTAACAAAAACTTACACAGATGTGTGATTGTCATTTTAAGATACAAGGTATTATATTATTTCTCTCACGTACATCCCAACACCGATCTCAAATACTAACTTAGTCTATTGCCGTTTTATGCTAAGTGACGGATACGATATAGTCAGGGAGATGACACACTATTTGTTATGTCGCACTGGTCAAGGTCTATCTATCTATCATCACGCCTTTTATCCCAAGAGGGGTAGGCAGAGACAATCGAATGCTATTTGCTCCGGTCCTAACATACCTCTTTCGCTTCTTTTATATTCATCATACCTTTCATACATCCTCGGCGATTGTGTGTACTTTTAACATTGCCATTGATCAATATGTTTTTGTTCAATAAAAGTACACCTAGGTCGTTCCAAAAAGGTGCGTCGGTGGCCGAGTGGTTAAGACGTCTGGTACTAACTAGACAAACCACGGGTTTTTTTAATAAAAAAGGAGGAGGTTCTCAATTTGGATTTTTTTTTGTTTGAAAGGGTATACTTTCCAGGTGGTCCCATGGTCATCAGGTCAGGATCTGATGATGGGTTCCTGGAGAAATTGAAAATTCTTCAAATTTTATAGGCACACTTGAAGCGATTTGGAAATACTTTATTTATAGTGACATTTGCTTTCGGAATTTATGAAGTCGGTACACTTTTTTTTAAAACTTATGTACATAATCCGACAAACCACACTAATGGAAACTCAGTATCAAGTCAGAAGTCTAAACTAGGGAGACTTGGTATATATATTCATAAAAATTACCGTCATCTCCCGGTCTAAGATCTATGCAGTCGCCCCGCCGAGCGCCCTCTAAATATGGAAATTCGCTTTTATAAAATTTACACTCGATATAGACACCGAAGGCAAGATATGTTTCGGGGAAAAAAACCGAAACCGTTTTCCCGAAGGACGTCCGAAGATATTTCGATATCCATACATTATATTGTTCGTATTAGCAACTAGCTTTTCGCTCCAGGTTCGCCTTTGGAAATTTTATTTCGCATTTCAACGGAACCCTAACTTTTTAAATATATTCTTTATCTACTGTATCCTTTAAGGACCCGTGGCTCTCTGTCATCTTGTATCTGTCAAAAATATGGCAAATCTAAGTTAATCCTGGAAACGTGAGTTTATTTAATACAACATCTCCTCACCCCAAAGTGATTGTTATTATTTAAAATTGGATTGAGCCATATTTTTATTATTCACGGTTCTAAAGAGCCATAGTTTTCGATACGAGTAGTTTATTTGCCATATTTTTGACAGATACAAGATGACCTTGACCAACGCCCCTTAAGAGATGAAACAAACCGGTACACTCAGACCAAGTTTGACGCCCCTGTATGGCGCAGGAACAAATTAGCGTGAGTCCGACTCACACTTGTCCTGTTTTTATTATTTGTATGTATTGCCATTATTAGGATCGAGCAAAAGACGCCGAATAAAACACGTTTCTTATATGGGAACCCCCTTTAATTTTTAACTTTATTTTAATTTTTATTATTTGTTGTTATAGCGGCCATAGTAATAAACACTCTTGTGAAAATTTGTGTCTATTACGGTTCAAAAGATGCAGCCCTGTGACAGACGGACGGACAGCAGAGCCTTAGTAATAGGGCTCCCGTTGTCACCTTTTGGGTACGAAACCCTAAAAACAGCTTCTTAGTCTAGATACTAGATCCCAGCTGTTTCATCAAAATCCATTCGGCTATTTCGGAGCCCAGAAAGGGTAGGCAGAGACAATCGAATACCATTTCCTACGATCCTGACATACCTCTTTCGCTTCTTTTATATTCATCATACCTTTCATTGTAGGGTGTATTTCATGAAAGACATTTAAAATCGAATATTTATAAATGACACACATCTTTGGCAATCACGGTAAGTCGTTTTTTATTATTTACGGGTTGCCTTACAGCTCCCGGGAACCGTTGCCAAAACCCCAGGATACCCCGTCTTCCTCATTTAGCCAATGATTTTTTGATACCTAACAAGCGGCCAGCTCTGTTGAGGTATATAGATGGAAAAGGCTCTTTGTACGGTTTGTCAGATAATATACATAGTTTTTTTATTATAAAAAACCCATTGGTACATGGTCGGATGTAGGAATCAAACTCGCGACTTTTCAGTTGCGAGCCGACGTCTTACCCACTCGACCACCGACGCCCTCTTTTTTTTTTATTCTAAATGTATTTTTTTATCCACAAGTTGCAATCTGTTTGCTTTCCGTTGTCAAAACGAGGAGCATACTTCACTTAGCGCAAGTGTCGCTTGTTAGACTCGAATGTTTCAGCAACGAGGGGGGCAAAGACTCTACAATTTGATTTTGAAGTTTCAGTACGTACTCGGAAAATAAAACCTGACAAGCGCGAGTCGGAGTTGAGATTAAGGGTTCCGCATAATTAACAGATTTATTTATATTCTTTTATTTTGAAATTAAAAAAAATATATACACGTATTTCTTTGCTTTGTTTTTTATTTCGTGCTAGCTTCCGCACCGGCTTCGCCCGTGGAGCCCATATTAAATTTGATCCCCTATTATGGTCTTGAGTTCATACAAAAATCCTATAGAAAAAAGCACTTTCAGTTTCTCCTGAATCCGCTCTCAAGTAACGCACCAACGAACAGCACATAATTTTTATTTATATAGATTATAATATTTTTAATACCTACTGCCTACTGCCAACAAAATTACAAAAAGTATTATATGGTTAGGGAGCGTTCAAGTTTTACGTAACGCAATTTTTGAAGATTTTTGACCCCCCTCCCCCCCTTGTAACGCACCGTAACGTTTTCCTGTAACCCCCTGCCGCGTGTGTGTGCAACGACAGCGTTGAGCCGTTGATGAATGCGACGGACAATCTATGAGACCGTGGACTCGTAAATTATGTGTCACAAAAAAGTGAAAAAAGTCACATATCTATATTCTTTTTATTTTATCAAAGGGTTAAACCTATTTATTTCTATTTTCAGTAAAATTCCATATATTTTCAATACATAATCTCTAAAATATATGGATATAGCAAAAATTAACAATTTTTATTTTTTCTCCAAATCCAGTAATATCCACTGTCTCTACCTACCTCTCTAAGAATCAGGCATAAGCATACAACTAAACGCGACAATCCAAAACGAAGTTAATAACCAAACTGAAGTGGGAACTACTTCACAAGGTACTTCTTTGCCGTTTCAGTAATTGTTTAAAAACAAGGAGTACAAATTACTCACGCCTGAATCCCACCGGGGTAGACAGAGACTAAGGACCTCCACATGCCACGACCCAGACACACCTCTCTTGCTTCCTCCAGATTCATACATATTGTTACGAGCTAGGGTTCGAAGAGATTTAAAATACCGATTAAATAGACAAACTTTACTTCAACACCACAAAAATACAGTTAAATAATTGACAACACTTCACTGTTTCGCTTTTGTCGCTCTGATTCGCACTGTGTTCCTTGCGGCAATGATCCTCTGTTTATATTGCCCACCGAACATTCGAGAAACGCCGAGATTGTTGCACAAAGTTGTAGACGCGGCTCGATGCGACTCGGCGCCAAATACCTACACACAGACCGCGCCCGATTTTGGTACCTATGGCTAGGCACATACGGTCGTTTGTACTTGATTCTCTCTGGATGTTTCTAGAGACGTCTATCGACCTTGATGTGTTTAGGTATTTATTTGTGCGATTTAAGTACCTATTCGTTACACTGCCCCCCGCTTAGACTTGCTCGTCCCGAGCAATATTCGAGCCTTTGTAAGGAGCCAGTCGATCAATATGGACAACCTTTAACTGTCCACGCGGGCATCGTTGGATCCGATAGGTCACGTCATTGATCCTCGTGATGACCTTATACGGGCCTTCCCAGCGGTTCTGCAGCTTGGGAGATTTGCCTTTTCGGCGTTTCGGGTTGTGCAGCCACACCAACGATCCCTCGTCAAAACCGTTACTATTGAAGTTTCTATCGTACCTGGTCTTCATCTTTGTACTGGCCACAAGACTGCTCTGACGAATCTGGTCATGTATGTCGCACATCTTGTATTTCAGGTTCGATACGTAGTCACTTACAGGTTGCGGCGCATCCGGAGGTCCGCCGGTCAGGAGATCAACTGGTAGTCGGAGTTCTCTCCCAAAGTTGGCATAAGCAGGAGTCACCTTTATGCTTTCATGCTCTGCGGATCGATATGAGAGCAAGAACAAGGGAATATATCGGTCCCAGTCCCTCTGGTGATCCTCAACCAGTTTCGCTAAATGAGTCTCCAAAGTGCGGTTGAACCTTTCAACCATTCCGTCGGACTGTGGGTGATACGCCGTAGTCCTCGTTTTATTTATTCCCAGGAGACGGCATACTTCCTGGAACAACTGCGACTCAAAGTTACGCCCTTGATCAGAATGTATCTCCAATGGTAGCCCGAACCTGCAGAATACTTCGTTGACCAACTTAGTCGCCACTGTTGTCGCTTCCTGGTTGGGAATTGCGAAGACCTCCGGCCACTTCGTGAAGTAGTCCATCACGACCATGAAGTACTTGTTCCCGTCTTCAGTGGCCGGGAACGGTCCAGCAACGTCCACCGCAATTCGTTCCCATGGAGCGCCAACATTGTACAGCTGCATACGTCCCCTCGTACGTGTCGTAGGTCCTTTCACGGCCGCACATACTGTGCACTTACGACACCAATCCTCGACATCTTGCCGGCAATGAACCCAATAAAATCGTTTCCTGATTTTC
Source organism: Nemapogon koenigi (assembly GCA_963924495.1). Taxonomy (NCBI): domain Eukaryota; kingdom Metazoa; phylum Arthropoda; class Insecta; order Lepidoptera; family Tineidae; genus Nemapogon; species Nemapogon koenigi. The sequence continues at coordinate 5,594,296 of OZ004658.1, read as the reverse complement.
GCCAGGGTTCGATTCATGCCCAGATGTCCTCCCGAGGATCCATCGTGCACGGACTCAAGCACTGCGCGCACCTTTGACCTAGGCACGACCAGCTGCATCAGTGTCTCCTGTCCACTTGGCGACTCCCACTTGCGGTACAGCAACCCGTTGTGCAGCACTAGACTTTCCCACTGAGCCCAGTAGCTTTTCGTGGTGGAACTCATTGCTGATACAACATTCCAGCCGGGCCTTGGAACATTCTGCGTCTTCCATTCCATTATCGGCGCCAAGTTGTTATCCTTGAGTTGCTCGTCTCTCGTCCTCTCGTTCGCCCATTTGTCACTAAGGTTGTTAGTCGTAATCACTTTGATGACAGAATCACCGATTTCACGCCTCGAGCAGTGTTTACAATCTTCAGGGCACGGCCTGCGTGACAGTGTGTCAGCATTGCCATGGGTCCGTCCTCGTCGATGTTCGTTCGTCATCTCACATGGCATCCCGTTGACCTCGCCTGCGATCACCTGACTGTTCCCGTCGAAAACTTGCCGGATGGTAACTTTTGGGGCTGTGTCACGATCAGCCAGTACCCGCCCCGCGGCTCTGGCTGTTACTCGTTTCCCGGAAGCTCCGTAGTTACGGCACGGACATCAGCTCTGACGTCCCGTTTCGGCACTCGTTGATCCGTGCCTTGTCGTTTAAGCGCCGGGCAGCTTGCTTTAAGGTGCCCCAGCTTGTGGCAGTAGAAGCAGCGGGGTAAGTAGCTACGCCTCTCTGCTACAGGTGTCGTTGTTGGAGTAGCCTCCTCCGCCACTTGTCGCAATCGCTGAGAACGAGGCTCCTGTCTCACGGCTTCCACCTCTAGAGCATGGGCCAGTGCATCTTTCAGGGCGCTGTGGTGGCCCAGACGAACTGCAGCTCTGACCTCCATGCTGCGGATGCCGTCGATGAATGCTTGAACGAGGTTCGCAGCAATGAACTCTTGTCCGGCAGATGGGTACGCCTTCCTCACGATCTTCTCAATCTCCAGAGCCCATTGTTGCAGATTCTCACCAGCATATTGCGTCCTGTCCCTCAGCTGCGCTCGGTACACGTGCTCCAGGTGTTTGTCGCCGTACCTGGAGTCCATTGCCTCGATCAGGTTCCCGTACGTGGTGCAGCTGTCTGGAGAGGCTTCCAGAACCGACAGTGCACGACCCCTTAAAGCCACTGTCAAGGCGGTCAGAGATTGCTCGTCTGTCCAGCCGTTGGCAGAGGCGACCGTTTGGAACTGCAATTTGTACGCTGTCCAGGACGTAGTCCCGTCGTACGGCGGCACCTTGACTCGGGGGCCAGAGACGACGGCGCCTCCAGAAACAGGAGCGGTCAGCTTCAGTTTCCTTACTTCATTCTGGAGCCCCTCGCATCGGCTGTCCAACTCTCCGTAGCGGTCGTTAAGTCTTGCATCCAGTTCTCTGCTCATCCTAGTCTGTATTTCCTTGCAATGCTGTTGGAGGTCTTCGTAACGGATGTCGAGGTCTTCGATTCTCTCCTCGTGCATGTCTGTAACCCTCTGTAGCTGCTTCACCTCCATAGTCACCTTTCCCAGTGATTCTGAAAGCAGCTCCTTAAGGCTAGCAGACTGCTCCTTCAACAGCCGGCAAGTCTGCTCCTCCCGAAGTCTGGCCTCCTCCTCTTGTCGTCTGGCCTGCTCCTCCTGACGTCGGGCCTGCTCCTCCAATAGCTGCCGAGTCTGCTCCTCCTGACGTCGGGCCTGCTCCTCCATCAGCCGAACCAGCATTCCCATGTCGAATGCCTGGGGAGCACCCGCAGAACCCGCAGCACCCGTATCAACTCCAGCAGCAGCTCCAGCACCAACAGCAGTATTCCCAGCAGCAGCCTCGTCGACCTCCTCGCCGTGATGTCCAGCAGTAGTTTGTCGTGTTTTGGGTCGCCGTGATGACGACGAGTCACGTGGTGTAATCGGCATTTTTGAATCCCACTTCTGACACCAATTTGTTACGAGCTAGGGTTCGAAGAGATTTAAAATACCGATTAAATAGACAAACTTTACTTCAACACCACAAAAATACAGTTAAATAATTGACAACACTTCACTGTTTCGCTTTTGTCGCTCTGATTCGCACTGTGTTCCTTGCGGCAATGATCCTCTGTTTATATTGCCCACCGAACATTCGAGAAACGCCGAGATTGTTGCACAAAGTTGTAGACGCGGCTCGATGCGACTCGGCGCCAAATACCTACACACAGACCGCGCCCGATTTTGGTACCTATGGCTAGGCACATACGGTCCATTTTCGTTTGTACTTGATTCTCTCTGGATGTTTCTAGAGACGTCTATCGACCTTGATGTGTTTAGGTATTTATTTGTGCGATTTAAGTACCTATTCGTTACAATATATATACTCACGCCTGAATCCCACCGGGGTAGACAGAGACTAAGGACCTCCACAATTCCACATGCCACGTACCAGACACACCTCTCTTGCTTCCTCCAGATTCATACATATATATAATCACGCCTGAATCCCACCGGGGTAGACAGAGACTAAGGACCTCCACAATTCCACATGACACCTACCAGACACACCTCTCTTGTTTCCTCCAGATTCATACATATATATAATCACGCCTGAATCCCACCGGGGTAGACAGAGACTAAGGACCTCCACAATTCCACATGACACCTACCAGACACACCTCTCTTGCTTCCTCCAGATTCATACATATATATAATCACGCCTGAATCCCACCGGGGTAGACAGAGACTAAGGACCTCCACAATTCCACATGACACCTACCAGACACACCTCTCTTGCTTCCTCCAGATTCATACATATATATACTCACGCCTGAATCCCACCGGGGTAGACAGAGACTAAGGACCTCCACAATTCCACATGACACGTACCAGACACACCTCTCTTGCTTCCTCCAGATTCATACATATATATACTCACGCCTGAATCCCACCGGGATAGACAGAGACTAAGGACCTCCACAATTCCACATGACACGTACCAGACACACCTCTCTTGCTTCCTCCAGATTCATACATATATATACTCACGCCTGAATCCCACCGGGGTAGACAGAGACTAAGGACCTCCACAATTCCACATGACACGTACCAGACACACCTCTCTTGCTTCCTCCAGATTCATACATATATATACTCACGCCTGAATCCCACCGGGGTAGACAGAGACTAAGGACCTCCACAATTCCACATGACACGTACCAGACACACCTCTCTTGCTTCCTCCAGATTCATACATATATATACTCACGCCTGAATCCCACCGGGGTAGACAGAGACTAAGGACCTCCACATGCCACGACCCAGACACACCTCTCTTGCTTCCTCCAAATTCATACATATATATACTCACGCCTGAATCCCACCGGGGTAGACAGAGACTAAGGACCTCCACAATTCCACATGACACGTACCAGACACACCTCTCTTGCTTCCTCCAGATTCATACATATATATACTCACGCCTGAATCCCACCGGGGTAGACAGAGACTAAGGACCTCCACATGCCACGACCCAGACACACCTCTCTTGCTTCCTCCAAATTCATACATATATATACTCACGCCTGAATCCCACCGGGGTAGACAGAGACTAAGGACCTCCACAATTCCACATGACACGTACCAGACACACCTCTCTTGCTTCCTCCAGATTCATACATATATATACTCACGCCTGAATCCCACCGGGGTAGACAGAGACTAAGGACCTCCACATGCCACGACCCAGACACACCTCTCTTGCTTCCTCCAAATTCATACATATATATACTTACGCCTGAATCCCACCGGGGTAGACAGAGACTAAGGACCTCCACAATTCCACATGACACGTACCAGACACACCTCTCTTGCTTCCTCCAGATTCATACATATATATACTCACGCCTGAATCCCACCGGGGTAGACAGAGACTAAGGACCTCCACATGCCACGACCCAGACACACCTCTCTTGCTTCCTCCAGATTCATACATATATATACTCACGCCTGAATCCCACCGGGGTAGACAGAGACTAAGGACCTCCACAATTCCACATGACACGTACCAGACACACCTCTCTTGCTTCCTCCAGATTCATACATATATATACTTACGCCTGAATCCCACCGGGGTAGACAGAGACTAAGGACCTCCACAATTCCACATGACACGTACCAGACACACCTCTCTTGCTTCCTCCAGATTCATACATATATATACTCACGCCTGAATCCCACCGGGGTAGACAGAGACTAAGGACCTCCACATGCCACGACCCAGACACACCTCTCTTGCTTCCTCCAGATTCATACATATATATACTCACGCCTGAATCCCACCGGGGTAGACAGAGACTAAGGACCTCCACGTTGCCAAGATATATAGTGTACGTAAGTTGCGCACTGCAGACCTAAGTAGTCAATATTTGAACAGATGTGCTTTGCGAGGCGGCGGGCGAAAATGTTATTTTTATGCGTCCTACATGGAAATGGTGGCGGGAACCCCCGTGCACTAGTGATGTGCCGCCGGGAATATATCGACATTATAAACTTTACTCTCTGAACGTTATATAATTGAATACACTCACCTGTAGAAAAGTGGCAAAAACTCCACAGGTATATACTTGAGGGTCCGTGGTTGTCGGCCATCTTATATATGTCAAAAATATGGCAAATCTCAATTAATCCTAGAAAAGTGAGTTTATTTATACAACATTTTCAACTCAAATTGTTGATAGTTATTATTTTAAATTGGATTAAGCCATATTTTCATTATTAAGACTTCTAAATAGCCATAGTTTTTAAAACAAAATAGCAATGTTAGTTTTAAAACTACGACTATTTAAAACCCTAAATAATAAAAATATTGCTTAATCCCATTTAAAATTATAACTATCAGCAATTTGTGTTGAAAATGTTGTATAAATGTATTCGATTTTGTAAGATTAATTGAGATTATATTTTTGACAGAAGTAAGATGGCCGACTGCCAAGGACCTTTAACAAAACTAAGGGATGTACTAAGGAGGGATTTTTTAGAAGAGATGAAAAAGTGTGATAATATTTGTACCTATAAAGAAACAATTTTTTTAAGTTACGACGATAACACATTGTAAATGTTCTAAAGAACTAAAATAGCACGTGTTTCATTACTTTTAAAAATGTATCTACTAATAAATGTTTACACTCCACGTTTGTAAGAAAAATCGTATTCCGCCCGAGTATAGAGGCGATGGTAAATGCCATCGGACACACGGCTAACATTACATAATTATACAAAACTAGACTTTCCGCCCCGGCCATATTTTTGTCAGTTATAAGATGACCTTGACCAACGGCCCTTAATATGAAGTAATGTTCTCGATTGATCGGTGATTATGTTGGGTCAACAACTTTGTTATAATAATTACACTTACAATAATGCTTTATCCCAAACTGCATTTCGTACACTGTCAAGCACCGCGTTGTAAAGTGAAATCGGATTGTCTTTCTTTCTTTAGTCTCATCAAAGACAATTAGCGTTTGGTTGTCATTGTGACATATCGTTGAAATCATATTTGCTAAACTTGTGTACTCAAGAGTTGATTAAACTGCACCGTTATTAGAGGTGTTAATAGTACGAAACAAACAGGATACAACGAGGTTGTTTTTTGGGACCATTTTACACATATTTTGTTAGCATTGGTTTTAGAAGCGGATCTATTTAGACTCTAATTCAGTAATAGAGTTGCGAGTCGACATTGCGAATTCTTTAGAAGGGGTAAGCAGAGGGGTACTCTGGAACACTGCATCAAACCTTAGCCTCATTATTTTTGAATGTGTATAATGAAAATTACTGTCAGATTTTTCCCCATTTTGTGCGTTTGCCACAAAAGCGCGATATTTAAGCGGCATTTTGAGTTCAACTTTGTACAGTACAGTATACTCTTTGAGCTTCAGTATTGACGTTGTGACAAAAACCTTTCTAAAGGCAGGCATTAGTTTCGGCCAGGTGCTGTACAAGCGATCACGCATCCTTAAGTATATGACATAAATACAAAATAAAATAGTTATGGGGCGCGGCTAATGCAGACAAGACCCGTGCGAGAGGAAATTACCTGCTATTCCGCCCCGCACTCTGCAAGCGTCTTAACCATAGACTTATTTCGAGTAATGAGTAAAATAAATAAATTCGCCCAAAGATATTACTCACTAGCCATAAGCCGTACAATCTATCATCACGCCGTCTTTCCGAGAGCAGAGACAATCGAATGTCATTTGTTACGATTATATACTATTTCGCGTCATGTATAAAACGTATGAATATAAAAGACCCTAAAGAAAGGGTTGAAGACCTAAAAGAAGGGGCATGATCGTAGCAAATAGCATTCGATTGTCTCTGTCACCCCTTGGAATAAGAGGCGTGATAATAGATAGTTATATTCATCATACCTTTTATACATGCTCGGCAATTGTGTGTACTTTTAACATTGCCTACAATCAATAATTTTTTATATGGTCAATCTCTGACAGCATTTCCTTTCACTCTGCCATATAAACCTTTTCGGTCAATCTTTCATCCTTAATTCTTGCCAAAAAATAACATACCCACATGAAAACTATCGACAACCCATATCCATCGACCCACGTCCCTTCCCTAAAACCAAAATTTACCCTTCCGCGCTCGCACGGCGCACAATTCTCCTTTTTCCCGCTTTTTTCCTTCGCGCGGGGCGAACTCCAAATTTGTATCTTAATACGAGACCGCTCTATTATTTACAAAATATTAACATAAATCGGGATAGCGGGAGCATCTGTGCCAACATCCAATTTGTGATATCTTTACTTATTTACAGTATTGGCAACTATCGAATATAATAAACTAAGCAACCCGCGTGAATTTTTTTTAAATGTGACATAATAATTTGTTACGATCCTGACATATCTCTTTTGCTTCTTTTATATTCATCATACCTTTCATGTATGCTCGGCGATTGTGTGTACTTTTAATATTGCCATTATTCAATATTTTTTTATATGTTCAATAAAAGTACACCTAGGTCGTCCTCTGCCAGCATTTCCTTTCACTTCAGCTATATAAACCTTTTTAGTCAATCTTTCATTCTTCATTCTTTCAACGTGTCCAAACCAGCGAAAACTACTTTTCTTCATTTTAGTCACAACATCATCTTTCTTCTCTAATGTCATCGTTCCGGATGCGGTCAATACGTTTTATATCACACATTCTACGTAAAGACCCCATTTCCACTGCATTTATTTTACTTTCATGCTTCTTATTCCATACCCAAGTCTCGCTTCCATAAGTAAGTGATGGAACTAAAACAGCATTATGTATGTTCATTTTACTTTTAGTTGTAAGTTGTTTATTTCTGCATACATTGTTTAGTCCACCAAATACCTTGCTTCCCGCTTTTACTCTCCTTTCAATTTCCTTGTCTATATTTCCACTTCTATATCTATACTAATATTATAAAGAGGTAAAGTTTGTGAGGTTGTAGGGGGTAATCTCTGGATCTACTGAACCGATTTTGAAAAAAAATTTACTAATAGAAAGCTACGATATCCCTGAGTGACTTAGGCTATATTTTATTTTGTTCGAAAATATCCACGGGCGGAAGGCTAGTCTCAAATAATTTCCGGGATAAAAAGTAGCCTATGTCACTCTCGCATTAATAATATTAGTAGAGGTTAATTTAAGAGAAACAAGGTCGTGTGAAGGATGGGTGACCTAATGGGTGTTTAGAAATTCCGTTAGCCATTAGCCTCAATACAAAATCATTGGCTAAATTAAAGTGATATGTATGTATGAATCTGGAGGAAGCAAGATGTGTCTGGGTCGTGGCATGTGGAGGTCCTTAGTCTCTGTCTACCCCGGTTGGATTCAGGTGAGTATATGTATGTATGAATCTGGAGGAAGCAAGATGTGTCTGGGTCGTGGCATGTGGAGGTCCTTAGTCTCTGTCTACTCCGGTTGGATTCAGGCGAGTATATGTATGTATGAATCTGGAGGAAGCAAGAGAGGTGTATCTGGGTCGTGGCATGTGGAGGTCCTTAGTCTCTGTCTACCCCGGTATAATTCAGGCGTGAGTATATGTATGTATGAATCTGGAGGAAGCAAGAGAGGTGTATCTGGGTCGTGGCATGTGGAGGTCCTTAGTCTCTGTCTACCCCGGTATAATTCAGGCGTGAGTATATGTATGTATGAATCTGGAGGAAGCAAGAGAGGTGTATCTGGGTCGTGGCATGTGGAGGTCCTTAGTCTCTGTCTACCCCGGTATAATTCAGGCGTGAGTATATGTATGTATGAATCTGGAGGAAGCAAGAGAGGTGTATCTGGGTCGTGGCATGTGGAGGTCCTTAGTCTCTGTCTACCCCGGTATAATTCAGGCGTGAGTATATGTATGTATGAATCTGGAGGAAGCAAGAGAGGTGTATCTGGGTCGTGGCATGTGGAGGTCCTTAGTCTCTGTCTACCCCGGTATAATTCAGGCGTGAGTATATGTATGTATGAATCTGGAGGAAGCAAGAGAGGTGTATCTGGGTCGTAGCATGTGGAGGTCCTTAGTCTCTGTCTACCCCGGTATAATTCAGGCGTGAGTATATGTATGTATGAATCTGGAGGAAGCAAGAGAGGTGTATCTGGGTCGTGGCATGTGGAGGTCCTTAGTCTCTGTCTACCCCGGTATAATTCAGGCGTGAGTATATTTATGTATGAATCTGGAGGAAGCAAGAGAGGTGTATCTGGGTCGTGGCATGTGGAGGTCCTTAGTCTTTGTCTACCCCGGTATAATTCAGGCGTGAGTATATTTATGTATGAATCTGGAGGAAGCAAGAGAGGTGTATCTGGGTCGTGGCATGTGGAGGTCCTTAGTCTCTGTCTACCCCGGTATAATTCAGGCGTGAGTATATGTATGTATGAATCTGGAGGAAGCAAGAGAGGTGTATCTGGGTCGTGGCATGTGGAGGTCTCTGTCTACCCCGGTAGGATAGGCGTGAGTATACTCAAGAAAATTAACTAAGACATATATCACTGGTTGACGTTATTAAAAAATAATGCCCATAAGTCGACGAGAAGCAAATTATTTTTGCCGAAGACCGCGACGCCATTTGGCAATAATGGCTGAGGCCGGACCAAAACCGCTTTCATTTTGCAGAGATTTTTCGGCTGAATCGGCGACACGTAGCAAAAATGCATAGCTGGGATATTAAAATATGTATAACTATCTATCATCACGCCTTTTATCCCAAGAGGGGTAGGCAGAGACAATCGATTGTCATTTGCTATGATCCTGACATATCTCTTTCGCTTCTTTTATATTCGTCATAACCACAGGTCATACATAACCTTTCATGCATGCTCGGCGATTGTGTGTACTTTTAATATTTCCATTATTCAATATTTTTTTATACGTTCAATAAAAGTACACCTAGGTCGTCCTCTGCCAGCATTTCCTTTCACTTCAGCCATATAAACCTTTTTAGTCAATCTTTCATTCTTCATTCTTTCAACGTGTCCAAACCAGCGTAAACTACTTTTCCTCATTTTAGTCACAACATCATCTTTCAATCCGCATTCTTCTCTATATATGTACATCTATATTGATATTATAAAGGGAGACTTTGTCTGTAACAAGCAAACTTAAAACTACTGCACCAATTTCACTTTATAAAAAAACTTACCTACGGGAACCGTAAGATACTTACTTATAGCTAGATAAAATACGAGGGAAGAATTAATATTATATGTTTACAACAATTTTAATTCTTACATAAATACGCTTATTAGAGATAGGTAAATGCTACCGCGGACTTTCTTATAGATAATTTTATTCTACACAATTCTTTCCTACATCATTTTGTTATATATCTGACGGATTAGACGCTACACCATGAAAACTCGCTGGGTATAACATTTTCCCCAGACTTAATTCACTTATACTGTTAATACTCAGCTCCTAAACATGATAGGTCCATGTTTAATACTCGTAAACCTATCTAGTAGTGAAAACCGGAACAAAATACGTTCAGTAGTTTTTGCGTGGGCCACAAACAGACAGACGCGACAGACTAATTTTTTTTTTCAATCTTTGAATATTACGATCTGTCTCTCAATGAGTTAGGTGAGTTGTATGATTCCATACTATGACTTCAATTGAGTGACTTATGTCACACCCTGTTCTCAAAATCAAGTCCTGAGGAATTTTGCGTTTAAGGATCCGTGGCTCTCGTCATCTTGTATCTGTCAAAAATTTGACAAATCTCAGTTAATTCTGGAAACGTGAGTTTATTTATACATTTCCTCACCACACAATGATAGTTATTATTTGAAATTGGATTGAGCTATATTTTTATTATTTAGGGTTCTAAAGAGCCGTAGTTTTCGATACGAGCAGTGTCTTTGCGTTTTGGTAATTATGGCTATTTAATGACTCAATCCAATTTAAAATAATAACTATCAACTGTGTGCTGAGGAAATGTTGTATTCTATTCTATTCTATTTTTTTTCAAAATGGCTCCATCAGGGTTTTGATGATTACGCCAATGTCAAGTAATATAGACGTCACAGTAACAATAAGCCGATTGATCGGTAGGTAGAATGCTCCCGCCGGCCGTAATATGTCCTATTAATATAAGTATATCACAAAGGCGTTACGTGGAATCTGGTTATATTTTCATCATTTTTTGTTTAATTGACAAAAGAAAAAATACGTGTCAATATTTTCTGATAATCTAACTGACGGACTAATTAGAATTATTTAGTCATCATGCCTATTATGGCTATTTAGAACTCTTAATAATTAAATTATGACTCAATCCAATTTAAAATAATAACTATCAACTGTGTGCTGAGGAAATGTTAATAATAAACTCCCTGAGATTTGCCATATTTTTGACAGATACAAGATGACCTTGACCACCGCCCCTTAAGCCTTCTTGGTTTGGATGACATTAGCCAGTGCGTTTGGATGTTTCTGTTCTCAATGGAGGTTCTCAATTTGTCGGAATATTTTATAGTTATGTATGTTCCCCGATTACTTGTGGACCGATTTGGAATTTTTTTTTTGTTTAAAAGATGGGATCCTGGAGAAATCGAGAACTCTTCAAATTTTATAGGCACAAGCGATATGGGTTTTTTTTTATAGTGACTTGTGCATTTGTTTTCGGAATGCACATTTTGGTTTTAAAGACGGTTTTTTTTTCTTCATCAGAAGTGATTATCTAAGATGTTATTTGATTTGATATCATCTGCTTGACTGTTACAGTTCTGAGGTCGTGATGAAGGGCTTCATTTGTCACATACCAAGGAGCATTAATTTATTAGTCTCTAGTACTAATTATAAAGTCATAAATATTCCTCTATGATCTCTACCTACCCCAAATCCTTATTCGCTCAGCCGTGACCACACTGACCCCACCTTGTGTGTTTAAAATTGTTTCATTGGAGTCATAATTGAATTTCGACCATGTAAAACGCATTGTACACAGAAAACTCGCGTCGAATCCATTACTACCAATTAGTGCCCACAAAAATGTTTACAATTACTGATGTATGCTTGTGTGTTCTTGTAATTACATCGCCCGCCCCGGTTTTCATTGCCTATTAGGGTTCCGCAGATACATAATAGAACACTATTATACAGTGTATAAGATCATCTCTCGCCAATTCTAGTGGAATCCATTACTTGTACTACCAATTATTTCCACAAAAATGTTTACAATTCCTGATGTATGTTTGTGTGTTCTTTTAATTACATCGCCCGCCCCGGTTATCATTACTTTAAGGGTTCCGTAGATACATAATACGACACTGTATGAGATTAGCTCTCGCCAATGTACACCTAATTCAGTGGAATCCATTACTACCAATTAGTGCCCACAAAAATGTTTACAATTACTGATGTATGCTTGTGTGTTCTTGTAATTACATCGCCCGCCCCGGTTTTCATTGCCTTTTAGGGTTCCGCAGATACATAATACAACATTGTATATACAGTGTAAGATATATATCTTAGAAAACAACAACCCCAGAAGACTACGGATTTTGTTGCATCCGAAATCGAAAACCGAATCGAATTTAATCGACTCCTCGTGCTTCGGGGGGCATGTAAAACCGGCGTACGCACTTCTTCTAAAAATAACAGATATTTACGTCTGTTAAAGAAGTGATTTCCACCTGTTCCGTTCAATATGAACAACTATAGCGTCAAGTGGACACTTGTTTTGCTAGTGTCTCTGGCCACACCGCATGGTAAAAGCCGTGAAGACGTGTGTTTGTGTGTGATGATTGTATCACGAGGAAGGGTCATACCAATCACAATTAATTTTAGAAGTCGGGACCACCGGGGGAAAAGTTATAGCATAATAGTATGCTTATTGCATCCGTGCGAAGCCGGGGGCGGTCACTAGCATTAGTATAATTAGATTAGATTCTAAGTCATGTCATGGCGACCGACGCACGCGTTCCCTCGTGACATGATGGGGAATCCAGTTAAATCCCGTCCGCACTGTGGTAGTTGTGATTAGTATGTGATTAGTAGGGCATATCACAGTCGGCGGGAACATCTTAGATACCGATTAATCGGCATATTGATACTACCTATAACATATTAATACCTACTTGGCATTCTTGGAATCATCAAAACCCTGATGGAGCCATAACACGAATGTATTTGTATGGATGTATGTTTGTTACCTTTGTTACTCAATCACGCCAGAACGGCTGAACGGATCTGGATGAAAGGCACAGAGATAGATTATAGTCTGGAATTCAAATTCAAATTCAAAGATCATTTATTTCTTAGGTATACAAGATACACTTGAAATCGTCAATTTTATACACTTCTCTCTACAAACCTAATTAAAGAAAATACATTTTTACAGCAATTTAAAAATACAATAAATACAAATCAAATGTCAAATAAAATTAATATACATGTCAGAAATTCAATAAAGAATATACAATTACAATCTAAGTACATTAGTGATTAGTCAATTAAAATCAATTTATATAATTTAATTGTTGTTATGCCCATGGATGCTTATCATCCAAGTATTCTGATATACTGTAGTATGCTTTTTTCATTAATTTAAGTTTAATTGTATTTTTGAAATTAGAGAAAGAAAGATCTTGTATATGAGAGGGTACCTTATTGTAAAAATGCACACATAGCCCCTTGAATGATTGATTTATTTTGTGGAGTCGACTCACACAATTGACAAGTTTATCCTTGTTTCTTGTGTTGATATTGTGTATGTCTCTATTTCTCTTAAAAACATCGATGTTCTTTTTAACGTAAATAACATTTTCTAATATGTATTGTGACGGAAAGGTTAAAATGTCATAATCCCTGAACTTATCTCTAAGAGTCACCCTTTAGCACATAGGCTACTTTTTATCCCGAAAAAATGTATGGTTCCCGTGGGATAGATTTATTTTTGTATTTCACGGGATCGACATGATTGTTTGCATAGTGCTAGTTTAGGGGTCAGAGAATGACATATACTACTTTTTATACCGCAAATTACAGCCACGGGATTATTTATTTTTGGATCTATTTCCACGCGGGTGAAACCGCGGACAGAAGCTTGTAGAATGTGTGCATATTAAAACCCCCCAACCTCGGAACCCTTTGAGGTACCAAACGAAATGAAAAATAGTACAAACCAGTACATCCTAGTACAATCGAATGCAATTAAAATATACATTTTTTCCAAAGTCTGGTTGTAACTGTTGTAAAGCAATTTTAAAACCCCCCTATCTCGGAACCCTTTGAGGTCCAAACGAAATGAAAAGTGGTACAAACCAGTACATGCCTAGTACAATCATATGCAATTAAAAAAAACATTTTTTTCAAAGTTCGCGTTGCAGGTTCATACAGCTGAGTAAGCCACTTATTCCAATCCAAAGTATAATTTGATTATCAAATCTATGCATTTTAATTATTAATTATCTAATCGACAACTCGATTTCATCAAAATTGTCGTTGCTGTCGACTTTGCAACTAGATTAAATTCTAGATTTCAGGATTGGAAATCGGGAACTTAAGAGCAAGCTTGTTGGCGCAATGAACTCAGTAAACAGCGCGGCTTATTTTGTCAATATCTCTTTAAAAAGTTGTTACACTGCAAAAATAATCTATAAAATAACCAAGGATAAGATTCACGTACCAGAAACAAGAGAAAGAACGATTTCACAAAAAATCGGTCTTTCAAAATACACATGCTCTTTCAGTATTACACAAAAACTATTAGAAATAGCAAGTTGTAGTTGTTTTAATAAAGTATATGAAATTGTCTAGCATAAATACGAGAAAAAGGTACTGTATTAGTAAATAATATATTAAGAGAACTCGAGTCGCATAAACGGTTGAAAATACGCGTGAAATTGATGACTTTCAGAGCTTCATAAAACTTAGGTGCAACTTTTCATTTTTTTTTAATTCATACTGTGTCAAATATATTTATCTTGAATGCTGGCAGAGGACGACCTAGGTGTACTTTTATTAAACATATAAAAATATACCTCATATTCATGTAAACATTTTCGCGGGAATTTTATAAAGAAAATGATTATTTAAATTAAAATAGAATTATAAAACTTTTCTAATTATTTGATTAGGTAAAATAAATAAATTTAAAAGTATAAATTGCAAAAAATTGTCAACACCCAGATTCCTCAGAATAAAAACCTCACACACAACTATATTTATACCATGGTACTACTTTAATAATATAAATCTCCATTACCAACTGAATGCTTAAATATTCTTTAAAGAACATAATGTCATCTCTTGGTCCTGTAATTTTATAATGGTAATAAATTTAAGATCCACCAAAAACATAAATGTGAAAGTTTGATACAAAAGACTGCAAGATAGTCACCAAATCACCAAAAAGTGAGATCAATGGGCACCAAGTCCTTAATCATATGCACAACATACCATGTGATGACTAAAATGATGAATCATGGAGAAAAATTTAGATAAAATCTGACTACTACATATCTGAAAACAAATTTTTTCAATGGATAGAAGAATGTACGGAGGAATGCAATTTTTCGAAAGATTTTCTGAGGATAAGAACCGCTTTTCAACTGACTTTAAAAATAATATACCCAGTCTGTCTGTGCCAGATTTGCTACAAAAATGCTGAACAAATTATGTAGCAGTTTTCACTGTTAAATTGATTGTTTATTGAGATAGACTGACGAATCTGTGAAGAAATAAGCTGTGACAGATGGACAGAATCACTTACAAGGTTTTCAGTTTTTTCATTGAAGATGCATGTAACCCTAGAAAATATATTACTTGGGGTCCGTAACAAACATGCTTGATTTTCTAGGCGGACAGAGCTGGAAAAGGTTGGGAAATGCTGCAGTACAGCATTGTTTTTCAACCTGTTTAGGTATAAAGGGGGTTGCAATCTGTCTAAATTGCACTTAGTTCATACATAGCCATAACTTGACAGTAGCACTAACACTAATACAAAGTATAAATGACACATAAGTATAATATAATTAAAATATTATAATCCATTTACTTTTAGGGGGGGACACTCTGCATGATCTCAAGATTTTCAAAGTTTAGAGTGAAAGGCATAGACAACAAATAACCCTACAATTTTGTTTTTATTTTTACAAAATTTCAACCTATGGAAGCAGTTTTGGGGGTTGCAAAATTAAAAAGGTTGAGAAATACTGCTTTAAAGCATTGTTTATCAACCTGGGGTTCCGAGAGTTCTTATTGACCAGAAAAAAATCGATTTAAAGAACAACAAATAATGTTTTATTCAATTTAATTCTTGAAACAAAAAGCAATGAAATGTGAATGACTTGAGATTATTTCAATGTAAAATGTAAAATATTTGAAAGGGTTAAACAAGGGGTCCCAACTTTATTTTGGGCTATTTAGTGGGTGGTAAAACTCAAAATATTAAGACAAAATTATATAAGAAAGAATTGTGGAGAATCAAATGAGCTACAAAAAAAGGCCATGGTAAAAGTTGTATTGTAAAAACCCAAATTGAACCCGTATGAAGCCAGGGCATGTCACTTGTATCAGATATGTTAGGATAATGAAGGTTCTTATTCTGTTACTACACCTATAGGGTTTTTTTTTGTAGTAGGGACCTACCTACTAAAGTTACCTTCATAATCTGCCATATCCTTATGGTGACAGTAACAATATATTTTCTTGATAAAATGATTAATTAATGCATTTTGATAAGATATGATGGCATTATCATTTACATAATATGTGATAGGAATATATATCAAGAGTTAGTACAATTTAGTCAATTTAGGTAAAAAACAGTATTGATATAGATTGAAGTGTTAATTTTAAATAAAAAATGTATATACGTACTTGCTATCGGCCGGTGGTTCCTCCATAATTAGTTAATTGTAACAATTTATTAAAAATAAATTAATTCACCAATAATTCATTGTTTATAAAATTTGTTTATTTGTATCACGTGACCGGACCACCGGTCTATAATAAATTTTAATCTATGGATTTTTATTTATTTTTTTAAAGGGTTATTTTACATGTATACGCAACTATAATTAAATAATTAAGAAGAAACAATTTGAATCAGAAAACAAAACAAAAACAAAGCACAATCTTTAAACCACGTGGCGAGCCAAGGTCGAATTTATGTTTTCAGCTTGTCAAGCGAGGCATGTAATAAATTAATTCTACGGGCCGTTATACTACCCTCAATATACAAATTTAAACTTTGTAGAAAATACAAATAAGGCTCAGAGTTGCTTGTAAAGCGGCCCACGCATAGTCGCCAACCCAGGCAATATATCTTGGGCTGTAGCTGCCCGTGACAGTTCGTAAACAAACTGTATTCACCGCAAAGTTTACTAACAAAATATCAAAAGTTGCAAATTTTTATTTTTAACAATAAATACTGCTGCACAAATAATTATAACATCAAACCATGGCGTCGGGTTAGTTATCGATATGCGAACAATGCATCTACGAACACAACAAAGACATCACTCACCACATATATCGCCTCCCGAATTACAAAAATGTCGAATCATCTAAACATATTGTATTATTGATCACAGCAATTATTAGAAACTATTTTGTATAAAAACACACAATTGAAAGAGGTTAACATGAACATATATAATAACGACACAGTCACGGCACACTGAACACGATTTCTTTTATCTTTATTTCGTTTGTCTTAAATAAAGATTTATTTTAAATCAAATGTAAATGTATTTGAGAAAAATAAATAGAGTGGATGTGAGAGTCGGGCGTAGTGAATGAAGCACTGTCAATATTCGTCACGGCGAACATGGCGACGCGGCGGCGACCGACACTGTCCGGACTCACCGTCTCGCTCGCACATAAAGACTGCGCACAGTGGAAGATATACTTCATATATGTACTGTTAAAGTACATTTTTAATTAGGGTAGCTTGTTGAATATGAATAACCTTTATGAAGATTAAGTATTATACAACTCAATTTGCTTCTACGTTACATATCTACATACATTAAAATAAAAAACAATAGTACGTAATCCGACGCCCCATGCGAATCATGATCACAATAGCAGGTCGAATCACACGGTTTTACACAAGAGTTCACATATTGACGATATTTTACCATTCTACTAAAGTGCATACCTATCGTGCGTCTCTATTTCATTTAGTTACTGTTGAAATTGTTATGAAATGAGGTCATATATGTTATTGTGTTTGACGTTTTATATTTTTCTATCATGCTTTTGTCAGTGTCTTGTATGTCGGGTTTTGACTAGCTAATAAACAGGAGTTGTTTATATATTATATTATCTTTTATTAACTTTAACATGGTAGCAGAGCGTGCAGTAAAATACCAATGAGAATAAGTTCTTTTATCGATCGACACAATGCAAACGCCAGGTTTGAGAATTGATATAGGTCGACTCGAAGGGAAGAACAATTGGTCGACCTGGAAGTACAAGATTACAGTGTTACTTAGAGGTACTCCAGGGGCTCACGATGCTGTTCAAGGTAATTTAAATAAGCCTATTCCACCAAAGCACGATGCTTCAAAGGAGGAAATTATTACCTATGACAGTATGTTACAGAAATATAATAGTATAGATAGCATGGCCTTGCTACTACTCACTACAAATATGACTGAGGAAACTTTACAGAAAGTGATGAGATATGATACAGCTAAGGATGTTTGGGATGAGTTGCACAGATTATTCGACGGTGCGTCAGAAGATCGCAGCTATGACCTATGTTTAAAGTTTTTTAGTTATAAAAAGGATCTCACACACGACATTGCAACCCACATGTCTAAGGTAAAGAATCTATGGTTTGATTTGAAAACAGAATTATCAAAGGTAGAGAAGATGGATTTACCTGATATTTTACTTATATGTAAGATATTAGAAACCCTATCCGAGGATTATTTCTCGTTCAAGTCGAGTTGGATTTTAATGTCCAAGAAAGATCGTACTATAGAAAACCTCACAAGTCAGCTTTGGGCACATGAAAGGGCACTAGCATGTAGACAGGGAGAGAGTAGAATTGAAGCTCTTGTAGTGAAATATAAGAGAAGTAATGAGATCAATAGAAACACGCAGTCAGATATAAAGTTCAAATGTAATTACTGTGGGAAAATCGGACACAGAGTTAAGAAATGTCAGAAGTGGATATCGGACGGACGACCACCGAAGCAGTCGACTAGTGTAAATATGAATGTCACCTTAATGGCAACAAATATTAATGACAGTGATATTTTGATGCATGATAAAGACAATTGGTATGTGGACAATGGTGCAACCAGTCACATCACAAATAGGGGTGATATATTTAATTTTTTTGAATACTTTGATATTTCACATACAGTCACTACAGCAAATGGACAACATTTTCAAGCTATTGGTAAAGGAACTGTTCATGTAAAGGCTGAAGTAGATCGTAAAGAATATGATATTTATCTTAATGATGTTGGGTATGTCCCAAGTATAACTAGAAATTTATTTTCTGTTTTGGCGGCGCAAGACCGACTAACAAATAGTATATTTGAGTCTTATAGAGAGTCGTGTACATTAAGAGTAAACAAAGAATTAATGTTAATTGGTAAACGAAGACGTCACGGAGGACTCTACAAATTAAATTTGAAGAGTGTCAAGCCTCTGGTAGAAGTCAGCCAATTATCAAAATCTGATTTGCTGCAATTGTATCATGAGAGAATGGGACACCAAAATAAAAGACACATAAAGAAACTAATAGAAAAGGAATTTGGAATAAAGTTGGATTTAAACTCTGAGTTGTGTGAAGGGTGCATTTATGGCAAAGCACACCGGCTCAAATTTGGTACAAGGATAAGAGCGTCCAAACCTGGAGAGATTATTCATACAGATGTATGTGGTCCTTTTCTAAATTCAATTTCTAAATTTCGATACTTTGTTCTGTTTAAGGATGATTTCTCACGTTATCGTCACGTGTATTTTATGAGGGAGAAATCTGAAGTTCACTTGAAACTAAGACAGGTGTTAGCTGAAAGTAAGACGGCTGGTCATGTGATAAAAGAGATTTTAAGTGACAATGGAGGTGAGTTCGATAATATACACGTACGAACGATTTTGGAAGAAAATGGTATTAAACAACGTTTTACCATGCCTTATACACCGGAGCAAAACGGGTGTAGTGAGCGAGATAACAGAACAATTGTAGAAATGGCACGTGCAATAATGCATGCACATGATGATATTCCACAAGGATTATGGGCTGAGATTGTCAATACAGCTACCTATATTCTAAATCGTACAGGACCGACAAACACTGATAGAAAGTCTCCGTATGAATTATGGTATGGCAGGAAGCCTGGTATTAAGCATCTCAGAATAATCGGAAGTCCATGTTATGCACATGTACCGAAACAGAGAAGACGAAAGCTCGATAAGAAGGCTCAAAAAGGAGTACTTATTGGCTATGATGGAGATGAAGGGTATCGTATTTGGTGCAAATCCAATAATACTCTAATAAGGTCTAGAGATGTAATTTTTTAAGAAAATCCATTAATTATTAAAAGCTATGAACTACCTGTAAATATAGATGATAAGCCAAAAGATGTCAATGAAGGTTCTGATTACGAGTCTATTGAATCAGGGGGAGAAGAGGAAGATAGTAATGAACAAGATAATGAAATAGAGTATAGACAAATTGTAGATGAAAATGATATCATAGACGAAAGTCAACGTTTTCTTAGAGACCGTTCGAAACTACGACCTCCTCAAAGATTCAACGACTTTGTAATGGCGGCTGTAGAAATCATAGAGGATATTGTAGAACCTTCTTGCTATAATGAAGCTGTCAAATGTGATCAGAGTGAAAATTGGATTGAGGCTATGCAAAGTGAATTAAAATCATTGAAAGATAATGACACTTGGAAATTAGTAGACTTACCAAAGCAAAGGAAAGCATTACCTTGTAAGTGGGTATACAAAGTTAAGACTTGTCCAGACGGTACCATAGAACGCTATAAAGCTCGGCTTGTTATTAAAGGTTATTCACAAAGAAAAGGTGTTGACTATGACAAAACTTTTAGTCCAGTTGCAAAAATGAGCACAGTCAGAGTTCTTTTAAGCATGGCAGCTAATGAAGGTATGTCATTGATGCAATTCGATGTAGCGACAGCGTTCTTAAATGGCACTCTTAATGAAGATATTTATATGCGACAACCTGAAGGTGCTAATGACGGTACAAAGAAGGTATGCAAGTTGAAAAGAAGTCTTTATGGATTAAAGCAAGCACCCAGGTGCTGGAATGAATGTTTTCATGATTTCTTAACTAGCTCAGGATTTAAGCAGAGCGAAGCAGATCCTTGTTTATATGTAAGAAAGCAAGATAACAGAAAGCTAGTTCTTGTATTATACGTAGATGATGGATTAGTAGCTTATTCTGATGAAAGGGATGTAGAACTATTCATATCTGAACTCAAAGAGAGATTCAAGATAACTACAAAGTCAGCTTCATATTATTTAGGATTGGAGTTGAAGTGCAGAGAAGATGGTTCTATTATAATTAATCAGGCTGCTTACACAAAGAAAATTTTAGAGAAATTTGGCATGAACAATTGTAGAAGTGTTAAAACGCCTATATTAAAAGATAATGATCAGAAGGCAAATGTTGATAATGAAGATGTTTCCATTTTTCCTTATAGACAGATCGTTGGAACATTAGCTTATCTAATGGTTGGTACTCGTCCAGATATTGCGTATGCAGTGGGAGTAGTTTCAAGAAACCTTGAGAATCCTACTAAAGAAGATAAAATAAAAGTTAAACGAATTCTAAGATATCTTCAAGGAACATTAAACTATGGAAATAGTCGCAGCTAGTGAGGCAGCGCGAGAGATGGTATGGTTGATCAGACTCATAAAGGACTTAACGGAGTTGGACTTAACACCTAATTTGTACGTCGATAATGAGTCTGCAATAAAATTAGCTCGCAATCCACCATATGAATACCATCAACGTACGAAGCATATACGGATTAGGTATTTCTTTGTCCGTGAACTAGTAACAGAAGGAGCAGTTCAAGTTAAGAAGGTATCATCTGAATATCAGCTTGCAGATGTTTTGACTAAAGCTCTATACAGACCAAGACTGCTATTGTTGTGTGAAAATATGGGCCTAAGTATTTAGAAAGAGAAAAACGACTCTCACAAAGAGAAGATGTTATGAAATGAGGTCATATATGTTATTGTGTTTGACGTTTTATATTTTTCTATCATGCTTTTGTCAGTGTCTTGTATGTCGGGTTTTGACTAGCTAATAAACAGGAGTTGTTTATATATTATATTATCTTTTATTAACTTTAACAGAAATTGGCCATATTCATTTATATTTAAAAAATCTATTTTGACGTCTGATTGGAGTTTAGAAAAAATTTGATGTCAGTCAGAAAAAGAAAACATGGAAAATAATACATGAAAGTATTATTTAGTTATTATCCTAGTTTTTAATGGTTCAATATTACAATAAAAGACCGTAAAGTCAGAAAAAGAAAACATGGAAAATAATACATGAAAGTATTATTTAGTTATTATCCTAGTTTTTAATGGTTCAATATTACAATAAAAGACCGTAAAGTCAGAAAAAGATAACATGGAAAATAATACATGAAAGTATTATTTAGTTATTATCCTAGTTTTTAATGGTTCAATATTACAATAAAAGACCGTAAAGTCAGAAAAAGAAAACATGGAAAATAATACATGAAAGTATTATTTAGTTATTATCCTAGTTTATAATAGTTCAATAAAATAATAAAGGAAAGACCGTAAGGACATTCAAAGGTTTTATTTACATATCTAACAGTTACAGCTAATAATTCAGTTGATTTTCTCGTGTAGTAGGTATTCAAGAATTGTATATTTTAATAAATTAATCATAATAAAATAAAAGCAGAGTGAAAGCAGAAAATAAAGTATTCGATTTTGATGGACTTAATAATATTATGCAACAAAAAACATAGCATACTACTAAAAGTAAAATTAATACCTATATATAATACTGTTTTAGTACCTACCATGCTAAGATATAAATGCATTGGAAATGATGATTTTACATAATTTTAGCGGTCTTTAGTCGATCATCTCTGCATACCCCTCTTGGGGTAAAAAGCGTGGCGCGTGATGTTAGATAGAACAGATTAATCATAATCAATATTAGAAGTTTATGGCACCTAAGATGCAGTCTATCAGTCTATCTATTTAGCCATAACAGAAAGAGACACGTCGTCATCATTAACGTTATTGGATGATTCTCAAACTAAACTGCTCGTTCATCTACCTATACACTGCTCCCGTACTGAGTGAGATACCGCTCGGTGCTCACCACAACATTATGGGGTGTCTAAATAATATATCAAGACCTCAGTATACTGACATTGAAAGCCCTAATTGCATTACACAGTACACACACTTTCTACATTGATCGTACAATATTGAAAATCTAATTAGCATTTATTTATAGGTATGCTAGCTAAATAAATAAAATAGTAGAGTAAAGAAAACTTAACGACCCGCGCTTAGTAAGTTTACCGTATAATACTTATGTATAATGTAGGAGAATATATTACAAAACAAACCCGCATCTGTCAGTCTGTTTCCTTCCGTAACTACTTAACGGATTTTATTCCAGTTTTCACAAAAGAGCTGAGCAAAATCCTGTATTTTCCAAAGAATATAAATATAAATAGAATGTATCTTTAATAAATAAAAAGTTATAAGCTTGTTTAGAATTGAATTTAAATTAGGTAGGTACCTACGTACAATACGTAACGTATTCAATAAATTATTGTAAACCGATATACTACTAATGCAAAACCGGTGACGGATTGCTAGAGTATTTAATGTAAATTGAGTCAAATTAAATGCGTGACATAATCGTAGAAACGAATCATATACATATAGAGAGAATATTGAAAATATATATAATTTCTACGTAAATAAAAATAGCATAGCATTGCGGTGTACACAATTCTAAGATCGCTAGAAAGAGACAACATGCAAAGTCTCGTCTGGGAGCGACGGCCGACGACTGATTTGTGACGTCCCGCCCAACGGCGTAACGTTTCGCATAATTACAACACCGAAAGCCGGTTTTAAAATAATATATAGCAATATTTTGCATTAATAAAATTACAAGCAGTGCTAAATTGTACACAATTTAGATGTAATTTAATTTAATTAACTATTATATCCTTTTAATTTGTAGAGTTAATACATCTTCGCGCATCTAGCCCATCCCACTACTCAATATCTGTCTCTAGATCCCTCCTACGTCTTTTTATTTTATCAACTTTTGTTAGTTTTTTAAAAGTTCAGACTGCATTAATTTGGAGTCTGCATTGCAGTTTGATTAACAATGAAGTTAAGGTCAGACGTTCAATTTTAAAGAACTTGGTGTATTCACGCGTCTATCTATACCGGTTACGAACTCTGTTAGGACTAATAAATAAATAGGTAGGTAATAATAATACACCCTATTGTCAGCTGTTTTTGCATGTATGTGATATACAAAAACTCTTTTCTAGTTGACTAGGTAGTACTTAAAAGTATATATTTATGTTATGCCTACACTATATTTTTTATGTACATTTTTAATGTTTTTGAGATAGCGAAAGGAGAACATTTTACGCTTATATTATTATTAAAGTTACTTAATTACCACAAATTAGATACCTAGGTATAACTCGCGCCAAATAGTTGAGCCGAAAAGTATGACGTGATTAAATAGATCCATATGATTTATATGGGCGTCCTCCCCACTCTAGCGCACAATCTAGCTCAAACACCGAGCTTTGAAATAATACCCTAAGAGCTCAACTTATATGGTGAACACTTTAATACGAATGAAATGAATAATTCTCGCCCTTCGTTTTTTTAATGTGACAGTAATTTATTAACTAAGTATTTCAGTAACCTAGGTATGTCACTCCCCGCCGCGGCAATCCATGCTAGGTAGCCTGTGTAGGTAGTAGGTAGGTATCTCAGTGTCAAAAAAATCACGTCTCACAATTTCCTTAAAATATTAGTTAGAATAAGATAATTAGTACTTAGTAAGCATTTCGAGTTACTACTTACTAGTAATATTTATGTAATAGGTAGTAAGTTACTGGTTTACAGGCATGCTTTTGTGTGAATATAGTTAATTTTTTTTTTAAACTTACTATATTATTATTTATACGTAATTAAACGGAATTGAGCATAATATTACTTATTGTGTACGGTTATCATGCAAGCCCTCAACTTACTTCATTAAAAACAATGTTTCCAAAACATATCCAAATTGTCTTCGGACATTATTTTCTCTTGCCCTTTTATAAAGTTTAGTATAAAAGCTAATAAAAATAATTAAATTGATTTTAAATTATACCTACATTAATATTGTACCTGCTTATCTAAAAATAAATTTAAAATTTCAACTTAAGATTATTATTATTTGCTGACACTTAAAAGCACCTTTTTAGGGTTCCGTATATAATTACCTCATGCATTTGTCTTGTCTATGATAAATTCTTCCGGGACCGAAAACACATTTTCGGGAGCTGAATGTAAAGGCCGATTTAGACGGTTCTAGTGGTTGGTAGAGTGCGTTAGGGTAGTACATTAGTTGAAACATGTAAACGGTAGTTTCCAGTACTCGTACTAGTACGTTCCACTTGCCTTTCAACTAGAATCAAATAGAATCGCTTTATATTTTTGTTTCAAGTGACACCCTCCCGCGCCCGCTCAACCCCCCGCGCGTTCCTGACTCGCTGTAGTCTAAACGGTGGTCAGTAACATCCGAACCGCCATAAAGTTTGAATCTCTATACCTACTCACTTACTCACTAACTGCAACACACGATAGCTAGAGTAGTATATTCCTTGGTTGTGAGCGGGTTGCATAGAGTTTATGACCAAGGAATATACTACTCTCTACCGAATTATGACGCTACGAATAGTAGGGCGCAAGGAATATAAGTAGGGCGACCATAGATAATATACTATATACCAGTGTTTCTCAAAGTGGGCGATAACGCCACCTTCAAGGTGGCACCTTGTGGGCGCCGGAGGCATAGAGGGGGCGGTAAGGGGCCTAAAAAAACTAATATAGCACACTATAAATAAATTAAAGTAATGAATTTCATTGTGATTTTTAAAATGTGGTAAAGTAAAAAAAATTGGGGGGCGCTGAAAAAGAATTAATTTCAAAGTGGGCGGTAGACAAAATAAGTTTGAGAACCTCTACTATATACTGAGGGCGACTGCGGGTGACGAGACGATGTTCTGAACCGCCATAAAGCTTAAATCGAGCTATACACCATGATGATAATATACGATTTGTCAATGATAAAGTATGTATATGACAATCTAATCTACTTATAGATAAAGGCAAGTGATAGAAGTTAATTTCATGTCACAATATTTATAAATACCAAATTTTTTATTTTGCTCCTTATTAGATAATGCCTATACAAACTATGTACCGTACAAAATACTGGCACTTACGAAGACGACACATTTAATTATTAGTTTGAATTTTTTTATAAGCTGACCCGGCAGACGTTGTCCTGCCCAAACGTTGACTTGCCTGCACTACCCCCTCTTTATAGTGAGTGTATAGTCTATGACTACCCCTACCACTAACTTTGGATATTGTATGTACATACTAAAATCGCGATTAAAAAATGGGGGGTGGGGTAGGAGGGTTAAAAATAGTTTACGACCTATTCTCAGACCTACCGAATATACACAAAAAAAATCATACAAATCTATCAAGCCTTTTCGGAAGAGTTTTATTACAAACACTGTGACACGAGAATTTTGTAAATAATATATATTTATTGATTGTATTTGTTCCCGCCAGCTCTTATTAACCGATCAATATTATGTTATGTTCATATATTAGCAGATATAGCTTTAAAAAGGACGAAGCCAAATAATTATTTTATATCATATGTATTTGGCTTTTAATTTGTGAGTTCAGAGTCATTCGTAATATAAAAAAAAAGCCTTGTGCACAACACGTAGACCTAGACGTAGACGCACAACACTAATTTTACCTTTCAGTAGTCATTCATCTGAGCTTTCAGTGTTTAATTCAGTTCACTCACTCAATATTTTTTTCTGTTCATTCCGTTCATTCGTTCAAAAACCATATGCTGACACGGCCGTTAAATTTTAAAATTTGTATTAATTTCTTTGTTATCATTTCCCCCATTTTTTAAAGTTATTTATTATTTTACTTGTGTTTTTAATCTATTAATTACATTACAATGGATTCCAATGTACGCGAATCAAGATTATCGTCCTTTAAAAATGGCAACAAAGGTGTAAATGTGAGTTATTTTTTTATCTTTAAAATGTTCTTTTTGATTATATATTGTGGTACATATACCTATTTAGCGAGAATAAAGTAATTTCCTAAATATTAATTAAAGATATTTCACGCCATTCTTGGGTTTTACTTGTTTAAAAATATAAAATATAGTAGGGTATTCAAAAAAGTTTTTTTACTGTTTGTTTGTCCCTTATAGATTCTACATCATGTCATGGCGACCAACGCACGCGTTTCGTCGTGACATGATGGAGAATCCAGTTCAATCCCGTCCGCGCTGTGATAGTTGTGATTAGTCGGTGATTAATAGGGCATATCTAACTAATGATACGGTGAGGTCTATAATACTTGACATTGGCGGAATCATCAAAGCCCTGATGGAGTCATAATACAAAAATAGAAAAGAATAGAATTATCCCTTATAGACTCAAAAACTACTTTACCGATTTTGTTACATCATACAAAACATCATGCTAGGTACATTTTCTGTAAGCCGAGCAGTAACCAAAAATATCAATGTTCATTAAGAATTGTTTTAATGGAATCGGAACATCAGGTGATCATTTATACTAAAATTACACAGGTGAAGCTGGCCAGGTCGCTATTAGTTTAATAAAAAATAAATAATTTCAGGAGTTGCGCAGAAAGCGTGCTGAGCTCAGTGTGACACTGCGCAAACAAGTTCGGGATGAACAGCGTATGAAGAGACGCATGCTGTCACCTGATGCTGAGGAGAGAGAGTTTAAGGAAATTGAGGCTCCGTTGTCTCCGGAGCAGATCTGTATGGGTGAGGGTTATAATATTGGTATTCTGTGTGGAAATAGAAAAAAAACGAGCGAGCCTTGCAATAGTCGCATATCAAATGTTGGCTGACAGTACCAACCTCGAAAATGGATTAGTACCATCTGACGGCCAACTCTACACTTACTCTTTTCGTCCCTTTTTACGAAATCACTCCCACAGATTGCAGTATATGTCATTGTCTGACCCCTAAACTACCACTATGCAAAAAATCATATCAATCCTGTTAAAAACAAAAACAAATCTATCCCATGGGAGCCATACATTTTTCCGGGATAAAAAGGCATAGGCATGTGTCCAGACTATAATCTATCTCTGTCCAGATCCGTTCAGCCATTCTGGTGTGATTGAGTAACAAAAATACATACAAACTTTCGTTTTTATAATATTAGCGGGATTTAAATGAACACTGTGTCACTTCTTTAACATCTGTTATTTTTATAAGAAGTGCCGATGCCGGCTTTACGTCCGAAGCATGAGGAGTCGATTATGGCACATATTCTTAAAGAAAATTGGTGCTAAGCATTTTTGGCACGAGAGGGAATTGAACCAGGGACCTCACACTTTCAAGTCAACGCTCTACCAGTTAGGCTATTGACTACATTTTTATTTACAATTCCGTCTATCTATGCCCATCTGATTTTGTTTCAGTTTCCATTATTAGATAAGATTGATTGACAAGAAAGTTTAAGAGTATTTAACATGGACCTATCTTTAGGAGCTGAAACTAGATTGGGACTTAATGTTTAGATATTTCACAGCAAGTGTCCACCTGCACGGAAGCGAATGTGTTTGTGTGCATATAGAAAGTATGCTGTCATTATAGTCTGATCAACCAATTTTGGTCCCCAGTTTTATTTATTAAATGAATCGCGCGCTGATTTTAAAGTACTTTTTTAAAATATTTTAAAAATATTACAAAAAGACTGTAATTGTAATTTTAACACTAAAACCGTGTTACGGTTCCAGAAATAATTATCTTTTCAAATGAAGTGAGATTTATAGAGAAAATAATAATTTTATGTACTATTATTTTAACTTTTTTTAATAATAATATGATTGTGATTTTAATTTCTGAAGTACATATTTCCAAAATATTAGGTAATATACTTATTTGATGATGAAAGCGAAATTGAGAAAAGCCGTTATATATTGTTATAATTCAAAAATTCTTTATTAATTTAAAAGTTTTCTCAATAACCTTTTTAGATAACAATCTATATATATAAAAATGAAACCCGTTTTCCGTTGTCACGACATAACATGAAAACGGCTGAACCGATTTGGCTGATTTTAGTCTTAAAATATTCCTAGATATCCAGGGAAGGTTTTAAAGGTGAGACAATTCGAATAATTGCCGAAAAACCCCTAAAAACAGCCCTTTTCTTTTTCCCATAATAACAGAGTCAATTTGAACCTTATTGCTATTCAATAAAGTTCATTTTAAATTAAAAGCACTCATTGTTGTCTATGCAATGTAGATGTGTTCCTAATGTCACCGCACAAAGTTAAAATTCGCGTGCGTGTTGGAGAATCTAATGTCGCGTTCCGACACTCAACAAAAGTGATAATATCGCGAACGCGACAAAATTGAATAGTCACAAAATGTAATTTAAGTAATTTAATAGATCATTAGTAGTACTGATTTTCAATTTGGTCGGCTTCGCGAAACTTAATTTTGCCTAGGAGTAGGGGTAGGAGTAGAGGTAGGAGTATGGGTAGGGTAGGGGTAGGGTAGGGGTAGGGGTAGGGTAGGGGTATGGGTAGGGTAGGGGTAGGAGTAGTGCAGGCAAGCCAACGTTTGGGCAGGACAACGTCTGCCGAGTCCGCTAGTATTCTCTATAATGTGGCTTAATAACAGGTAATTTCGTCAAGTGCTTCATGAAAATTATACTGTTCAAATAGTACAGTTTTTGGTCTAAAGTATGATTTACTTTAAACACTCTTTTACGCTTTCGTGTCGTATGCTGTCTAAACCGTCAGAGATATAACAAAATATGTAGGAAAGAATTGTGTAGATTAGAATGAACTACAGAATAGTCCGCGGTGACATATATCTATGTATCTCTATTATGTAAGTAGTTATAAGCATATTTGTGTTGTGACATTAAAAAAAAAAGTTTTATGGGGGTGCCCTCGACTAAATCTGTCCATTGACATCTGCTCTATAATATTTCAGGACTGAAAAGCGACGATGTCCTGCAAAGACTGTCATCGGCTAAGGCAGCAAGACGCATACTCTCAAAAGAACAAAACCCACCCATCGATATAATGATTGAAGCGGGAATTGTAAAGCCTTTAGTGGAAGCGCTGGATCGCTATGACTGGTAAGAGTAGTAGTGGTTAAGTAGCGGTAGTAGATTGTTCTGTAGTAAAACAAATGATGATGAGTATCCAGCATTTACATACCCTGTGTTATTAAACTTCACGGGTTGCCAGCCCTGGGGTACCCAGCGGAAGACAAAAGTCTTCCTCACTTAGCCGAAGATTTTTTGTGGCTATACCTAACGAGTGGCCAGCTCTGTTGAGGTATGTAGATGGAAAAGTCTCTTTGTACGTTTTGTCGGATAATATACATAGATATTTTATTATAAAAAACCCATTGGTACATACACACATTTTCTTTTTCAAACCAGCTATCCATAAATTAACTCGCACGTTAATGGGGAGGGAAGGGGTCAACAAGTCATACGCTTTGTGGCGTCATATGTATTAAAAGTTAAACCTAATAAAATGGGTTCAAAGTACATAGATACATGATGATTAAATTTGTTTAATTAGACCTTAAATCTAATCTAAACATTAAAAATAACTAAATAAACGCGTAGAATAGTGGCAAGAATACTGGCTGCATTACCCCGCTGATTCGTTGAGCGAGGAAGGAGCCAGCCCTCTTGTCACCGGAAGAGATGATCAGTTGAGGGGATATATCTTTAATAAAGTTTTTGGCATTTCTACACCAAACGGCACAAAGTAGTCAAGCCGTTACAGCTCCCGATACCGTGTTACGGTTCCAGGGTACCCAGTGGAAGACCAAGTTTACCTCGTTTTCGTTTAGCCGATGGTATTTGTGAGGCTATACCATACCTAACGACTGGATAGTTATGTTGAGATATATTTAGATGGAAAGCCTCTAAGTGTGGTTTGTCGGATTATGTACATAAGTTTTTAGTTAAAAAACCCATTGGTAAATGGCCGGGATCCGGGATCGAACTCGGGGTCTGCCTAGTTAATACCAGACGTCTTAACCACTCGGCCACCGACGCACCTATATATATATCTAATGTGGAAGAGTGTTAATGTTTTACAGTGTGGACCTGCAGTTCGAGGCGGCTTGGGGCTTGACCAACATTGCTTCGGGTACAAATGATCATACCATGGCTGTTGTTAACGTGAGTGGCTATTACCTATTAGAGATAGATTTATGTGAGATAGAGAATATGAGCACAGGATGAGAGTGACTACTCAAATCCTAATCCTATAAATGCGAAAGTTTGTTTGTTTGTTTGACTTTCTGACACGTCAAAACAGAGCAACGGACCGACGTGATTTTTTGCACAGGCATTCTCTCCCGGAAATTTATTTATTTGTATAGATTCTAAGATTATTTATTAATTATATTGCATTCCAGGGTGGCGCTCTACCCAAGCTCATTCGTTTGGTGGCACTTGGTGGTACAGTGGGGGAGCAGTGTGCCTGGGT
This sequence comes from Nemapogon koenigi, assembly GCA_963924495.1. Classification (NCBI taxonomy): domain Eukaryota; kingdom Metazoa; phylum Arthropoda; class Insecta; order Lepidoptera; family Tineidae; genus Nemapogon; species Nemapogon koenigi. The sequence goes on along the minus strand of OZ004658.1, from coordinate 5,562,944 downwards.
ATTGGGGAACATAGCGGGCGACGGTGCGCATCTTAGAGATCTGGTGTTAGGGCAGGGGGCGCTGCATGCGCTGTTGCCGTGCCTCACAACCGGAGCGCCTGCCTCCACACTTAGAACCGCCGTTTGGACCTATAGTAATCTGTGCAGGTTGGTAGACTTACGTAATATAGTACGTACAAATGTTCTTGGGCTCTGGATATATCTTGGGGAACATAGCGGGCGACGGTGCGCATCTTAGAGATCTGGTGTTAGGGCAGGGGGCGCTGCATGCGGTGTTGCCGTGCCTCACAACCGGAGCGCCTGCCTCCACACTTAGAACCGCCGTTTGGACCTATAGTAATCTGTGCAGGTTGGTAGACTTAAGTAATATAGTACGTACAAATGTTCTTGGGCTCTGGATATATCTTGGGGAACATAGCGGGCGACGGTGCGCGTCTTAGACATCTGGTGTTAGGGCACGGGGCGCGGGATGCGCTGTTGCCGTGCCTCACGACCGGAGCGCCTGCCTCCACACTTAGAACCGCCGTTGGGATCTATAGTAATTTAACGGACATATGCTCTTCGAGTATTGTACAAAATTTATTAGAAATAGTAAGATGTAGTTAATGTTTTCCTGGTAAAGTATGTGAAATTATGTATAGGGTAAATTGGAAAAAATAATACATTATAATATTAAGAGAAGTCGAGTCGCAAACTCGGTTGAACATACGTGTGAAATTGAAGACTTTCAGGGCTTCATAAAACTTGTGTAAATTTTTATATTTTTAAAAATTTCATACTGTGTCAAATATCTAACAAAAGAATAACTAAGACATAATCAAAATATCGTGAATCATTTTTAATTTGTATGGGACAAAAGTTATGAGGTGTCTCCTTAAGTAATCCTGGGGAACATAGCGGCAACTTATTATGGCTAAAACTCAAACACAACAAATTTCTTTTAGCCTATATTTATTTACAACTTAAACTAATACACACCTTAGGTATAAAATAATTAATCTAAAACTAACTACTCTTAACTAAACTTATCTTATATGTACATAGTTATGAGGGCGCCAGGAGGGATTCTACTAAATTGTCGGGATTCTGCCAACCCCAATGAGTGCCGTGCTCAGTCGTATGAGTAGATAATAGTACTTCCTTCAATTTAAGGTTACTTGTTACTTCATCATACGTTTTGAATAAAATGCAGGTAATTTAAAAGATTCATTCACTATGGAATTTTGATGTGAGCATCACATATTTATATGGAAATTATTGTAATTTATAAAGAAAGTCACTATTTTGTGCAATATTCATGTGTTATGAATGTTAAAGGAAATGGCTTAATAGATGAGACACATTCATAATTTTCCTATTCAAAATTCCATAGTGAATGAATCTTTTAAATTACCTGCATTTTATTCAAAACGTAAAAATATAAATCAAGACAAAAATAAAATTCGCAACGTCTGGGGATTCGAACCGGCGACCTCGGCGGTTACCAGCGTGGTGCCTACCACCTAGCCACTTCGGCTTGTACTTGTTAGTCGAAATTTAACATAGCATAGATATTGCATATTCACCTTTTTAACCCATAACAAACTTAACCGCCAGTCGCTTCGCTGCAAAAATCTAGTTTTTACGTATATTTAACTGCTGTAATTTTTCAGAAACAAAAACCCGTTAGTGGACTTCGACCAGGTGGCACCAGCCTTGCCGCTTATATCGGACTTGTTGGAAATGAATGATAATGATATTTTGGGTAAGTCATATGTACAGTAAGACCAAAGTAATAATGCTCATAGAAATCTTCGCCATACTTCGTATTTCCGACTAAAACCGAATCACACAACTTAAGGGCCTCAGGGTATGAAGAAATACACAACTTACAACTGAAAGTAAAATTAATATACATAATTAAGTTCCATCACTTAATTATGGAAGGGAGACTTGGGTGTACTTTTATTGAACATATAAAAAAATTATTGATCTATGGCAATATTAAAAGTACACACAATCGCCGAGCATGTATGAAGGGTATGATGAATATAAAAGAAGCGAAAGAGGTATGTCAGGATCGTAACAAATGGCATTCGTTTGTCTCTGCCTACCCCTCTTGGGATGAAAGGCGTGATGATAAATAGATTATAGTAATTGGGTTCAAGATCATTTTAAAACTCGTGCAGAAGATCACTCACAGACATGTCTTTTTTTTCAGCGGACGCGTGCTGGGCTATCTCCTACCTGACTGACGGTCCCAACGACCGTATAGAGCGCGTCCAGAATACACCCAAGTTGTTGAGCAGGGTCGTCAAACTGCTGGACAACAGTAGCTCCTCTGTTAAAACACCAGCTCTGAGAGCTGTGGGGAATATGGTCACGGGCAGCGATGAGCAGGTATGAATTATTTTTGATGTGAAAACTTCTTTAGGCGCGTTGAGCGATTTTTGGTAGAGGGAGATCAAGACCTTGGATTGCCTGGCCCGAAAATGTCTGGGCAGGAATCTGTGTACTGCATGCTTCCACGTATGCTTGGGTCGTGACGCATTTTTGGCTGCGCATTTGTGGCGGGAAATTCTTGGTCCGGACCGAGATTTTTTTTAAAGTAAACATTTCTTTAGAGGCGCGCTAGATCTGGTCGTGTATTTCGTACTAATTTTGATGTTTCACATCTAACGGGTGTCCCCTGACGCACTTCTTTTTTTTTGTTTGAAAGGGTATACTTCCCAGGTGGTCCCATGGTCATCAGGTTAGGATCTGATGATGGGATTCTGGCGAAATCGAGAACTCTTCAAATTTTATAGGCGACTTGAAGCGATTTGGGTATTTTTTTAGTAACTTGTGCATTTGCTTTCGGAAAATTTTCAGTGCATATTATATCTTGTACACTTATAAATTAAAAACTGTTAATCATAGTTTAAAGTTTTTACTTCTGTCTGCAGTCCACATATTGCCTCGCAATAGATATTACAATTTCTAGTAAATTTACATTATAATTTCAGACAATTATTATATGTTGTTTACATTCAATTCTAAAAACTTTATCTGTGTGGCAAAGGCCTCCTTCATATTCTTCCAGCTTCCTCTGCATTGGACCAGCCTGGTCCATGTTTTACCCGCCACTGCCATGATATTGTCTTGTCATCTTGTAAATGTCTACCTGTCTTTCTCTTATTGTATTTGGGGTACCAAAAAGTTACACATTTGCTCCACTTCTCATTTCCTCTCGTTACGTGGTCTGCCCATCTCCATTTTAGAGTTTTCATTTTAGTTGTTACGTCTTCTAGCTTTGTCTTTTCTCTGAGGCATTCGTTCCTGATTATGTCGCTCTTCCTTCTTTAGTGTATATAATACATATTATATTAAAATTAAGTGGTGTAATTACATAAGTGTAATTATAGGCAATCACATTTATTTATTATAGCCCAACAACACCTACGTCCACACATATGCATTGTACATATTCATAACTTAGTAGACGCAGTGTCAATTATAGGTCTATTAACATTTTTAAAACAACAACACAACATTGATAAGAAAAAAAAAGTAATTGAATAATAATAATAATACAAAAAAAAACAATTATAATAATTTACACAAAAACAATTTCTAAACTAATAACTAGGTAATAACAATCATGGATTGGAAAGTGGCCCGAGAACCAAACACATCTAAGTCATGTCGTTTATGCATCTTGTTATATATATTCACATTAAATATTAAGGCAAATATAGGCAATTAAATTAAAAATAAATTAAACAATTGTAATATTGACACTAGGGGTTCAACAACAATATAAATTACATATTTGTTTTTCTGATCTGAAATCAGAGAATTTTTATTACCTACTCAATTTGTTGTAGAGATTGGATGTTATCAAGACAAACACACCATCACGGCCTTTATGCCTTTGGGGTGTGACCAGAGACATCAGTAACAGTGTCCACTTGCAGCCAGTTGTTCATATTGAACAGAACAGGTGGCAAGTCTGTTGCTGCACTTAATGGACCTAGATGTGTCACTTCTTTAACAAACTTAAATATCTGTTGTTTTTAGGAGAAGGTGCCCTCCGAAGCACGAGGAGTCGATTAAAGCATGTATTCTTAAAGAAAATGGTGCTTAGCATTCTTTTTTGAAACGAATGGGAATTGAACCCGGTGACTCCCTGTTTCACGACAACTCTCCACTATTTAGGCTATCTACTCCTTGTTATCTTCTTCTTCTTATTTTATAATGGCTCCATCAATGTTATCGATGATTTGCCAATGTCAAGTGTTGTAGACGTTATAGTAACAATAGCCGATTAATCGGCAGCTAAGATGTTCCCGCCGACTGTGATATTTATTATGTCTTATTAGTCACAGACTAATCACAACCATCACAGCGCGGACGGGATTAATCCGGATTCGCCATTATGTCCCGACGGAGCGCGTGCGTTGTGCGTCATGACGTGACGTAGAGCCTCTCTTAGTTATCTATACTAATAGTATAAAGAATTTGCTTGTAACATTTTAAATCGTACAGTAGTTTTCGTGTTTACTTACTCACTAACCCACACTTTACAGACTGATCGCTGCCTCGACGTAGGTTGCTTGGACCACTTGGCTAAGTTGCTGCAGAGCGGCAAGTCGTCCCTCGTGAAGGAAGCGGCCTGGGCCGTGAGCAACATCCTCGCGGGCACACAGGAACAAATACAGCGGGCTATCGATTTTGGGATGATCGAGCATTTGGTGCATGTGGTCGCTACGGGGGACCCTAGGTGAGGATAAAGAACTCCCTTCATAGTGTTTGTCCCATACTAATTACATGCTGCAGCTATATGTATATTACGCGATAACTATATGTCTTGGGTTAGAAAATAAAATTGCTTTCTAAAGATTCATGTATTAAACATGATATAAACGAAATAAAATTTTCAAGATCAGTTGCACTGAAGCCCTGAAAGTCCTCAGTTTTTCAGGACAAAGATTTTAGGAAAATAAATATTGGCAAAGTTGCCCGAAAAATTGGGAAAAACTGAAAGTGTTTTTTTTATGGGATTTTTGTATGAACTAAGAAAGCCATTTTGACATATTAATTAACATTTTAAACGGTTATTTGAAAAAAAAAAACATTAAAAGCCATGCGATGATTCTTCACTTACAATGGCGCCCAAAACAATTTATCTCGAGGTTTCTATTAAATAATTGCGCTATTGCTCCCCTACATTATTCACTAGAGTACTCCGCTTTTAAACTGTATATACTCGTAAACCTTCCTCGTGCGTCGGTGGCCGAGTGGTTACGACGTCTGGTATTAACTAGGCATACCACAGGTTCGTTCCTGGATCCCGGACATATACCAATGGGTTTTTTATAATTAAAAACTTATGTACATAATCCGATAAACCACACTTAGAGGTTTTTCCATCTAAATATACCTCAACAGAACTCCACTCGTTTGGTATAGCCTCACAAATACCATCGGCAACACGTGAAGAGAAAATAAGCTTACTTGTGAATCAATGAAAACAATATGTAGCTATATTTTAAATTTAATTTTATATGATTCTAAAAAGATATCCATAATAACTGTCTTGGTCAAACCAGGTCAGCATGACAATAAAAAGTTTTTAAATGGCCTTATTTTTCAAATAACTGAAATATTAATGGGAAAAAAAGTTCAAGCTTAGTCTCTAAATTGTTTTTGAAAAATTCCTAAGATTAAAATGTCCCATTCTCTGTTATAGATGCCAGAAGGAAGCGGCTTGGGCTATAACCAACTTGTGTTTGGGCGGCAGCGGTCCCCAGCTCGCCACATTACTACAGAAGGACGCGCTGCCTCCGTTCTGTGCGCTGCTCGACTCTCCAGACCACCGCACCATTGTTGTTGTGCTGGACGGACTGCTGAACCTATTGCAGGTCGGTGTTGCTATATCTTACGGAACCCTGATTCTCTTTAAACGTAATCTATGACCATCTGGAATATTGTAGCTTTATAACAATTTGAAAATGGGGTTTTATATAATTAAAAACTTATGTACATAATTCGACAAACCACCACTTAGAGGCTTTTCCATCTAAATATACCTCAACGGAACTGGCCACTCGTTAGGTATAGCCTCACAAATACCATCAACTGAAAGAGGAAGAGTTGGTCTTCCGCTGGGTAACCTGGGACCGATAACACGGTTTCAGGAGCTGCAAGGCATCCCGTGAAAAAAAACAATGAAAGAATTGTGAAGAAGAAAGGTGGTCAAATTTAAAATTTTAGGTCAAGAACGCTCAAAATATGTGTGAAACTATGCATGGATGTGTATTATTCTCATTGTGTACCCCTTTGGGAAACAGTCTGTATGTTTGTTAGTACAAAAGTCGAGAATATAACAGTGTCCACTTTTTGCCAGTTGTCCATACTACATTTCTTTAATAGACGTATTTGTTATTTTTAGAAATTTGGACGCCAGCTTCACATTCTCACGTACATTACCATCATTCGCTCCACACCTTTCTCGTGTATCGTAATTCTTCGCTCTATCTATTCGCATTTACAATAATTACAGACGGCGGAGAAGTTCGGCGAGACAGAGCAGCTATGTCTCAAGATTGAAGAGATTGGTGCCTTGGACCGGCTTGAGGCTTTACAGCATCACGAGAACGAACAGGTCAGTACATATAACGTTATATTGTTGTTCGAAATATAGCATATAGCACTCAGGGATATCGTAGCTTCCTATTGGTGAAATAGTTTTTAGAATTGGTTTAGTAGTTTGAGAGATTACCCCCTACATCTGTTATGTTTCAGCTGTACACGAAGTTGGTATACATACTGGAGACTTTCTTCATGGATGCTGAAGACAAGGAGCCGCCGACTGAGGGTGACGAATTCCAGTTCGGCACGACTAATCAGAATATACAGTTCTAGAATTATATTTAGGTCTAATCTTGAGATCTCTGGGCGATACCTAGGTAATATGCGTTTCAAATAAGAATGTAGAAATATTATATTAGTAGAGTGCCTTAACCGCCTGAAATATAAAAATCTCGGAATCCAATTACTTTGAACGAATTATTATAAAACCTGTTGGATTGTATTATTAAGGAATTTTACAAAGTTTACCCATTAAAATTCGTTGCTTTTTATTTTATAATAAAATAAATAAACAAATACTCTAATACATAAATTTTGAGCAGAAATTTTGCTACTTTTTGCTACCTGCTCCTTGCTTCTACCCTTTTTGGGTCCTTGGCATTTATACAAGATTTTTCAAATATTTTTTTTTAATGTCACTGAAATTACTGAAAAAAAAATACAAGTATTTTAGCTATAAAACATAATTCAGTAGGTTTTACATTAATATATTCAATATAATTGGATTCCGAGGTCAAAATTTCCAGGCACCAAAATCCCAGTTAGAAAGTGAAAAATATAATGTACCATAGAGATAAAAGATGACAAAAAGCACCGGTTTCCGCGACGAAATTTTTTGTCCTGCTTTGTCACTACGGGAAATTATAACTATCTCTTTCTAACAGATTCTTTCTACACCGCGATGTGTAGATAGCCCCCCCTATTCCGTATCTCTGTTGCTAACGAAACCGTGTTGGTAACCGTCCACAGATTAGTAAATATGACAGGCTGAGAGTGAGTGTACCGTGCACGCTCGCTCTTCTCTGTCTATCGTACATTACTAATCTGTGGACGGGTTAACTACACGTTTTTGTTAGCAACAGATATACGGAATAGCGGGCCTGAGAGTCGTGTAGAATTAGATAAATAGTGTCAGCGCGGGTTTTTTCTTAGATGTATTTAGTTTAAGCATACTATAGTATTAGAAGTAGAAATATTATATCATAAGACTGTCCCGATGATTCCAGCAAAGACGCCGCAGCCAAGTTTTCTGTTGGGTTGTGCGTAGTGGAAAAGTGACGCATTTTTCGAAAGATAATATGGGAAATAGAAACTAAATCCAACCATTTATTTAACATTTTTAGTGCTTGTTCGCGTAGGAACGCGCGGCGGCGGGTGCGGGAATGGTAAACGTGGCGAGCTCGTGTTCACATTGACCGCCAGGCGTTTGCGCGGTGTGACGTTTTGTCAGAGGTTGAAAAGATGGACGACGATCTTTTGTTTAATCGAAAATGATGAAAACGTGCTACAACTTTAAACTGGTTGAACTTACCTGACGTCGCCAGTGAATCGCTCGCAACGCCGCTAGTTCGACGTGAACACACACAAACAACTCACACGTTTGATATAGCCGCAAGCGCGCCGCACGCGCCAGTCGCTAGCTTGCCCGCTACTTACACCGCACGTGCGTTTCGTACGTGCGCACTTTGATATTACGTCATGGTATGCCGGCACCAGACTTCGTTATGCGGCTTATTCGCCCGCATAAAACGAAGTGTGGAGGATATATTCGTCTATGTGCTTTATTCGCACGCATAACGCATACGCTATCCGTCGACTTGTCGGTTTTTAGCACACATCAAAGGACACGTATAAGCCGAATATGCGCGTCGACTGAGCACACTTCGTTGACTCATTCGCTCGCTTCAAGCGGTCGCGTTTCGACCTTGGTATTTGTGATGATCGACCAGCGCTTTCTTTTCGTTCCTTTGGTAACTTTGTACTTATACAACAGGTATTATTTTTATAAAAATAATAAGCTGCTGCTGTCAACACGTCCATTTTTTTTAAAAGCAAACAACACATATTTGGAATGTTCGGCACACAGACACGAAGTGTGGTGGCATGTTCCTTATTCGCCCACATAGCAAATATTCTTGCGAATAAGCCGCAGCCGCATAACGAAGTCTGGTGCCGGCATCATATGTCTGATATTTCGTGACCGCGCCCGCGAGTCATCGTGAACAAGCACTATCAAACAGCTCGAGTACTAATCCAATTAGTGATGTCCTAATGCATTACATTCTATTTTTGCTCAACATTTTGTATTGTTTTATAAATATACACAGGCGTTTAAATGACTATATTGTATGTATTAAAATAAACCATTTATGTAAAGCACTACTGTAAATGTATTTATTCTTCTTCTTCTTTTTTATTATGGCTCCACCAATGTTCATCGGCGATTTGCCAATGTCAAGTATTATAGCCTTTATAATGTATATAGCCGGTAAATCGGTATTTAAGATAATCCCGCCGACCGTGATATGTCCTATTAATCACTGACTAATCACAACCATCACAGCACGGACGGGATTAAACTGGATTCCCCAACACGTCTTCGCGGCGCGTGCGCTTTCCACCAAGGCGTGTCGTGGAATCAAATTTGGCAACATCAATCAGGCAGGTCATAGACAAGAAAAAAGAAAACAACAGCGTCCATGAAGTATTGCATTTTTGTGTCTATGATTGCCTGTCAATAATTATGGAACTTCATAAGCGTGCTTATGGATTCCACATCCGGTCATGGCGACGAGCGCACGCGTTTTTGTCGTGGCGTGATGTGAAATCCAGTTTAATCCTGTTCGTGCTGTGATGGTTGTGATTAATCAGTGATTAATAAGACATGTCACGGTCGGCGGGATTATCTTAAATACCGATTTATCGGCTATAAACACTATAAAGGCTATAATACTTGACATTGGCAAATCACCGATAAACATTGGTGGAGCCATAATAAAAAAAGAAGACAAGAAGCGTGCTTATGTCAAAATAAATGGTTGATTTAAAGTATAGTAACATACACTATGTTGCAAAAAAAACGAGCACTTAAAACTTTATTGGTTATTATTATATTTTGAAGTTAATAATGGTTCAATAATTATTTTTTATGATGTTTCAACATATTATAATCAAATTTCTACATTTTTTAATTATCACAAGTAGAAATATGAGGTAAATTGAATAAAAAAATTAAAACCGAGTTTATTAAGTAATTTTAATAAGTATGAAGTGACAAATTAAACTTAAATATTTTTTTAAATAATCTTTTTTAACTGAACCTACACCAAAATCAATATCGAGTATGTCCACCTCTTGCAGTTATGACAGCTGATATTCTTTTTCTCATACTCCCGATCAGGTTTCTTATGATATCTTGTGGTATCAGTTCCCATTCAGCCTGAATCACAGTTTTTAACTCTGTCAGATTTTGTGGAGCTGGAGTTCCAGCTCAAACCCGGCGTTTTAGTACGTCCCATAGATGCTCTATAGGGTTAAGGTCGGGACTCCTCGCTGGCCAAACCAATCGAGGAATCCTAACCTCCTTCATATGGGCGGATACTGCAACGGCACGATGAGGACGAGCATTATCATCCATAAAAATGGACCTGTCTCTCATAACAACCAATGCAGGTTGCACATGTGTAACGAGAATTTCTGAGATATAGCAATGTGCATTAATGGGACCATTTGGCAAAAAACTAACTCCGTACGAGCTTCAGAAGTTATTCCTGCCCAGAGCATTAAGGACCCTCCACCGCATGGTGTTACCTCTTCAAAGCACACGTCGGCACAACGTTCACCTTGTCTTCTCAGTACTCTCCAATGTCTGTCTTCACCATGTAGACATATACGGGCCTCATCAGAAAACAGAACCCTACCCCAATCCTCCATTGTCCATAGTAACAAATTTTGCCCAAAACTTAGTATTGCTGCGCGATGCCCACGGAGTAATTTTGGTCCTCTAGCGGGTCTGTGAGAATGTATGCCTGCTTCGATAAGTCTCCTCCGTACAGTCCATTTGCTAACTCTCACCAATATCACTTCTTGTAGGTGGGTTTTTAAGATAATTGTAAGATTTTCGTCGATTTCTAAGAGCTTGACTGACAAGAGATCGATCATCCCTCTGCTCCGTACATCTTTTTCTGTCAGAACCAGGCCTTCTACAGAGAGAATCAGTCTTTTGGAACCTCTTCCAAATCCTTTAAACTTTAGAACGTGTAATTCCAAGCTGCCATGCCACATAACATTGGTGCTCTTAAGTGCTCGTTTTTTTTGCAACATAGTGTATATTTCTTATATATTGTACTACTCGACCAAAACAATTAGGCACATGACAGGAATGCGCTTACGGCGCCCGTTCTCCGCCTCAACTCCCCGCGCTTAGTGAAGCGTCGTGTCGCCGCTATCGGCAGTGAATAAACGAATTTAGCGCTTCTTGAGTTTTTCGTTGTTACTTGTTTTTTTATAGTTTTTCAAATGACGCCATTTTTGAAATGTGCCTAATTGTTTTGGTCGAGTAGTACACGATTTTATTATTTCTCATATTTTTAATGTTATGTTACTAATTAACGAATAAAACAATATTGAATATTACATTACCATTACAAATCATCGGCGTTATGGTAATTTTTATTTCATTCATTAAATTACGCGAAAAAAAAAAACGCGACACTAGCGCCAACTAGGTGTGACAACAGTAAACTCTTGTCATCATTGTCACCAATTTTTTTTATAGGTATCAATAAAATATGTATTTCGTCCAGTGTATTTAATAAATAGTTAACTATTACAAAATGTTTTATTTATAACATTATAATATATTATTATTATACAACAGTACATATATTAATCTAAAAATACCTTAAGGGCCGTTTGCTCAAGGTCATCTTATGACTGTCAAAAATATGGCAAATCTCAGTTAGACCTGGAAAGTTGAGTTTATTTATACAACATTTCCATCCATTGTAAATTGGATTAAGACATTTTTTTTATTATTTAGGGTTTTTAAAAAGAGATTTGCCATATTTTTGTATAAGATGACTTTGACCAACGGCCCTTAAAAGAAAAAGAAAAGGGGTGAAGGAATGAAAGGTATAGTACCTCTTCCAACTCTAACCGTGCCAAGAACACTCGCTGCGTTATAAAATATATATTAATTACATTATATTGTCAAACTTTTAATCTGTGACAATTAAAAATTTAATTCAAATCCGCTCGGCTGTAAGTTCATTATTATCAGAACGAGTAAATGCCATAACAGTCCTATATCGTATCTCTGTTGCTAACAAAAATGTGTTGGTAACCATCCACAGATTAGTAAATATGACAGACCGAGAGTGAGTGTACTGGCTGGTGTCATGATCATGTATAGAATAATAGATGTTAAAGAATCTATACATATAAAGGGCATATAATTAAATTAACAAAGGCCGTAAGTTATACTTATTAAAAAAAGTGTTATGAAAAAAATGTGAGTGAACATTTACAATGCAATAAAAAGTCACAGTATGAAGTAGACGAGAGTGAAATTTTACAATGCAAGCCTATTTTATTTATTTAGACAATTTTGTACCTTTATTTCCATTAATTATTTGCGTGCTAAATAAACTTATTTGTATTATGTAAAAAAAGTAGATATAACTTCTAACGCGCGTACATAAAAAAACAGGTTTTTTTCAATATACAGGGCCAAGTTCACGCTGCTGTATCAACCAAACGGCTAATGACAGCAAGCTCATTTTTTGACAAACGTCTGCAGTCTGTTATGTTGTTTACAAGCCCTAGGAAGCATTTTGTTTTACATCGCAATTAAAAAGTTATATCGAAATGAAATTCAAATGCAACAGTGTTATTACTTTATATTTGGCTGGAAAATCGCCATTGTTAATGAGCTACATGTAAAAAAAAATGTTGTGTATCAGACTATTAGACGTTACAATGATACTGGTAGCTTCAAAAAGCGCCATGGAGGTGGACATCCAAAAACAGAAACATCGCCAGCAATGGTTGGAAAGGTGAAGGCCAGATTCAACGTAATCCACGGCAAAGTTCAATTCAAATGGCGAAAAATCTAATGTGTCTGCTCGTAGCGTAAGGTGCATATTAAAAAATGAACTACGCTTGAAGCCATATAAAATACAAAATGTGCAAGATTTAACACTTGCACAAAAGTCATTCCATTATTTTGGCCGGACGACCCTGCTTTGTGGTTCGCGCAGCTGTAATGACAGTTTGCCTTATCAAATATCACAACCGACACTACCAAATTTTATTATGTCACATCACTAGATCACCAGTACGCTGCTGAGGTAAAAGACGTCATCAATTCACCGCCGGAAACTGGGAGGTATAACAAAATTAAATTTGAACTAATAAAACGACTCTGAGGCCTTTGATCGAAAATCTAAAATGGCGACAAGGTACACAGTGGCCCGAATTGGAATGGAATTGCATTTCAGTGTGCACAAATAATTATAAAATGCCGCAATCGCGGATTAATAATGAAATAGCTGGTAAAGATTGGTTCAAAAATTCTATAACAATTTGCAGAATCTATTCAGCCGAAGCCCTATTTTTGGAGATGGCCTGTGCAGAACCCTCAAAAGATCATAGCTCCTAAAGGGAAGAAGACTGTATCATATGTGCGAGTGGAGAAAGGGGCATATTAGTAACCACTTGTTACATAAGTGCAAGAGGTAATTTTGCCTCCAGCGATGGTGTTTCCGAGAAAAGTTTTCAAAGATCATATGATTAAAAATACACCTCCAGGTACAATCGGGTTGGCGACACCGACCCGCAGCCTAATTGCGTAACTTGAAAGCGATCCAATCACTATCATTTTTTTACAGATAAAGGTCGAATTTAGCCCCGCAATTTTTGAAATGTGTATTTTCGTTAATTGTGCTACATTGTGCTACGTTTGTGCCGTACTGTGCCGCAAAAATTAGCTCAATATCTCATACAGTTTTTGAGAAAAAAAATAAAAACAATTAAAAACGTGAAATTTTTGTTTTTATTTTTTTTCTCAAAAACGGTTTGAGATATTGAGCAAATTTTTGCGGCACAGTACGGCACAAACGCAGCACAATGTAGCACAATTAACAAAATACACATTTCGAAAAGTGCGGGGCTAAATTCGACTTTTATCTGTAAAAAAAATGATAGTGATTGGATCACTATCAAAGTTACGCAATTAGGCTGCCGGTGGATGAACTCTACAATCTTTCCAGAAGTAATAAAGCCTTTTATTAAGCGCACAAATTCCGTGTATCCTAATCATGGACAATCATGAAACACGTTTGTGTAGCGATCGAATCGATTGGCTCTATAACTTTCGAAAAAGAGACAATAATCTCAGCCTCCGAACAGTATTTTTTTAGACAATTTATGAGACGTTATGCAACGGAATGAACGCTTTGGAGATGGGACACGATTGTATAATTTGAACGAAACAAATACTGTAACCGTTCAGAAATCTGGAAAAGTGTTAGCTGTGAGAGGCCAAAAACAGGTCAGCAAAGTAAGTCATGATTTTCCCGAGAGTTAATTTTAAGAACCATATGATCAACGGAGCTCCAGCTGGCACTTTGGGGTTAGCAACATCATCATGTTGGATAAATTTGGAACAATGCAACATTGTATAGATCAAACCCAAAGCAGTAAAGACAACTCAACCTTGTTGATTCTGGATAATTATGAAGCTCACATGTGTCTAAAAGTTATCACCTTAGCTAAAGAAAACGGTGTGACGATTTTAACGGTGCCACCTCATTCGACCGGCAAACTCCAGTCACTTGATGTTGGAGTATGTGGCCCTTTTAAAACTGCTTACAATGCAGCTAACGAATGTACTTATTGTAGATAAGTTGATTCAACAAAGTAACGGGTAGAAAACGAGATAAGAACACAAGCACGTAAAAAGAGAAGACTTATTGAAAGAAAACAAGAGAAGCAACTTCGTGATTATAGGAAAGAGTCTAGAACTAGAAAAGGAAAAGTTATTCCAGCAATTGATAAATGCTGTCATAAAATATGGTATAAGAAATTGAATAAACAACAACAAAATGCATTTTATGAATGCTAGAAGATAGAGCAAAATCAAATTTTAGCAGAAGGAATCAAACTATCGAAAAAAATGTGAAAAGAAAGGACGATATAAAACAGGTATTAACCAAAACCGACAAGTCACTGCTAAATATAATTTAAAATGGATGTAATGTATTGATCTGCAAATCAATGTATCAATCAGTTTATGGAGTTACAAAGTTTAAAATTGATTACTTATTAGAGAAATTTAATTTCAGGACCCAGCAGCAAACCCAATACAACTTCCGCATCAATTTCAGTACCCAGCATCGAATTCAATCCAAGGGCGGATACAGGGGGGGGGGGTCCTAGGGGGCCATGCCCCCTTCCCACACGATGCCTCAAGGACTGAGAAGTCCGGGTAAATCCTAGATGCGAGTTCAATCACAATATGAGTAGCTCTATGAAAATAATTATAGTACGAGTAACTTTTTTACAACAATTTTAACAAATAGGCTCAAAAATGTGCGGTTCACCTACTTACGTGTACTCGAAAATACAATCTTAATACTATACAATAAGGTTGAATTTTAACTTCAGCTTCCAAAAATCGTCCCTTTGCAGGTAAAAATTGCAAGACGCTCACTGCTCAGTAGTATCGATATAGCAGCTCTATCAAAACGTGACAGAGGCCAATAATAACTTGCAAAATAGAATTACAAAAGTATCGCAGGCATATGAGCGTGCACTGAATGATTATGCACCGAGTCTAAAGCCAGAGTACGAGATATGGATAGAAATATGGATGAGTTTAAATAAAGAAAAAGGAGAAATTCCGATCACTGTTTTCTATATCTTAAAGGCTACAAATAAATACATGTTTCCAGCCATACATATAATGCTAAACATTTTAGCAACTTTACCAGTTAGCGTAGCAACGGCCGAACGATCATTTTCTGCCTAAGCCACCCTCTACCCCTTAGCCCTTTAAATGCATACGATGCTGCTTGTACTGGGTGGATGAGAAAGAGTCCATATCAGCAAATATCAGATTATGAAATAGCTCGATTATGCTGAAGGATTAGACATACCAAAAGAATTATCTTAACGCTCACTAATCAATTCGGGATCATGTACCCAACATAACGAAAAACGTCGGTATCACGTATTCACGCCTGGGGGGTCGAGAATAAGCTAAAGTGCGCACCACATAAATCCAATGTGATGGTGTTAAACAAAAAGGTTGCCTATAGTCGAGGAAATTCGGCAGCTCGGGGGATGTTCACATCGACAAGACTTAGGACTAGAATACGATTCAGTCAAAGAAGCCCTTGGACAGTCATCACTAAGCATCAAAACATAAAAAACTACATTTCCTTTTGGTGTACATTTCCACATCTAAAGCGTGGGGACATAATAGCCGCTTTGGTCAGATTATTAGAAGAGGAGAGTATCGATGTGGGAAAATTACCTGCATTACTTGCTTGCTTGAGTATATTACTTCCGGCACTAATCGTAAGACATATCGGAATATTCTCTCAGCACAAGATCTAAGAAACGTTCAATGCGACGCTCATTCGCTGGGACTTTCAAAGTCGGAATACAAAAAACAAAAACACTGGAGAATATAATGAGTACAATAACAAACTATTGTTACTTTTATGTGAAAATGAAGCTTTTAATGAAGGAGAAGCTCAAACAATTCTTTGTCGATCATCTGAAGTGATTGCCATCCAATTTTGCAAAAACTTTGGGGAGCGACTAAAACAGCTATTGGAATATCCAGAATTCTGGTATTTCAAGAGACGGCGATACAACGCCTCCAAAGATGCAAAACACTACAGCTTCAACAATTAAATAGAGAAATATGTCAACCAGATTGCCTAGAAAGTCAACTAGATAATCTGAGAAGTCTGCTGATACTAAACATGATAAACCTAAACGAGTTTGCCAAGAACACACGAGACCATTTCTATGGCTACACAAAAAAGAGAAACAACTTATTCTTAATTAAATTAAATTAAAACGCCATTGAATAAATTAATTTGGAGAACGAATGTCTGAGGACAAATAATGAATGAGCACGAAAGTCTGCGCAACTGAAAGCGCTTCTAATGTCATTGATTGGACGATTAAAAACAATTTACACATTAATATAAATAAAACTAAAGCCATGCAATTCCAATCATATAATTCAAAAATATTACCGATCGAGGTCAAGCACGAGAATACAGTAGTCGAAGAAATAGACAAGGTAAAATTCCTGGGCTTGATGGTAGATAAAAATCTAAACTGGAAGAGTCATGTAGATAATATATGCATAAGACTTGAACGCTTCGTGTATGCCCTAAAAAGATTACGCCAAACGGTATCAGCGGAAGCGGCCCTGACGGCGTACCATGGATGCATAGCATAGATTGAATTTGGCAAAAAAAAACAACGAAAGAAACGAAACATACAAGCATCAAGTATTGTTATAATTTCTTAAAATATATCAACGACAAACATGTCCTCGAACAACAGCATGATTTCGACATTGACGCCTCCGCAATCACCGACACAGCTCCACCGAGCGAGGACGAAGCGACGCCCCCGATGAGCCCCAGCCCCGGACAAGCACACCAATCTGCGGCGGAGGAAACAGCCGAATCACAAGACGACGAAGAGCAAGCCAAGCCTTCAGTCATGCAGCAGCGAAAACGCCTTGCTGACGAAACCGAAGAGGAAAGTGGATATGACACCGACTGCCCACCAAAAGAATCCCAAGAAAGAACACGAGTTAATGAGGTCAGATGTTCAGTTTTGCTGAGACCTAGGACTAGAATACAATTCAGTCAAAGAAGCCCTTGGAAAGTCATCACTGAGCATCAAAACACGAAAACTACTTTTCCATTTGGTGTACATTTCCACATCTAAAGCGTGGGGACATAATAGCCTCCTTGGCCAGATTATTAGAAGAGGAGAGTATCGATGTGGGAAAATTATCTGCATTACTTGCTTGCTTGAGTATATTACTTCCGGCACTAACCGTAAGACATATCCAAATATTCTCTCAGCACAAGATCGTTCAATGCGCCACTCATTCGCTGGGACTTTCAAAGTCGGAATACGAAAAACAAAAACTTGAAGCTATCGGTCGTAGTTCCGAAGGGCGAGATATTATTTTTCAACTGCAAGGCCCAACACAAGGAGAAATTAACAGACGATTGGATCAAAGTTCCTCTCAGACCGGCCAAAATCTATCTCAAAACGAATTCGGGGGACACTTCATTGCGCCGCTCATTCGCTGGGACTTTCAAAGTCGGAATACGAAAAACAAAAACTTGAAGTTATAAGATAGTTTAACCCTTTCACCAGAAAATCGTGCAGAAGACAACAGTAGCAGCCATTTTAAAGCACGGCCACCGCCACGACAGCAGTTCGGTTCAAGTAAACGAAAGATGGACGAAGTTGACAAAAAATTGTTACATGTGTTAGAGAATCCATTTGTTTTTTTTAAGGAATAATTCCATCATTGTCTTCATTCACTGACGACGAAATAATAAAATTTCAAATGGGAACATTGCAATTAATAACGACCATTAAATTTTGGTCTTCGTGTTCTCGAAGATCCATAAACTTTGTATAAAAATCTCCCCTTTCCTTTTGTCATAGCATTGTATGGATGGATCCAAAATATTCTCTCACGTATGTAACGAAGTCGACGTCGATGTCATAGGAGTAAGGGTGTATACTTTTTTGTTCCATTTAATAATAAACAACGACGTTTTCAGTCTGGTGCCGCGACAATACTGCGACCGCCGCTGCCAGGCGGCCCGTGAACCGTGCGTAAATAGTATACATGTGAAAGAGCTACCACGGCACGACACCGAGCCGTTTAAAGGGCCACCGTGTCCATATGAAAAGGCACCAACACAAGGAGAAAATAACAGACGATTGGATCAAAGCTCTTCTCAGACCGGTCAAAATCTATCTCTAGACGAATTCGGGACACCCTGAAACTTCAATTCAACAAGGAGAATCTCATAGACCAACGAAGCGAAAAAGCACTGGAGAATATAACGAGTACAATAACAAACTATTTCTACTCTTACGTGAAAATGCAGCTTTTAATGAATGAGAAGCTCAAAAAAATCTTTGTCGATCATCTAAAGGGATTGCCATCCAATTTTGCACTGTCCACCAAAAGAATCCGAAGAAAGAACACGAGTTAATGAGGTCAGATGTTCAGTTTTGCTGAGACTTAGGACTAGAATACAATTCAGTCAAAGAAGCCCTTGGAAAGTCATCACTGAGCATCAAAACACACGAAAACTACATTTCCACATCTAAAGCGTGGGGACATAATAGCCTCCTTGGCCAGATTATTAGAAGAGGAGAGTATCGATGTGGGAAAATTATCTGCATTACTTGCTTGCTTGAGTATATTACTTCCGGCACTAACCGTAAGACATATCCAAATATTCTCTCAGCACAAGATCGTTCAATGCGCCACTCATTCGCTGGGACTTTCAAAGTCGGAATACGAAAAACAAAAACTTGAAGCTATCGGTCGTAGTTCCGAAGGGCGAGATATTATTTTTCAACTGCAAGGCCCAACACAAGGAGAAATTAACAGACGATTGGATCAAAGTTCTTCTCAGACCGGCCAAAATCTATCTCAAAACGAATTCGGGGGACACTTCATTGCGCCGCTCATTCGCTGGGACTTTCAAAGTCGGAATACGAAAAACAAAAACTTGAAGCTATAAGATAGTTTAACCCTTTCACCAGAAAATCGTGCAGAAGACAACAGTAGCAGCCATTTTAAAGCACGGCCACCGCCACGACAGCAGTTCGGTTCAAGTAAACGAAAGATGGACGAAGTTGACAAAAAATTGTTACATGTGTTAGAGAATCCATTTGTTTTTTTTAAGGAATAATTCCATCATTGTCTTCATTCACTGACGACGAAATAATAAAATTTCAAATGGGAACATTGCAATTAATAACGACCATTAAATTTTGGTCTTCGTGTTCTCGAAGATCCATAAACTTTGTATAAAAATCTCCCCTTTCCTTTTGTCATAGCATTGTATGGATGGATCCAAAATATTCTCTCACGTATGTAACGAAGTCGACGTCGATGTCATAGGAGTAAGGGTGTATACTTTTTTGTTCCATTTAATAATAAACAACGACGTTTTCAGTCTGGTGCCGCGACAATACTGCGACCGCCGCTGCCAGGCGGCCCGTGAACCGTGCGTAAATAGTATACATGTGAAAGAGCTACCACGGCACGACACCGAGCCGTTTAAAGGGCAACCGTGTCCATGTGAAAAGGCACCAACACAAGGAGAAAATAACAGACGATTGGATCAAAGCTCTTCTCAGACCGGTCAAAATCTATCTCTAGACGAATTCGGGACACCCTGAAACTTCAATTCAACAAGGAGAATCTCATAGACCAACGAAGCGAAAAAGCACTGGAGAATATAACGAGTACAATAACAAACTATTTCTACTCTTACGTGAAAATGCAGCTTTTAATGAATGAGAAGCTCAAAAAAATCTTTGTCGATCATCTAAAGGGATTGCCATCCAATTTTGCACTGTCCACCAAAAGAATCCGAAGAAAGAACACGAGTTAATGAGGTCAGATGTTCAGTTTTGCTGAGACTTAGGACTAGAATACAATTCAGTCAAAGAAGCCCTTGGAAAGTCATCACTGAGCATCAAAACACACGAAAACTACTTTTCCACATCTAAAGCGTGGGGACATAATAGCCGCCTTGGCCAGATTATTAGAAGAGGAAAGTATCGATGTAGGAAAATTACCTGCATTACTTGCCTGCTTGAGTATAATACTTCCGGCACTAATCGTAAGACATATCGAAATATTCTCTCAGCACAAGATCTAAGAAACGTTCAATGCGCCGCTCATTCGCTGGGACTTTCAAAGTCGGAATACAAAAAACAAAAACTTGAAGCTATCGGTCATAGTTCCGAAAGGCGAGATATTATTTTTCAACTGCAAGGCCCAACACAAGGCGAAATTAACAGACGATTTGATCAAAGCTCTTCTCAGACCTGCCAAAATCTATCTCAAGACGAATTCAGTGGACACTTGGATCCTCTGACAACAAGGACACTCTGAAACTTCAATTCAACAAGGAGAATCTGATAGACCAACGAAGCGAAAAAACACTGGAGAATTTGCTACTCTTATGTGAAAATTTGCAAAAAAAAAAAAAACAACGAAAAAAATATACAAGCATCAAGTAGGTATACAACATACAATTACAATTTTTTTAAATATGTCAACGACGAACATGTTCTCGAACAACAGCATAATTTCGACTTCGATGCCTTCGCAATCACCGACTTTGTCGATCATCTAAAGGGATTGCCATCCAATTTTGCAAAAACTTTGGGGAGCGACTCAAAACAGCTATTGGAATATCCAGAAATCTGGTATTTCAAGAGCCGGCGATACAACGCCTCCAAAGACTACAGCTACAACAATTAAATATGTCAACTAGATTGCATAGAAAGTCAACTAGATAATCTGAGAAGTCTGCTGATACTAAACATGATAAACCTAAACGAGTTTGCCAAGAACACACGAGACCATTTCTATAGCTACACAAAAAAGATAAACAACTTAGTCTTAATTGATTAAATTAAAACGCCATTGAATAAATTAATTTAGAGAACGAATGTCTGAGAAAAAGGATGAATGAGCAAGAAAGTCTGCGCAATTGAAAGCGCAAGAGTGGAGGCATGCACGGCCTTGAAATTGCCGAAAAAAAAACAACGAAAAAAAATATACAAGCATCAAGTATTGTTATAATTTCTGCATCATTTTATCTGGCATAATATTAACTCCTAAAAATGTAATAGAAATCATTTCTTCATGAGAATAATTCAAGAACGTTATAAAATCAATTAATGTAACAGGAGATGCCATAGAAAGAAGACTGGCTACTCGTAAACACAAAAGTACAAAATCTGAAATCTTCGTCACGCGTTGTGCGAATGTTATTCTTGCTATAAATAATTGTTTCCTTTTCTTGTAAACCTCACCAACAATCACTCATAACGGTCACGCAAGCCATTCCAAAAGCCTCCATTCCTTCAGGACGTACACCATGGAATCTGTTATTGAGTTATGCAAAGATGTAACAAATGTGCTTAACACGGCAAAATTTAACTTAAGAAAATGGAACTCAAACAGCAAGGAAATACTACAATACATAACTAGCATACAAAACGAAACGGACAAAACATTAAACTTAATCGACAATTCTACTAGTAAAATATTAAGTTTGTATTGGAACTCATTCAGAGATATTTTACACTTTTCTATAAACTTAACGAAAACATAATTCAAGAAAAAAATCAAGAACACAATCCAACTTCCGCATCAATTTCAGAACCCAGCAGCAAACCCAATCAAACTTCCACATTAATTCTAGGAACCAGCAGCGAACCCAATACAACTTCCACATTAATTCTAGGAACCAGCAGCGAACCCAATACAACTTCCATATCAATTTCAGGAACCTCTTGTACACAAGGTGGTGTGCCAGGGCCGATGCGACTAAGGCTTTGTCAAAAGATCTAGAGAAGAACTAATCCAAATCTTACAAGAACGTGATGCTGTAGACCAAATCCTACCTCAATTTCAAGGCCCAGAACGTGATGCAGCAGACCCAATCCAACTTCCATATCAATTTCAGAAACCAGCAGCGAACACAATCCAACATCCGCATCAATTTCAGTATCCAGCAGCGAACACAATCCAACTTCCGCATCAATTTCAGTATACAGCAGCGAACACAATCCAACTTCCGCATCAATTTCAGGATCCAGCAGCGAACACAATCCAACTTCCGCATCAATTTCAGAATCCAGCAGCGAACACAATCCAACTTCCGCATCAATTTCAGTATCCAGCAGCGAACACAATCCAACTTCCGCATCAATTTCAGGATCCAGCAGCGAACACAAGTCAACTTCGGCATCAAGTTATTAACGAGACCAGATGTCTATTAAAAGACTTGGAAAAAATAAATGCCGTAATGGCAGTATTCTGAGCTGCCATACTAGATCGAATCAATGGTGTCAGTATATCTCTACAAAAAACAACTATTGACCTTCGAACGGCAGTCAATCTTTCACAGCGAGAATTATTCGACGATTACAAGATGAACGCAAATGAGAAAACTAATGCCCAATACAGTGATGAAATTCAGCGTATACGAAGAAGAAAAATGACGGATGACGCATCTGCAGAAGACGTGCACAGAGGGGAAAAAAGTAAAAAAATTAAACTTATTTGCCCGTACTAAACATGCTACATGCTAGAAGCTTAACGGGAAATTAATTCTCTGTTTGGATTTCTCCAAGGGCGGATCCAGGGGGGCACATGGCCACGCACCCTCCAACGGATCAAATAAAAAAAGGAGCTAGAGTCTAAATGGTCAAGGCTTAATGCATATCCATCAAGAAATTGCTTCAAAGATGAAGAAGTACTGGATATCTTCAGCAGGAAACATAGAAGAAAACTATCATTATTATATTAAACATTTAATACAAGTATTTTTTATAGTTATTCCTGTATGTCATTGATAAAGAATGAATCCCAAAAACTATAAATCCTGAATCCGTCCTTGGATTTCTCAACAAATTCCAACGATGAAATTAGAGAGGCTTATATAAAGTTTAGGGAACATTATTCGGAGGACATTGAGCCATTTATAGACGAGATGGTGCAGTTCAAGTACTTCATTTTACAATTGGAAGACAAGATTGGATAAGATTTTTGGAAAAATGGCAAAATCAATTTTCCCGAATGTAATGACAGTATTGAAAATATATAGAAGTCGGATGATTACAAACGTGGTGAACGAACTTTTCGAAATTAAAACTAATCAAAAACTGTCTTTGTTCACCAATGTCTCAGAACAGTTTAAATTCATTTGCGAAAATGGCGATTGACAACGATATATTGGACAATGTTAAAAGTTCCAAGAGTTAATACTGAAACATATTGTACTTTTTCCAGTGTTTAAGTATTCGTTCTAGCTAGAGGAACCTCGCGGTGTTCCCACAGTGCGTGATATTGCGGACGGACGCGGACCAGCCCGCACGGATGCACCGTGGGAAGGGGCCGTCCGTAGTCATCTGCATAATCACAGACTAGTAGGTATGTCAACATCTGTTCATTCTGCTGAGAGCCGTGTACGCGTATATTGAAATTTTCTTGTTCGGCTACTAATAATATTGAATAAATAATGGAGTGGACGAATGAGCTTATTTTTCAATTTATATAAAAATGAACCCACGCTATGGAATTCTGCGGCACCAGAACAAAAGGATAAAAACGACGCATATGATGCATGGAATCGAATAAAAAAAATCCTTAGAGGATAGTACTGTTACACAGACAGGTATGTCAAAATCTGTTCATTCTGCTGAGAGCCGTGCACGCGTATAGTGAAATTTTCTTGTTCGGCTACTAATATTATTGAATTAATAATGGAGTGGACGAATGAGCTTATTATTTATTTTTTCAATTTATATAAAAATGAACTCACGCTATGGAATTCTGCGGCACCAGAATAAAAGGATAAAAACGACGCATATGATGCATGGAATCGAATTAAAAATTCCTTAGAGGATAGTACTGTTTCAATTAAAGAAATTAAAAAAAGACGAGATAGTTTAATGTCGACATACAGAAGACAGAGATCAAAAGTAAGGAAACACGCAACGTGGGAAGAGCCTCAATGCGCGGTGCGTGGCCGTCCGCGGTCGTGCGTGATAATCAGCAGAATAAATAAAGAAAAGTGTTAATTTACTTTGATCTTAACTTACTTGATTTTATTTGTTGTCATTTGATGAGATCAGATTTAATTTAATTATTATATTATTTTTATATCAAGCTGTTGATATTGTAGATAGGTACCGTAGCATAGTGTA
This sequence comes from Nemapogon koenigi, assembly GCA_963924495.1. Classification (NCBI taxonomy): domain Eukaryota; kingdom Metazoa; phylum Arthropoda; class Insecta; order Lepidoptera; family Tineidae; genus Nemapogon; species Nemapogon koenigi. Next base: position 5,538,299 of record OZ004658.1, on the reverse strand, counting down.
TAAAATAAATGCTTAAAAGTGCAAAATCGCAATATAAATTCAATCAATTATAAAGTAATCTCTTTTGAATTTCTTTACTATGTAATTGTACTTCCACAATACTTCACTATATTTTTTCATACATATTTACGATTCTTGATAGAACAAGTGTTTTATTTTACTTTAAGTTTTTGTATTCTGTACAAAATTAGTTAGATTTTTTAGTTAGGTTAGTTAGTTTTTAAGCCCTTGTCCCGCATTTAAAATTAATAATTTCCCGCAATTTCGAACGAATTTTTAACACCTGATATTTTTTACATAATTTCTATCTTCTCGTCAAGACTACTTTTAATATCTAAACGAAACATCTAAAAGTTGTTTATGCTGTTAGTCACTTAATCAGGCTTAATTCACTTCTTATGCCGGGCACCAGACTTCGTTATGCGGCCCACAGCAAATATTATTGCGAATAAGGCGCAGCCGCATAACGAAGTCTGGTGCCGGCATTAGGTTTATTATAATTAAGTATTAAATATACTAAATTATCTATTTAACATAATTCAATAATAAATAAATATGAAATTATTATTTTTTAAAAAGAACACCTACCCTGCATAAAGAAGTTTCACTTCAACAATTTTTACAACACTGTACAGATAAAAATGCACAACAATCTGAAAAACTTAAATTAAGACAATGTTTAAAAATAGTATATCGTGCAAAATACAATTCACAAAGGCATTTTAACTGACTCTGAACCATAGCAGTATGCTACGCTATACTAGATTGGTAATATCGCAATTAGAATGATAATACATCAGTGTGCGTGACAAATGTGTAATTCTGTGGATTTTTCATCTTAGATGACTTACATCCAGATTCCAGGCACTGCACCATGCACTCCATTAACCATAATTAATCACGTCTACTTTAAAACATTATATTTTACAAAAAATAAGCGAAATTACTACTGACGCTAGGCTGATACAGTATTCAAAAAACGGTTTCTTCTCTCTGTCTCGCTTTAAATTTTCTTAAAATAACTTGCCCCCAGTTTCTGAAAGGTCGATCAAAAGTTAATCTACGATTAGTAAACATAACAAGTTGTCAAATACGTGAAAATGTATGGATTTTGACAGTTGTTGATTAACTAATCTTTGATTAACTTTGACAAGCCTTTCAAAGCCTTTCACAAACTGGGCGTTAGTCTTGTAAATAAAAATATTTAAAAAACAACCTTAGTTTTTACTTTACAGACCGAATTGTTGTAAAATAAATATTTCTAGAAACTGTATTGTCAGCACATTTAACTGTTAAAGTTAATTGAACAATCCTGTCATTCAAAGTTATAAAAAAAGACAAAACATGGTATTCAAATACGTTTGGGTGTACAAGTATAGACACTTAGCTGCTTCAAAATGTAAAATCCGATTCAGATTATTCTTTAAAGATGGAAGAATTCTTGCAGGCACTTCTCTGTTGCTGCTGTTGCGTACCTATACTGGAAAAAAGCCATTTTCTTGTGAAATAATATCAATCGACAAAAAAATGACTTTTCTCCAGCATCAGTACGCAAGTGTTAGACGTCCTTGTGTTGCGGTTTCCAATTGACATTATGTCACATAAACAGGGCTTTTTCCGTACGTACGTAAGTGTTCATTTACACATCTTAATGTTGCGTTTTCTAATTAATTACTTTCACAAATAATGGCTACATCCTAGAATGAGCACGCGAATGTATATTTAGGTGTTATCACAAAAGTCAGACGAAAAATGTTTTCCTTGTTTTTCTCCAGAATGAGTACGCTGGTGTACATTAAGACGTGCCTTTGTTGCGGTTGTGAACGGACATTTGTCACAAGAAAAAGGCTTTTGCCCAGTGTGATACCGCATATGTATATTCAGACTTCCTTTTGTTGCGGTTTTAAATTCACAAATGTCACAAATAAATGGTTTTAATCCAGTGTGAGTACGTAAGTGTAAACTTAGGCGTCCCTTTATTGCCGTTTTGAATTCACAAATATTACAGGAAAACGGTTTTTCGCCAGTGTGGGTGCGCATGTGCATATTTAAACGTCCTCTTATTGCGGTTTTGTATTCGCATATGTCACAGGAATGTGGCATTTCGCCCGTGTGAGTACGCAAGTGCAAATTTAAGAGTGCTCTTGTTCGGGTTCTGTATTGACAAATGTCACAAGAATATGGCTTTTCCCCAGTGTGGGTACGCAAGTGTATGTTAAGACTTCCCTTTATTGCCGTTTTGAACTCACATTTGTCACAAGTAAATGGCTTTTCTCCGGTGTGAGAGCGGACGTGTATAGTTAAACGTCCTTTAGTTGAACTTTTGTATTGACAAATATCACAAATAAATGGTTTTTCTCCTGTGTGGGTACGCAAGTGCACATTTAGAATTGATTTTGTTGCCGTTTTGAACTGACATACATCACAAGAAAATGGCTTTTCGCCCGTGTGAGTACGCATGTGTCCAGTGAGATTGCATTTTCTCGCAGTTTTGTATTCGCAAATATCACAAGAATATGTCTTTTCTGCTAACTTTCGTTTATATGATCTTTTGTTGCGACTTTTACTGCCACACGAAAGTAATTGTTCAAGAGTCGATGTGGAGGAACGGGCGCTTATTGGTAGAGTTTTTTTTTTGTTATCCGATGATGAAGTTGCGAGATCTGAAAGACAATGTACATATTTATAAATAATATTATATGTTAAATTGTAATTTAAGGGATCCATTAATGATTTACTAATTTCAGTAACCTTGGTTAAGACGTCTGATATTAACTAGGTAGACCACGGGTTCGATCCCAGATCCCGGCAATGTACCAATGGGTTTTTATAATTTAAAATTAGACAAACCACACTTAGAGGCTTTTCCATCTAAATATACCTCAACAGAACTGGCCACTCGTTAAGCCCACAAATATCATCGGCTAAAAGAGGGAGACCTGGTCTTCCGCTGGGTACTCTGGGACCGTAACACGGTTCCGGGAGCTATAAGGCAATCCGTGAAGAAAAATAAATTAAATATAAAGTCTAATTCTAACAGATTTTTCTTAATTTTGTAAAAAAAATTAAACAGTACAAATTAGTCGGTTAAAGTTTTAGTAGACCATAATTGTGCAAGCTATTTTATGGCCAAACGTCGCAAATATGCATCCCTTTCAAAAGAATACATATTTGAGGCGTTTGGTGTGGAAACAATGGGACCATAGGGACTTGGAGCACAGTCTGTTTATAGATATTAGTAAAAGACTAATAGAAAGAACACATGACCAACAGGCTAGCTCTTACTTCGGTCAAAGAATAAGCATTGTCATCCAAAGAGGCAATGCAGACAGTCTGTTGGGTACTCTCCCAGTAGATAGCGATTTACATGAAATTTTTTATTTGTAATTTAAAAGAAAGCTATTTTATTCTAAAACAAGTATTTATGTAGTTGTTGCGCAAAATATTGTGAACTTAGGCACAAAAGTTTTTTTATAGAAGTATTTAGCAGTTTTTTTATGCGGTAAACAAAATAACTTGAAAAATATATGCAGTTAAAAACTTATGTAATATTGTTGGCAGTCCAATGTATTTTTTGAGATTAAATTTAATTCCTAACACTTCAAACTAAGCGTCGAAAAATGCCAATTTCGGTAGATATCGTGTTTGTACCCTGATTGAATGTATCTATGAAACATTTTGTACATTAATACATTAAAAGAATTACGAGTCGCAAACTCGGTTAAAAATACGGGTGGTCTGAAAAGTTTCCGACCTAAGATACAATAATTTTTTTTTAATTTTATATTTTTATTTTTCTACATAGTCTCCTTGTAAGTCTACACACTTCTCCCAGCGATGCTCCCATCTCTTTAACCCGTCCAAATAGTACTCGGCGTCTTTCTCGGCAAAATAATTGTTTACAAAGGTGATGACCTCCTCATTTGATGAAAATCTCTGTCCTCCGAGCGCAATGGACAACATTTCATTTTTCGTAAGGTACCAAAATTCGAAAACCGTTTGGAGATTACATGCTAGAAAGCTTATTTTTCATTTTTTTTTATTTTTATATCCTTTAATTTTCGAGTTATTTTAAAAATTCTGAAATATTGAAAAATGAGGATTAATAGGTGCCCTAATCTGTGCTAACCCTCTAATTTAAAAATACTAATGTCTGTTGGCAGAGTTGTTAGTTATTGAACTCAGGTGTTGCCTTCTATTAATTTTACCCATTTTTATTCCATTTGAAGCCAAATTAATAATTATTCTTTAAATAATATTATAAAAATACTTCTTTTATATAATATTTTTTGGAAGTTTTGCTAGTTTCGAATGGGCTATCACAGGAAATATATTTACGAGTGAAACCGCGGACAAAAGCTAGTATTATTATATACATTATGAATAATGTTGTAGGCGATTTGAGTTCCGGCTACGGCAACACCTATTTGGAACACGGTATATTATACTCTTTGCATTTCTATAACGTTTACTCTGTGGCTTGACTGAGACTATCAGTCACTTTCTTTGGGTGACAGTTTATATTTCTTAATTTTTGTCCTAGCTAAGGTTTTTAGTTTATAAGTCCTCAGAATTTATAAAAATTCATAATTAAATTAAAAATATAAAAACTCAACCAAAAATAAAATACAAAAATACGTGTAACTTATTTTTTAATATATTTTTAATTAAAGTAATAAAAATGGGTGATTAAAAAAATGAAATGTTATCCATTTTTAGATTAGGGAACAAAAAGAAGTCGCTTGGGGCAAGATCTGGTGAGTAGGGAGGGTGGTCAAGCAGTTCAAACCGTAATTCGTTGATTTTTGCCATGGCAACCGCTGAGGTGTGAGACGGCGCATTGTCTTGGTGAAACAGTATTTTATTATTTTTTTTCAAATGTGGCCGTTTTTCCGCTATTTCTGCCTTCAGCTTGTCAAGTAATGATGCGTAGTATGCTCCTGTAATGGTTTTTCCTGTTTGAAGATAATCATTTAAGATAACTCCATGACTATCCCAAAAAACAGTCGCCAACACTTTCTTAGCCGAAAAAACGGTTTTTGCTTTTTTTGGAGCCGGTTCCCCCTTGGCAGTCCACTGTTTAGACTGTATTTTTGTTTCGGGCGTATAATGGTGTATCCAAGTTTCATCTACAGTAATTAATCGGCGCCAAAACTCTGCCTTATTGCGCTTAAACTGCGCCAACAGAGCGTTGGAAATGTTCATTCTTACACGTTTTTGGTCTAATGTAAGCAACGCGGCACCCAACGCGCGGACAGCTTTCTCATGCCTAAATAGTGATTCAATGTGTGACAAACACGTTCTTTGGACATATCCATAGCCTCTGCTATCTCTCTCACTTTAATTCGACGGTCGTTTAGTACCATTTGGTGAACTTTAGCGATGTTATCGTCAGTGGTTGCAGTTTTTGGTCGTCCCGAACGTTCATCGTCTCCCAAGCTGGTACGGCCACGTTTAAATTCAGCTGCCCAAAATTTCACGGCGGTAAATCATGGTGCAGAGTCCCCGTACACATCGTCCAACTCATCTTTTATTTGCGTAGGGGTATTGCCTTTTAAAAACAAATATTTGATGACGGCTCGATACTCAATTTTTTCCATTTTTACAAAACACTCACATCGACTTACTCAAATGATTGTCAAACAACAACTGCGCGTCCAAAATGGCTGAAATTTTGGTGACTACCTGTCAAAAGATGCGCAACCATATTCCCTAGCTTTTATTGACGAGTGCTGCCATCTTCACGTTAAGGTCGGAAACTTTTCAGACCACCCTAGTATAACAGTACAATCAATAAAGAAGGATGAGCTTGCTTTTCAACACATTTTACTAAAATTATTTTAGTTTTATTTGAATAAAGTTATCCATTTTACGATGATCTGTATGTACCATCTCGCGACTCCCCAGGGCGTTGCGACGCACAGGGGACCCGGCAGACATTGTCCTGCCCAAACGTTGGCTTGCCTGCACTACCTCTACCACTCTAGCTTTGGATATTGTTCATAGAAAAATACCAAAAATCGCGATTAAAAAATGGGGAGTAGGGGTAGGAGGGTGAAAAATAGTTTACAACCTATTCTCAGACCTACCGAATATACACAAAAAAAATCGGTCAAGCCGTTTCGGAGGAGTTTGGTTACAAACACTGTGACACGATAATTTTATATGTATATAGATTTATAGTATAAATACATACCAAATTGCTCCTGTTTTATGATTTGATGGTCGGCTTGTGTGTTTGTGTCCTCTATTCTGTCAATGAATACTTCTATCATGTTATCAGACCTCGCAGACTGATCATCTTCCTCCATGTGATAGTCAGGTTCGTGTTTAACAAACTCCACATTAAACTCTTCCATTGGTTCTTTCTTAACTGTGAATATTTTTCAAAATATAATTTTCCAAAATTTTAAATCTCCAAAAAAACTCTTTGAGTACAACTCGTTATATATATTTCAAAAACATGTTTGCATCATACCTATTACTATTAGTTGACTACTAACATCGAAAGCTAAAAAAAAATGTAAAGTAGAAAACATAAAACCTAAGGTAAATAAATACGTATTTTATATTTCTATGTTTAATAAGCCATTTTGAAGACTATTTTTCCCTCTAATGACGAAAAAGAAAAATATAATAAAACTCAATGTTTCTTTTAAAATTAGACTAATTTATTTATTTTGTAAACGCCATCTATTGGAGATCAGTTGAACTATGACAACAACACTAACGGTACGAAGTATTCGCACGGGTCATCTAGTAATATTAGTTAGGATTAGTTGTAACTAGCGAGACGCACCCGGTTTCGCACCGGTATTTTAAGGTAAATCGTATTTCATATTTTTATTTCAAAGATTAAGCTATTTCAAGAAACTAATTTGAATATTTATGATTTCTATACAGTAGTTTTTTTATAATAAATTTTTAAGTTTTACCAACAGACAACAATCTCTGTCCCATGGTACTACTCCTTTGTGATAAAAGTAGTACCATGGCCCTTAACTTGCCACATGGTACTACTCCTTTGTGATAAAAAAAGTAGTGCCACGTGTCCTTAAGTGTCGCATGGTATTATCAGTTAGACAAATGAGTTGAGAAATGTGGCATAACTTGCATAGAAAACAAAAATATTTAAGTTAGTTTCTAAAAAAAAGCATACCTTAGTATACATACCAAATTGTCAATTGATAATGAAACACTTGACTTAGGTCTACATAATATCTCACTGCTTTTTACAGGCTAAGAGTGGTGAGACTTGGCTTAATTTTTTTACATTCAAGTTAATGATGAGTTGCCTTTTACTTGTATTGAATTGTTATACTCTGTTTAACCTAACATGGTATGCATGACAGGAAACTTAATGTTAACTTAGCATAAATGAAATAATGAACAGAGTATAGTAACTTACCATCAACAAACTCTGTTTGCCAATCGACACAGTCACCGAGGCTCTGTTGTGAACTCTCCACCATACTCCTGAAGTAGCTAGCTTCTCTCAACTTTACTATGCAACACTCGCATATTAACTTTGTGTTCTCTGGATACTTTAACTGGAAACATAAACTTGATGATGATATATAACTGTCCTTAGAGCACGCTAGAAAGCGCTCCGCATGCACTCCGGCCTACCCTAAGTGTGTGACGGCGGATCGCGCATGCGTAAGCCACGGCGCACGAAACAAAATTACTCGACAAGTTTGACACTGGCCGAAGCGACCGCGGAGCACTTTCTAGGACAGCTATATGCGTATTCCTCCGCTTTGCAATACGCATGCGCCGTCACTCAGGACCTACACAGGAAGTATAATGGGGAAAGCTAGTATGATAAATATTTTAGGTTAAATGCTACTCTCTTCAGCAACTAAAACCCCCTGGATCTCCCTACACTCACACTTGCCCAAATTCAGCTATACAGTAGAACCTCGATTATCTGAACCTCGATCATCGGAACCCTCAATTTGTTGCTCACTGCCATGGCGACGATTTTATAAAATATAAAAAGCATTGACTTTTTTCAGGTGTTTCTATACATATACATATTTTAACGTTAATATCTAAATAAAATTTTAATATATATATGTACTTAAAAAGGTGTTGTATAATAAGATATTGTCCCAAAACCTTAGGTTTTGATTATCCAAACTTTTGATTATCCGAACTAGTCTCGACCAATTGGTTCGAGACTTTCGAGGTTGGACTGACTGTCAATCAACAATCAACCAGCCTAAACCACTGACAATATAAATATGAAAATTGGAAGGTATATTCTTAAGGGGTATAGAGGAACACTCCCATGAAAGGCAACAAACCATTCTTGAAAAAAAAATCAAAATTGCTCGTTTCAAGCTCCTGGCTCCTCTCTTTTACAAAAACTCTCTAGGGGTCTCATACAATTACTCTTCCCCCCAAACTCATGCCAAACGATTCTAAATCCAACCCAAAAGGTGTGATTGATAGATAGATAGGTAAATGTTTACATTACAAGATTTTCGTGTTATTTCGACTTTATTAAATTACTGCACTGCTTTATTGCATACTTTAACTATTTTCAAGTCTCGGTAAGGTATAAGTTTTTGCAGGTTTAAATTTACATAGAATATGTACTCAAACATTGAATGGTGTGACAAAATCGTATGGGCCGACAACCAAATTCTACGCAGTCTTAACCCCTAGAGTGTTTTTATAAGCCTGAGGCACAAAGGGGTAGTCAAAATAGTTAAAGTACCTATGTAATAAAACAGTGCAGCCATTGAAACTATGCCTATTTAAGGCTTTAAGCAGTAATATATATTGCTCTTATTTTAGCATAACAAAGTAGTTCAAGAAATTCAAAGAAATTGAAGTCAAAGGAAAGGAACTGCTGGCAGAGGACGACCTAATTGTCCTTTTATTGAACATAACCATAAAAAAGTATTGATCGATGGAAATATTAAAAGTAGATACAATCGTCAAGCATGTATAAAAGGTACGATAAATATATAAAAGAAACGAAAGATGTTAGGATCGTAACAAATGGTATTCGATTGTCTCTGCCTGTCTTGGGATAAAAGGCGTGATGATAGATAGATAGACAGATTGGAGTCGAGCGGCGTATGGCCGATGGCGTATGTATAATATAAAATTATAAATAAAGTTATAGACAAGCACACCTGTTTTTTAAGGTTAGAATTTAGAATAGTAGGTAAATCATAAACCATAACTCACCACAATATCAAAGGTGTCTTTAAATAGAACTTCATATATTTCTGGTCGTTTATCCAAATAGTATTGTTTAGTAAGTTCCCTGTGGTCACCTTTCTCAAGACAACAACAACATTCTCCATTTTGTTCTGTGTTGGACATTATTTATAACATTTGCAGATAACTATATTATAAGGCATTACAATTTAAATATTGTTTTCTAGTTTAAATATGAGATCTCTATCTATGTAGTACATAACCCAATCCAAAATATATTGGATAATATCCAAATTCCAATTGTGAACCACTGGTGAACTTGGGTGAACTGTGCTGAACTGTGCCACGCCACAGACTGTGCTGGTGTCCATTCCCCCCGTACACAGACTCTAATACTATAGTATATATACTAATCTATGGGTGAACAGCAAGATCATCAAACTTGGCCCCCGCGAATTTTTTTTTTTATTATTTTTGATTTTTTATTATTGCATATCGTTAGTTCATGGTTTGTTCTTAATTGTTCGCTATGAATATTCGTTTGTTCGTTAATTGTTTATTTAGAAAAAAATAATTAAAAAAGTACTATTTGGTTAGCCCCCTCAATCAAAATTATTAATATTTTGTCTCATTATCAGTCTATAAATACATATTGACGTTTGTTCTTCAATAAATTACGTTTGTTCGAACATTTAATTGCTTTTTTATTGTTTAAATTAAAAAATAAAAATAAAATAAAAAATCGACTGATCCATCTCTTGGGGCAACCCCCGTTGCGCCGACAATGTCTCAGGGAGCGACGACCCCCCGGTATCTTCTTTAGACGCCTATGGTTGGCGCCAAGGCGACCAGCGGCTGCCTGTTTATCCTGGCGATCTCTTCTCTACACTGGGTCCATGTCTAGTCATCGTCTGACCAGACAAGAGGTTCCACCAGCTCCCGAGGGAGGTGGTGGCCGTTGAGTGGCCTTCCATGCGCAGGGGCGACGCCACGGAGATGTTCGTGTCGGCCATTGTCCGCACGCTCGTACATTCGGCGCGCCATGCCGTCCACAAACTCCTCGACATAGTCGATCTGCAAGTCCCTGCGGATGGTCTTGTTGCGGACGAACCAAGGCGCGCGCAGTGCCTTGTTTTGTTGGACCTGAAGGAGGTGTCTGCCTGTGGCTGACAGGAGAGCATACCACGCCGGTGAAGGGTAGGTCAGGCGGGAGCGGATGTACAACTTATAAAATCGCACCTTGACCCGGAGTGACAGAGATGAACGGAGTACAGGGCGATAGGCATAAGTGGCCATAGCGCGCATGGTCAGTGCAGATTTGGCACCCCAGGCTGGCTCCTTCCTCGCTCAACGAATCAGCATCATAGAGTAACTTATAACGCGATTCAGCGGGGAAATGCAGCAAGTATTCTTGCCACTATTCCACGCGGACCTGGTTTATTTAGTTATTTTTAATCTTTAGATTTAATTTAAGGTTTTCATATCAATAAAAAAATTGTTTAAATTACAATTTAATTACGTGAATATTTATTTCGAAAATGTTGCATTGCGTGAAAGCATTGCGCCATCAGCGTTGCCGGTAACAATGTTCTATAAAGTACGTATGCGTTCGGAAAAAGGTACGAAAATCTCTATAAAGGTACGGTTCTTTCTACTGGGCAAAGGAACGACATTCGCGGTGAAGAAAATTAATGTTTATACAGTTACCTTAACCTTATAAGTCAATTTTTCTTAATATCTCGATGAAATATTTTTTTATGGATATAATAATTTCTCGACATTATTTCACAGACATGACGAAAATAGGTTCAGTAGTTTTTCAGAAATTCAGTAATTTGCCTCTGTTTACTTTTGAAAATTATATCAGAGAAAAGCCTTAGCAAAGCTTAGTCAACTTTTGTATCGACGGTAGTCTAACGGCTAAACGTAGTGTGTGCAGTGCAGGATGCACATGGTTCAAATCCCATCCACCGCAGTTTTTTTTCCATCAATATTTTTTTATTTGCGTTATTATTTATTATTTGTTGCAGCAAAATCACTTAAAGGGAAAAATAAATCTTTTAAAAAAAAGTGTAGGTACCTACTGACTTCAAAAATTTGCACTGAAAAGTAAGAAATAATAAATATTTCGTCGTGGAATTTGAAGACGGTTGGTTCCAAATTAGAAAGAACTTAGAACCCAAATTCACTAATCTAGACCTACGATCATCAGCACAAACATAGATAATATTAAACAGATCTTTATCTTCTTAGATGTTTATTAATTTTGTATCCTAATTTGGCACTAACCGTCTTCAAATTCTACGACGAAATATTTATTATTTCTTACTTTTCAGTGCAAATTTTTGAAGTCGGTACACTTTTTTTAAAAGGTTTTCATATAAATAAAAAATGTTGTCTTCTCTGTTTGTTGAAATTTGGAATGTATCGTATTCGTCATTGTCAGAGAGTTGAACGTTTCTTGTGTTAGATTGACAGATACAAAAATTGTAGTTTTTTTATATTAGTGTTTAGGCAAGATTCTTTTCAGGTTCTTCTTGACAAGATCCGAGATCACTAAAGTCGGTAGTGTCGGTACTGTTGGTACGGAAATGGTACGGTTAGGGCTAAGGTACGGCCGAGGTACGGTCGGGTGACAAATAGTATGGAAAACCGTACTTTATAGTACGTTCCGGTCACGCTGTGCGCCATCTTTTCTTTTCGATCGCTCTCATAGAAACTAGTCTCGCAAATTCGTAATGGCGTGAGAAGATGTGGACTTGTAAACAAATGATTTCAATTTGTTAATTAAAAATTACTTGTCACATTTTAGTGAAATTATATTTGTTAAATGACATACCTACATTTGTTATTCTCCTCTTTTACTAATATTTTTTTGCAAACTCATATAAAAGCATCGATGTATAAAATACTATAAAGTTGGCTACAAGCATAATGATTAATAATAAATAACAGTTGTAAAGAACAATCAATTTTGAGATGTACCTATCTATCTATTGAAAATGCGATAACGTAGTAGATTGTTCACGTAGTTTATTGGTTAAGGGTAAATTTAATTGGTCTAAGTAAAAAGATTTGTTCATTAATATATCTAAGGCGGGGCATTAATACACATACAGATATTATTCATTAAGTATATAAATAAAATTATCAATAAATGTTTTATTTTATATTTCACCTTTTTCTTAAAGTCTCTTTTTATACTCGATTATGTAATAATAAATATAAAATTATTTATATAAACACACAGTCTTTTTTTATCACTTTTTTATAAAATTACCTTTCAGTTTTATGACTTAGTTTTTCATGTTTAAACACGAGTAGTTACAACAAATACAAAATTATGCGTATAAACATACATACTTATATTAATTACTTTTTTAGTCCAAAGTTTAATAAAAAATATTTGTTTCAAATTTAATTTTTGAGACCAAAAGGTTGTCTTTTTATTATTTACTAGATACAAACCCGGCTTCGCTCGGAGTGTTCTTTACGTTTTATGTATTTTTTAGGTAAGGTACCTAATTATATGATGGCTCAAACAAACATTACTCAATGCCCACTCTTTTCTTTGACTCAAACAAACTGTCACATTGAAAATTGCTTCTGAAAGCATTAAGGACCCTTGGCTCTCAGTCATCTTATATCTGTCAAAAATATGGTAAATCTAAGTTAATCCTGGAAACGTGAGTTTATTTATACAAAATCTCCTCACCCCAAAAGGATTGTTATTATTTGAAATTGGATTCAGCCATATTTTTATTATTCATGGGTTCTAAAGAGCCGTTGTTTTCGATACCCGAAGGCACTGCTCGTATCGAAAACAACGGCTCTTTAGAACCCATGAATAATAAAAATATGGCTGAATCCAATTTCAAATAATAACAATCCTTTTGGGGTGAGGAGATTTTGTATAAATAAACTCACGTTTCCAGGATTAACTTAGATTTACCATATTTTTGACAGATACAAGATGACCTTGACCACCGCCCCTTAATGAATAAATTTGGACTTATTTAATGAAATTACGGGATTATACGAATTTTACCCATAATGTTCCTAACCCAGAATTGATTAATTTTTTTTTCTTAACAATATGGTATGCCTTTGAATCAAGTCTACCGTACCCCTAAACGAAATTATTAATATAGATACTTATAGTTTAATCTTTAACAAAATTACCTCTGGAATGACTCTTATAAACAAAAAAAAAATCTTATACAATTTTATTTGGTACCTACCTGCATAGATAAAACACAAACATTTTACAAATAAAAATTAAATTCTGCTTAAGAACCTGCTAAATAAGTATTCCTTAAATTTTTAGTGCTGAGCTTGCAATGCAATGCAACTTACCTGTTTTTTAACAGTATGTGCGTTTTTTCAGCCACTTTCCATCATTTCTTGCAAATTTTCGACTAAAGCAAAATATCTTAATTAAAAAAGCAGACGGTCTTGATTCCCCGAAATTCCCCGATTTTAATCATTCCCTTTCTCTCCTCGCGCTAATCGAGGTATTCTTTGCTTTTGCTGCCGAGCCGTGGGGTTAGCATACATTTTGACAGCGACACTTTCGTTTCGGTCGAATGGCCTTGAATAGGCCAAAACGTTCATGTCCAACAAGGACCGGCCAGAGATAGCCCGGGGCCGAGAGGTCCGGCCCAACAATGTGCGGGAAAATTCTGTGTACTTGTCTTTGTCCGGCCAAGCAAATTGCTCGGCATTCTTGTGCAGGGCATGCCCGGTCCGAGAATGTCCGGCCCAACAATGTGCGGGCAAATTCTGTATACTTGTCTTTGCCCGGCATAGCAAATTTGCACGCACATTGTTGGGCCGGACCTCTCGGCCCCGGGCTATCTCTGGCCGGTCCTTGTTGGACATGAACGTTTTGGCATGTTCAAGGCCATTCGACCGAAACGAAAGTGTCGCTGTCAAAATATATGCTAACCCAGCCGAGTTAGCATACATTTTGACAGCGACACTTTCGTTTCGGTCGAATGGCCTTGAACAGGCCAAAACGTTCATGTCCAACAAGGACCGGCCAGAGATAGCCCGGACCGGGCATGCCCTGCACAAGAATGCCGAGCAATTTGCTTGGCCGGACAAAGACAAGTACACGGAATTTGCCCGCACATTGTTGGGCCGGACCTCTCGGCCCCGGGCTATCTCTGGCCGGTCCTTGTTGGACATGAACGTTTTGGCCTGTTCAAGGCCATTCGACCGAAACGAAAGTGTCGCTGTCAAAATCTGTGCTAACTCCCCAGCTGATTCCCTCAACGCTGTACGGTTTCTATTCAATGAGAGCCAAAGAGTATATAACACTCACTATTAGAGCCTCAGATTAATTGATCTGAGATTAGAGCGATCGAAAAGAAAAGATGGCGCATGCGCAATGCAACATTTTCGAAATAAATATTGTAATTTAAACAATAAAAAGGCAATTAAATGTTCGAACAAACGTAATTTATTGAAGAACAAACGTCAATATGTATTTATAGACTGATAATGAGACAAAATATTAATAATTTTGATTGAGGGGGCTAACCAAACAGTACTTTTTTAATTATTTTTATTATCTGAGATCACCAAACTTGGCCCCCGTGAAAATTTCACGTTCACAGTTCTTTGCTTCGCGGCTGCCGCATAGTTTACGCCGTGCAGAGTTGCCAACTCGGATTTTGAAAAAGACGTAGGATAGTCTAGAAAATTATATAAGTTTATATTATTAAAATAAACGTAGAATTTGTAAAAATTGCATATGAAAAGTTCGTAGATTAACGTATTTTTATTTTAACTTTATTTACTTTAAGATTTTAAAGTTAACGGTAAAATCTAAGATCTAAGCAAAAACACGTGCAACGCTGACAATCTTTCGTTCGACCGAAAACGAAAGTGTCGCTGTCAAAATGTGTGCTAACCTAGCGGATCAGTCGATTTTTTATTTTATTTCTATTTTTTAATTTAAACAATAAAAAGGCAATTAAATGTTCGAACAAACGTAATTTATTGAAGAACAAACGTCAATATGTATTTATAGACTGATAATGAGAGAAAATATTAATAATTTTGATTGAGGGGGCTAACCAAACAGTATTTTTTTAATTATTTTTTTCTAAATAAACAACTAACGAACAAACGATTATTCATAGCGAACAATTAAGAACAAACCATGAACTAACGATATGCAATAATAAAAATTCAAAAATAATTAAAAAAAATTTTCGCGGGGGCCAAGTTTGGTGATCTCACTATCTGTCACTTTCTTTGGGTGGCAGTTTATATTTCTTAATTTTAGTCCTAGCTAAGGTTTTTAGTTTATAAGTCCTCAGAATTTATAAAAATTCATAATTAAATTAAAAATATGAAAACTCAACCAAAAATAAAATATAAAAATACGTGTAACTTATTTTTTAATATATTTTTAATTAAAGTAATAAAAATGGATGATTAAAAAAATGAAATGTTGTCCCCTTTCGAATCGTAATGTAACACAATTCTAAGTTAGGTATGTTCTTTCTGGAGGCTGTAACGTATAGGAAACCTAGGGCTCCTAGACATCACAAGAAGAGGAAAGATAGAGAAAGTAGATGAAGAGAAAGGAGGAGATAGATGTTTCCCAGCTAGCTCATGTACCTACATTACTTCAGGGGTGGTTCGGCGGTCTACACTACAAGGTCTCACGGGTGCCTGCCAGGAGTAAACAGTTAAAAGACACTTACATGTTTTATCACTATATTTACACACATTAGAGTTCCACTCGAGGTTGATACGCTTATTAACCCTACCGTCTTCTTTCTTCTTTAAATATATTTACGGTCGAGCCACACGTCTGTGGCGCGACTTCTGTTACGGACTCGAGAACTGTTGCTCCCATCTTTGATACATCTGAAGCGGTGTGCGGCCGGCCTGGCGCACCCATGTCATCGTAGTTGTATCACCATTGCTGCCCGAGGAAGCAATCCTCTTGAGCACCTCCGAAGCTGCTGGCAGCCGGCCTGGCACTCCCTGAAGCCGTCGTGGTCTGCCACTCTCACGGCCCGAGGAAACAGTCCTCGTGCAGCACGCTGCACCGCTTGCATCTCTCCGGGCTGTCGGCGGCCTGCATCGCACAGCCCCTCAGCCCGACGTGTCAGCCTCAGTCTTCCAATTCAGACCCTCTCGTCTCCGTGTCCAATACAAGACTCCCTGCTATCAGAAACTTGCCAAGAATCATTAGTGTTCTCGCCTTTGTCCTTTTTTTTTTTTTTTTTTATTGGATGGCAATTGTACTAAGATAAGTACATTTCTGCCAGTGTCACGTCGTTATTCAGTTACATTTATCTGTCGAAATTTAGTATCGAAACTTTCAGGAATCTGAAATAAATAATACAATACTACTTCTATATTTACAACTAAATTAATTAAAACTATTTACATACACAAAAAAAAATTATTCAACATTAAAATAATATTTAAATTAAATAATTCATGACTAAATACAACTTAAGATAGGAACAATGAAATTGATACATAACTGAAACTAACAAATTATTTAATAAGAATGATAATAAATAAACATAAAGCTTTATTTAAAATATAGATAGACTTATATTTTTATGTTATTATCCGATAAAAATTTAGATATGCATGATATTATGAAAATATTAGAATTCATCATAATATGTAGAAGACTCACTATGTTGATGGGAAACTGAATATTGTTACTTAATAAAGATTTCATAAAATTATCCCGATTATATAATTCACATGAAAAAAAAAGATGGTTAGCATCTCCAATATCCAGCCCACATTCACAAATTGATGAATCTTTGATGTGAATTTTATTGAGATGAACAGGAAGACAGGTATGACCCAAGCGTAATCTACTAATTGAAGATGTTATACTTCTAGAATAATGAATTTTAAAAAACCAGGGTTTAGCAGGAACTTGCTCAACAATCTTTCTATAAAATGTACCCTTAGTCTTAGAAGAAATTCTCCATGATTTATTCCAATTTTCAAACAGAGATAATCTAGGTAAATTAATAAGATCATGACAAAAATTTTGAAAAGGAAAAACATCTCCACATGATACTGCCTCTTTGGCTAATTTATCAGCCTTTTCATTTCCATAAATATTAGCATGACCAGGAATCCAAACAATAATTACATTTAAATTTTTATCAATACAATTTTGTAAAGCCGACTTAATATTATATAATATGATATTATGATCTTTTGAATAAAACGGGGACTTACATACTGATTGAATAGAACTTAGTGAATCTGAGAAAATTACTGTAGATTTTAATTTAAATAATAAAATATATTTAATAGCTTCAAGGATACCCAAACATTCTCCTGTATATACTGTTGTTTCTGGAGGATATTTGATTTTTTGGACAATATTCCAATTCTTATGGAAAATTCCAATACCAACACAACCTTTTTCAGTAAGTTTTGAGGCGTCTGTGAAAATATAATGATAGTTGGGCCAATTTGAATCAATAATTGAACAAAATTCTTTATTAGCTTCTAAAGTAGATTTTGTTATTCCTATATTACAAATTACACTTGGAACAAAAATGCATGTATCAAAAGAATGTGTGTATAAAGGGAGATTATTTAATCTAACTATAGGATATTTAATATTTTTAAAATATTGATAACTTTTAACCAAGGAAGGAATCGTTTTATTTGTCCAATAACTATTTGAACCACAATATCTTGTTAATAGTGAAAGTTTAGGAAAAAAAGCATGCTTCTTAAATATGGCAATACGAAATAGAAATCTGTCAGATAAATATTGCCTGCGTAAAGCAAGGGGAGGGTCAACAGATTCTAGTTGTAGAGCATTAACTGGGCTGCTTTTCATTGCCCCAAGAATTATTCTAAGAGACTTGGATTGAATAAGATCTAATTTCTTAAGTGAATTTTTATTGGCAGGAATTAAAAGAAAAGAACCATAATCCAAATGGCTCCGAATAATAGCGTTATATAAAATTTTTAAATAATAAGGATGACCACCCCACCAGACTCCACATAATGTTTTTAAAATATTAATATTACGTTCACATTTATTAACAATATAATCTATGTGAGAGGTACCTGACAATTTACTGTCCAATATTAGACCTAAAAATTTATGTTCATTGACAATAGGAATTAAAACATCATCAATAGAAATATTAACTAAAGGAATATTTCGTTTTCTAGAAAATATTAATAAAACACTTTTAGCTGGAGAAATACCCAAACCATGTAATATTAGCCATTGGTTAAGGGACAATAAGGCTTTTTGAATACTATCAGCAGAACTAGACACTACCTTGTTAGCAGAATAAATTAATATGTCATCTGCATACTGAAGTATTCTACAGTGAGGTATAACAGAATAGTGTAAATCATATGTATAAATATTAAATAATAAAGGACTTAGTACCGACCCTTGAGGTAAACCTTTATATATTTTCCTAGAATAATAAACATCATCTTGTAAATTAATTTGAATTGTTCTTTCTAATAACATGTTGATAACAAATGTGACTAATTTTTCAGGAACCTTAAGAGTTCTCATTTTGTTATCTAATAAAGGAATTAAGACATTGTCATATGCAGCGGTTATATCCAAAAATGCCTTTGTCCTTCACTCGAGGTTATCGTTCTTATTTGACGTTTCCTACTTATTTTACAACCTCGAGTGTTGGCAAAGGGAAACTTCCATCATACAGCCTACTTACTTACACATTTCAAATATAATACAAAAAATAACGAATTTCTACTTCGTGTGGTCACTTCCAGCCCAAGACACCGATCCCGATTCGTTTGCGTGTCCACACCAGAGATAAATTCGTTACAAGGCGGCAAATATAATGTACCTATCCGAATCTATCTGAAATTCCGATCAAATGATTAGAGTCTGTAAAAGGATAGGATATGAATTATAGGATATCAAACAATGAAAATAAGCTAAAATTTAATTTCTAGATTATTATGTTTATCAATTAGGTAGGTACAATAAAACAATTACCTAAGTAATATTTTGTACAAATTATTTACTTGGCGATGCTATATTTCACAAAAAAACAGTCTTGACCAGATTCTTTTTTCGGCATTAAAATTTAATGACGCTCTTCGGTCTTAAACTCGAATTTTAATGTGGAGTATACACAACGTGGTATCTCTGACTGAAAATTTAAGGTAAGTACCTACCTATTTAGTACAAAAAAACGACAAAACAAGCAGCGCCATCTGTAAATAGTTTTGCGTTTTCTTCTTTATTATTCCTTCGTTCTAAATAGCCAGTTTCCAAAACGAGCCTTGCTTTTGCATTTTGGAAACTATGGCTATTTAGAACTCGTAATAATAAAAATATGGCTCAATCCAATTTAAAATAATAACTATCAATTGTGTGATAAAGAAATGTATAACATAAACTCACCTTTCCAGGATTAACTGAGATTTGCCATATTTTTGACAGTTATAAGAAGACCTTGACCAACGGCCCTTAACCCTCAACCGCAATAACCTGATGAAATGGTCCCTGGAATCGTTTGTCAAAACCAACTTGATGAGTTCCTCACAAAATATCTCATGGACGTAGCGGGAAATTTTTAGAGCTTTATTAAGGTTATTCTACTCTATTTTTTGTGTTATGGCTCCATCAGGGTTTTGATGATTCCGCCAATGTCAAGTAAGTAGCTGTGTAGTATGTAAAAAGTGTAGCTGCATGACCACGTAAAATATACCAAGCAATATTCAACCTTATATCGTCCTACATAAGCATCCGCCCACCGGAGTGCAAAAAGTATTTTTTTATCGAGGTTGATCCCTGCCTTAAGGGTCCTATATTGGGAATTTTTCTGGGATAAACTATTCCCAATTTCTCTGTAAATAATCCACCTGTGTCAATGTAATTTAGCATATAGTTACTTATTGAATATATCAAAGTGAAATAGCTCTTATTTTTTCATTGGGTTTTATTGAATAGGAAATATGGGTACTTTAACTTTGCCCCTGCTGTCTCTTTCATAATCCATCACAAAACTCTAATTTTTTTTAAAAGCGCTGTTACACCATTACCCTTCAATTATATATGTCGAATTTTTTGGTAGCTTATTGAAAATTTAAAATAATAATTATTTTATTATTTTTGCCAAATTAAAAAATCATAAAATATTTTTTTTTTAATTTTCATTAAGCTACAAAAAAAAGCTATATATATAATTGAAGAATAATGGTATAAGAGCGCTTTAAAAAAAATTTAGAGTTTTGTGATAGATTATGAAAGAGACAGAAGGGGCAAAATAATCCTTTATTCTACCACCCATATAATAATAATAATATTATTTCACTTAGATATATTGAATAAGTAACTATATGCTGAATTACAGTGACACAGGTGGAGTATTTACAGAGAAATTGGCAATAGTAATATCTCCATACAAATTCCCAGTATAGGACCCTTAAGAGTGTAGTGTACCGCGTCAATGTCCATACAAACGGAGAAAACGATTTACTACTCCTAAATATTATTTAATTTTAACAATTTTGTAATATGTTACTGACATAATGAAAAACTACGTACGTATTTTTTCCTTTTTTCAAAATTCGTTATAGGTCAAAAGTTATAAGCCCCTCAAATCTCGTTTTTTTTGGTTCATAAACCGTCTGTATTTGAGAAACAAAGCAAAATTCAAAAAAAGCAAAACGTACGTACGTAGATTATAATCTGCTAAAACGTTTGACACCAAAATTATAGGGTTTCGTTATAGTTTAGTAGGTGTAAATCGTTTTCGCCCAAAACGCAATTTTCAACTAAGAACATACCTACGAACACTCACGAGCTGCAGTGTTCTCTGTCGCACTGATGCCCGGGGGAAGAGCGCGCTTGAGACAGAATATGATTTTTTAAATACCTATTTCGCTGCGTACGCTGAGCTACACGATCCTCTTAAACTGTTATTTAAAAATCTTACAATAATA
This sequence comes from Nemapogon koenigi, assembly GCA_963924495.1. Classification (NCBI taxonomy): domain Eukaryota; kingdom Metazoa; phylum Arthropoda; class Insecta; order Lepidoptera; family Tineidae; genus Nemapogon; species Nemapogon koenigi. Next base: position 5,517,158 of record OZ004658.1, on the reverse strand, counting down.
AAAATTAGGTATGCACTGCAGTGTGCTTTACGAAAGCAAATGCACAAGTCACTATAAAAAAAATACTCATATCGCTTCAAGTGTGCCTATAAAATTTGAAAAGTTTTCGTTTTTCCAGGATCCCATCATCAGATCCTGACCTGATAGGTCCAGGCGTTTTCAAGTAATCGGGGAACATACATAAAAAAACGAATTGAGAACCTCTTTCTTTTGAAATTCGATTAAAAAGACAAGTAGGTTCAGAAAAACACGTTTAATTTTCTTTAATAGAGTGGATTTATTTGACAAAGTCTGGACTCTGAAATCAACACATTTGCGTAATCATCAAGATTTTAACACTTCTACCTAATCTTTAATTAAAATTATTTTTATTTAAGCACAAAACAAAACAGATACTACATACCTAGCACAAAACATGTAAATTAAAATAAGTTATTTCCATTATAAATTCTTATATTTATTTATTTAAGAAATAGTTACAGAAATTATAAAATATGTACCTATACGAATTACCTATTAAATATTTAGTCATCTAATAAAATATACTTAAAAATACTGTTGACATAATACTTAGTGCAGGCAAATTAACTTTAGAATTTTTATAATTGGAAATGGGTAAAGGCGCTTATAATAAACGTAAAAAAAATGCAAGGCCTATCAGCGCGAAGAACACCGTGGGGTTTTAGTCGGTTAGAGTACCGACATAACCCGCACCTAACTCCTCACTACCGAGGGGGCGGGTATGCATGATGCATTTGCCACTTAATTTGGGGGTTGAAAGGTGGTTCAAAATATATTATTGCGTTTTCCGGCGTCAAGCGTTCTATCAAAAAATAAAAAAAGTTCTTTCAAAGGGAGTGATCTCCCCATGATCTCTAAAATTCCGAGAAAAATTACGCATACAATGTAAATTTTTTTTCTTTCGTCACAGGTTTCCTTACAGCTCCCGAAACCATGTTACGGTTCCAAGGTACCCAGCGGAAGACAGTCTCCCTCGTTTAGCCGATGGTATTTGTGAGGCTATACCTAACGAGTGGCTAGTTCTGTTGAGGTATATTTAGATGGAAAAGCCTCGAAGTGTGGTTTGTCGCATTATGTAGGTACATAAGTTTTTAATTAAAAAACCCATTGATACATGGTCAGGATCCGAGATCGAACACTGCCTAGTTTTACCAGACGTCTTAAGCACATGCTACATTTCGGTCATTTTTGATGTCTGTTGTGAGAATACGAATAAGATTGTGGATACAATTATGTGTCATTTTGAAAATACGGGTCTTGGTCTTCAGGACTGGTAGAAGGAAATTTTGAAATTATTTCTATAGTGTTGGTAAATTATTTATCATTTTTCCGGACTCGTTTTCCAAAAACTTACGTTCGAGTGACGTTTGACGATCGATCTTGTAAAGCTCACTGAAGATTTTGAACATTAAAAAACAGTATTGACACCGTAATATGGTCAACTTAAATATTTATAGATTAGATTTTTCAACTTTCATAAAAAAAACGAGAAAAAATGTTTGAGAAATCGTAATTTTTGAAAAAAATCATAGATATAAAAATGTGAGCTATATACAAAAAATTAGTAATATAAAAATAACACATTATTCTCGAATTATTCCATAACAAGAATCTAAATTTTATTTAATATAGAAAACATTACAAATATAAATAAAAAATAATTTCAAGAGTGAAAAATTTGCAATGTTGAGTATTTTTTATTTTCCCCGCTTTTTATTTTGATATCAAAATCAACATAAAAAAATCGCGAAAATGATCAAAATTTGAAGGCGCGACAAATTTTCAATAACGCACACACGTGCGTTACTTAACTAAATTTCGAGTGCGGCGTAACGGTAAGGCCTCTTAACAACGCGGCTTTCATTATAAATAACAAAGTATTTTATTACAGATCAGCAATAGAGATGAGTTTCTTGTATTATTTGTGATAATGGAGGAAATTTGGGAACGATCCAGACGAAAGCCGATTGATTCTAGCGAACGGAATTATGGTCAACACCTAGCAAGATACGAACAAATCACATTATAATGATGCCGTTGTTAGTTAGAGTGGGTGGACAGTGCCGTGTTATATCTCTATAGTTGTTTGGCCAAATTAGAAAAATGTTCTTTAAGGATAATTGCATCTTCGGAACAAGAGCTGCAAAGCCTGGTTGCACTTTTGAACGAGGAATGCGAGAAGAAATATTATGAAAATTAATAATAAACTCACACACGAATTTAATTTACTGATTTTTGACAAGTCCTTGTCAAGTGGTTGTCACACTTTGTTTTGCGAAAATTAAAAAACGTTTTTTCGCTTATTTCGGAAATTTTGAGGTATGGTAAAAAGTGAAAGTTGTAGATTTTATTATGATCTACAACTTTTTGATAGAATGTAAAGTTTCACCGGAAAATGCAATAATTTATTTTTTCACCCCCTTTCAACCCCCCAAATTAACCCTATACCAGCCCCGGCCTTGCAATTTTTACGTTAATTACAAGCCCCTTTACCGTTTCCAATGAAGTTCCGTCTCTATTGATAGTGGTTTTGGCTTCTAAATCAATTAATTTGCCTGCACTATAAACACTTGCTGTCCGTAGGCATAAAAATATGGCGATCAGTTCGCCTTACTACTGGGAACGCATTCAAATAAGCAAATATGTATGCTTGTAATTAACTAGGTACTACCTACACTAAATAATATAATTGTGTAACGGTCGAGTGTCAATAGTTCGCGCTGGGTATGTTTGTATAGGATTTCTTGCCCGCGAGAGATAAAGTTACACCTGCCCCGCGAGCATGACCTAGAAGACTAAAAAAAAGACGCTACTTTTTGTATTGCTTTACCTCTATGGAACTTTATATCTTTCTAACTAACATTTTATCTTGGCAGTGGGATTTATTCTTCGTGGTCATGCTCACGAGGCTGTGGTCTGTAGACTTCGCCGCTCGGTCACGTTCGTTATTTATCGGCCACGTTCGGCTCTACCAGGCGCCGTCTTCCGCCCCGCGCGAGCCCTGCCGCGCTGTTTTTTGTTCCTCAATTATGTGAACTTTCCTACTTTCTCTTAATGTTAAGTGTTGTTTTTATAATAGTTGAATAAATACAAAAACGAAAAAAAGTGAAAACGTATAATAACGCCATCTAGCGAGCGTTTTACATATGAATATATCTGTCATTGATAGTAGGGTCCAGCCCGGTCCAGTTCAGCGGATAGATGGCGCTGCTATAGCTGTTCCACGTGCTTTGTTCCAAGATACCATAACATGTCGGTGACGCGAACCCATAAGATTTTCCCCTACCAAAATCGCTCAACGACCGTTGTACCTTGCGGTGTGGCCATGATACACCAGTAACAGTGTCCACTTGACGTCAGCTGTCCATATTGAACAGCTGTTCTGTTGCTGCACTTATAGGACCTAGATGTGTCACGTGAAAAATTTGAAGTTCACGCTACAGGTTCTGCTAAAATGATCCCCGGAAGTAATCGATACTTTTTCGACACCTTGGCGCCGAATACTACACGAGTACCTTCCTCAACTTTAAAAAAATCATGTTAGCTAACCTAAAAAAACCGAGATTTCGAGGGGTTTGGACGCCAAAACCCTTTTATCCAGTGTGAGTAAGCGAGTGTTTTTTCAGATATTCTCTTTTAATCGTTTTATAATCACAAATATCACAAACGAATGACTTTTCTCCAGTGTGACTGAGCATATGACGTTTTAGATTTCTTTTTGTCGTGGTTCGAAATTGGCATATGTCACAAATAAAGGGCTTTCCTTCAGTGTGCCTACGGACGTGTTCTCTTAAATATGTTTTTATTGCGGTTCTGTAGTCGCAAACGTCACACGAAAATTGCTTTATCATAGTGTGAGTAAGCATATGACGCTTTAGGTTACCATAAGTTTTGAATAGAGATTGGCAAAGGTCACAGGAAAATGACTTTCCTTCAACATGAGTAAATAAGTGTTCCTTTAGACGTCCTTTTGTTGCGGTTTGGAATGAGCATGTCTCACAAGAAAATGGCTTTTCTTGAGTGTGAATAAGCGAGTGTCTTTTCAGATATTCTCTTTTAACGGTTCTATAATCACAAATATCACAACTGAATGACTTTTCTCCAGTGTGAGTGAGCATATGACTTTTCAGGTTTTTATTTGTTGTGGTTAGAAATTGACATATGTTACAAATAAATGACCTACCTTCTGTGTGCCTACGGATGTGTGCAGTTAAGTATTTTTTGATTGCAGTTTTGTAGTCACAAAAGTTACAAGAAAACGGCTTTATTAGAGTGTGAGTGAGCATATGACGTTTTAGGTTAGTGTGGGTTTTCAATTGAGATTGGCAAACGTCACAGGAAAAATGCTTTCCTTCAATGTGAGTAAGCAAGTGTTCTTTTAGATGTGATTTCGTTGCTGTTTTGAACTGACATAAATCACAAGAAATTGGCTTTTCCCCTGTGTGGGTACGCAAGTGCACATTTAGAATTGATCTTGTTGCTGTTTTGAACGGACATACATGACAAGAAAATGGCTTTTCCCCTGTGTGAGTACGCAAGTGCACATTTAGAATTGTTTTTGTTATTGCTTTATATCCGCAAACGTGACAAGAATAGGTACTTCTTGCTAACTTTTCTTTATATGAGCTTTTGTTGCTACTTTTACTGCCACGCGCAAGTAATTGTTTAAGAGTCGATGCGGAGGAATTGATACCCGACGATGAAGTTGCGAAATCTGAAAGTTAAGTAAACATTTTAAATTAAAATTTATAGGATATTTTTATTATTAATGAAATTCAGTAACCATTATTAAATATAAAGTTTAATTCTAAAAGAAACATTTAATTCACAACAAGAACTGTACAAGTAAGGTAGTTCACGGGAAATAGTCAATACATAAACTACTAGGCGCTATACAGGAGTCTGGAAGTCTTCTTTAGGAATACTAACTAATACTATGCGAAAGGGTTTGTTAATTCTTTTTTCACATTGAAAAAATGCAACGGATTGACCTGATTTTTGTACAAGTATTGAGTAACAGTAACCACTGCCAAGAGTGGTGACTATGGCAATTCCTCTCAAGAGCACCACTAAAAATGGTGCATCTAAAGGGAGACCATGATCCAGCAGTGGATCTTAAAAGGTTGATGATGATGATGATGATTGAGTAACAGAATAAGTTGGCACTAATAATAAAGCTGAAGAGTTTGTTTGTTTGAACACACTCATCTCTGGAACTACCAGACCAGTCGGTTTAGAAAAAATATTTTTGCATTTGATAGCCCAATTCTTGAGGACAGTTATAGGCTAAAGGGGCTGAGCAGTAACCATAAATGCAGGTGCAACGGCAAGGCACAGCTAGTATATGATAAAGGTATATTTGCCCGATTGTCTCCGCAACTACTGAATGGTGTTTGTATGCAGTTTTCTTGATTAAAGGTTTCAATATTATTACGTACAATATCCCACTAATATTATAAACGCGAAAGTTTGTATGGAGTTTGTTACTCAATCACGCTAGAACGGCTGAACGGATCTGGAATAGCACATAGCTACTTTTTATCTCGGAAAAATGTGTGGTTCCCGTAGGATAGATTTGTTTTTGTTTTATTTATAGTAAAAATACATACCAAATTGCTCCTGATTTATGATTTGATGGTCGGCTTGTGTGTTTGTGTCCTCTATTCTGTCAATGAATACTTCTATCATGTTATCAGACCTCGCAGACTGATCATCTTCCTCCATGTGATAGTCAGGTTCGTGTTTAACAAACTCCACATTAAACTCTTCCATTGGTTCTTTCTTAACTGTGAATATTATTTAAAAAAAATTAAGTTCAATTTGTGCCCTAAGGACCCTTCAGGAGTCAAACCTTAAGGGGCTTATTGACTTCCAGGAGTAACCTAATTCCTGCCTCAAAAATAGGCGCTCAGTTATTTGAGGAGAACGAGCCCAGTAACCAGAACTAGTTTTATATCAGTCATACCATCATATAATGTACAGAGTATTCTATCTATCTATCAACACGACTTTTATCCCAAGAGGGGTAGACAGAGACAATCAAATGTCATTTGTTACATCATACTTTTCCATACATGCTCAGCGATTGTGTGTACATTTCCATTGATCAATACATTTTTTATATGTTCAATAAAGTACACCTAGGTCGGCCTCTGCCAGCATTTCCTTTCACTTCACCCATATAAACCTTTTTAGTAAATTTTTCATCCTTCCTTCTTTCAACGTGTCCAAACCAGCATAAACTACTTTTCTTCATTTTAGTCACAACATCTTTCACTCTACATTCTTCTCTAATGATGGATGAGACTTGGAGGATTAATAGTTTATGTCCTGGATTAGAACAAAGGCTAATTTTGTTTTTTAAAAGCGTGTGGGGGGAGGGGCATAATACAGCTACAAGATTATTTCTTGGTTCTATTTACATGCAGGTGATAATGCAGGTAAAAGCTAGTAGTACATAATTTACCATTAACAAACTCTGATTGCCAGTTGACATGTTGACCGAGGCTCTGTTGTGAAGTCTCCACCATACTCCTGAAGTAGTTAGCTTCCCTCAACCTAACTATGCAGCACTCACATATTAACTTTGTGTTTTCTGGATACATTAACTGAAAACATAAGTAATAAATTGCTAATACAATGTAAGAGAGCAAATACCAAAATGGACCAACAGACAAATGCAAAGATGGTCAGATGCCTAAAAAATTGCTGGTCCGCTGTGGGCAGAGCTAACAGGAGACAGGAGAGAAGTGGAAGTGCTCGAGGAGGCCTTTATGTCATAGACACGCTACATAGGGGACAAAAAAATTATACATGTAACTACTTTTAAGTTCTTATTAAGATTCTACATCATGTCATGGCGACCACGCGTCTAGTCGTGACATGATGGGGAACCCAGTTTAGTCCCATCCGTGCTGTGATAGTTGTGATTAGTCAGTGATTATAGCATATCACGGTCGGCAGGAAAATCTTACCTATCAATTGGCATATTGTTACTGCGATGTCTATAACACTTGACATTGGCGGAATCATCAAAACCCTGATGGAGTCATAATAAAAAAAAATATAGAAAGCAAATAAAAGGAGTTGAAATTGAATACAGTGTGACTCTTAAGTTGAAACTCTTCATAGAAAACTGCTTACTTAGAGACTTAAAAAAAATTGCTGGTCGCTGTGGACAAGGCTAACAGGCGACAGACACGCTACATAAGGAACTGTTGTCAAACACATAACTTTAAAAAAGATTAATTTATATGTAACTAGCTTTAAGTTTTTAATATAGCAAATAAAAGGCTTCACTGACAAATAACTTCTATCCACAAGACGAGACAAGCACACAAGCCAATAAAAAACAACAACAACAATATAGAGATAAATGGCTTCTTTGGAGGAGGCCTTCACCTGCGGAGGGGTTCTTGCAGACAGAATAGTATAATTTATTAGTAATATTTTTTCAAATTAGTTAACACTAAGTTAATAAAAACAAACATATTAAATAAATCCTACTATAAACTAAGAATGTGTAAAATTAGCATATAAATAGATTTTAAAATAGTAGTAAGTAATTAAATAGAAGTGTACACTTTCTTGCAAGAAATAAAAGGCTTTTTATTTTATTTTATTATAAAGCAAATAAAAGTCATTGAAATTGAACCACTTGTTTAATTGTAATATAGAGAACTGGCAACCAAAGAGGATATAATCCCCATGTTCTACTGGCAACAAGTGAAAACAGTTACTGATGCCCCTGGTTACACCACAAGATGTAAACCATATAATATTTTGTTTTTAATTTAAGATGTGGAGACCTGGCTGGTACACTTTCCTACGTTTACTTTATAATATTATATTTTGATTTTTTGCACGTCATCTTGGTTTTGACGTTACTTCATGTAAACATAATTCAATGAATATATATGAGTATTTCAAGAATATTTCAGCGTTTAACTATTACATTCCTGCAACTCTACATTGGTGACCACCGAATTGAACTACTTTATGTAACTATAATATACATGGCGCACAAGGATAGCAGTTTGGGCAGCGGCAACCCGGCGGCTGTGTCAAACGGTACGTCTGCAGAACTGTGCAAAGTCGGAGTAAGGATTCCACCGTTTTGGCCTGAGGATCCTGAAATCTGGTTCGCTCAGGTCGAGGGCCAATTCTCCAACTCCGGGATCACAAGTGATACAACCAAATTTAATTATGTTATCGGGCATCTGGACCGTCAATTTTCGAAAGAGGTTCGAGACATTATAATCAATCCACCACAAAATGACAGGTATGAAAAATTAAAGTCAGAATTAATTAAACGACTCAGCGCTACTCACGATCAAAAAATTCAACAAATATTAACACAGGAAGAATTAGGAGATCGAAGCCTTCCCAATTTTTAAGGCATCTACAATGTCTAGCTGGAGCGACAGTACCGGAGGATTTTTTGAAAACTATTTGGATGAGCCGTCTTCCCGCAAATATCCAGAGTGTTCTCGCCAGTCAGCCATCAGTATCATTATATATATTAGCAGATTTAGCGGATCGAATCCAGGATATAGCTCCTTACACTAAGCAAGTGGCGACGACCAGTCAGGATAATCCTGGAAACTGCTGTGAAGAAGTTAAGCACGAAATTGCAGCACTTAAGAAAAGTTTTCAGAAGCTCTCAACTTGGGACAATAGACGCCGCTCCCGTTCTAGTTCCCGATCTCGCTCTCCATCGACGTCTGTTCAAAACAATTCTCCAAGCGACCTTTGCTGGTATCACTACCAGTTTGGTTCTAGAGCAAGAAGATGTGTCTCGCCCTGCAAATTTGACGCGGAAAACTCAAACGACGGTCGTTAGTAGCGGCCAACGACTGTCGTCAACCCTCGTCTGGCCGCCTATTTGTAACCGACAGAAAGACAAAAATGATGTTTTTAATTGACACTGGGTCTGATATTTGCGTGTTTCCTCGGACAGCTATCAAGAACAAACAAACAAAATCAAGCTACCAACTTTTCGCAGCCAACGGCACTACAATATCAACTTATGGTTTTATACATCTTACATTAAACTTCGGACTTCGACGTGAGTATGGGTGGAGGTTCGTTATCGCTGACGTCACTAAACCTATTATTGGCGTCGACTTTCTGGCGTATTACAACATCTTAGTAGACTGCAGGAATCATAGGATTTGTGATCAACTTACATATTTAGTTGCACCCGCATCTGGTGTTAACCCTACCGAAACAGTCACTTCCATTAAAACCAATTATCCGGAACTTAACCCCGATTTTGAAATTCTCCTAGAAGAGTTCCCAAACATAACGCGTCCAGCTGGCAGGCCACGTGACTGTCCCCACAATACTGTGCACTACATCAAAACTACATCTGGCCCGCCAGTTACTGCCCAACCACGTCGTCTACATCCAGACAAACTTATTATTGCTAAACGTGAGTTTGACGAGATGGTTAGGATGGGTACCGCTCGACCTTCTAACAGCCCCTGGTCCTCAGCCTTGCACCTTGTTCCTAAAAAGGACAATAACTGGAGACCTTGCGGTGACTACCGAATGCTTAATTCTCGCACTGTACCAGATAGGTACCCCATTAAACACATACATGATTTCAATTTTAGCCTTTCAGGTTGCACTATATTTTCTAAAATCGACCTTGTCAAGGCATACAATCAAATCCCCGTTTTTCCACCCGACATTCCCAAAACGGCAATTACTACTCCTTTTGGGCTTTTTGAGTTCCCAATGATGACTTTCGGCCTAAGAAATGCTGGACAGACTTTTCAGCGATTCATTGACGAAGTTACCAAAGGTCTTGACTTTACATTTAGTTACTTAGATGACATTTTGGTATTTTCGCATGATTTCGTAGAGCATCAACTTCACTTACGTGAGCTTTTCTCTAGACTTGATAAATACGGTCTTCTTATCAACACCTCCAAATGCACTTTTGGTGTTTCAACTCTTACTTTTCTCGGCTATACAGTTTCCGCTGAAGGTGTTAAACCGCTACCAGATCAAACTGTCGCGATTCAAACATTTCCAGAGCCCAAAACTGTGAAAGAGCTAAGACGTTTCCTTGGTATGTATAATTTTTATCATCGCTTCATACCTCGTTCAGCTGAGTTACAAGCACCCCTAAACGATCTTCTTAAGGGCTCTGTGAAAAACAATCAGACTATTAAATTTGATGACATATGCAAACGGGCTTTCGAAGACTGCAAAAGAGGTCTCTGCAATGCTGCAACTCTGGCCCATCCTGACAGCAGCGCTAAGCTTGCTCTTGTCACTGACGCGTCTAGTACTGCCATAGGTGGAGTTTTACAGCAGTTTAAAAATGGATTTTGGCAGCCTTTAGCATTCTTTTCACGTAAGCTTTCTCCATCGCAGATTAAGTATAGCCCTTACGATCGTGAATTGCTTGCTATATACAAATCAATTCAATACTTCCAGCATATGTTAGAGGCTCAGGTTTTTACAGTTTTTACAGACCATAAACCTATCTCATTTGTGTTTCAAGCAAATAGAGACAAATTTTCACCCAGACAATTCCGTTACCTCGACTATATTTCCCAGTTTACATCAGACATTCAACATATTTCGGGAAAGGATAATGTAGTCGCAGATACCCTTTCCAGGATTGAAGAGTTGACCTCCAAGGCTATTGACTATGATGTGCTTGCTCATGCTCAATCTAACGATCCTGAATTAAACCTTTTATTATCAGGGGGTTCATCACTCAAATTTGTTAAACTTCCTATTTCAGGATCTTCCTCATTCATTTATTGCGATGTGAGCTCTTCTACTCCTCGACCTTTTATCGTCAAAGCATTACGCCGTCAAGTATTTGATGCCATTCATTCTCTATCTCATCCAGGAACAAATGTCACAGTTAATCTTTTGGTACAAAGATTTGTCTGGCCTGGCATACGGAAAGATTGCCGAGAGTGGTGCCGTAGCTGTTTAGCTTGTCAACGTGCTAAAGTAACACGGCACGTGTCTTCTCCTTTGGGCGTTTTTCAATTACCTCCTGCCCGTTTTCTCCATGTTCACACCGATCTTATAGGTCCTCTTCCCATTTCAAACGGTTTTCGTTATGCTCTCACGGTTATCGATAGATTTACTCGTTGGCCTGAGGTCATACCACTCACCGATATCACGGCGGCTTCCACTGCCAATGCATTTTTGACAGGTTGGATTTCCCGTTTTGGTTGCCCGGTCAGCATCACTACTGACCGTGGTAAACAATTTGACAGCTCTACGTTCAAAAATTTAACCCAGCTAATTGGCTCGCAACATAAGATGACAACAGCATATCATCCAGCTTCCAATGGTTTAGTTGAGCGCTTGCACAGACAATTGAAAGCTGCCATAATGTGCAACGCAGACTCCAGTTGGACAGAATCTCTCCCTTTGGTTCTCCTCGGTATAAGAAGCGCCTGGAAATCAGACTTACAGTCATCTGTAGCCGAACTTGTTTATGGCGAACCATTGCGCCTTCCTGGCGAATTTTTTCATTCGAATTCTAACACTATATTAGACATGCAAGACTACGTATCAAGGTTACGCTCCTTCGCTAATAAACTAAAGCCTATCCCTACAATACATCATACTTCTAAAACAGTTTTTGTTTTCAAGGAACTGGCAACTTCAGACTTCGTGTTTCTTCGTCAAGACGGAGTCCGTCCAGCCCTGCATCCACCATATTCTGGACCTCATAAAGTCCTAAAGCGAGGTCAAAAATATTTTCGTATTCTCCTTAATAACAAGGATACCACCGTTTCGGTAGATAGGTTGAAACCAGCTTTCATGATGTTGGAAAAAGATCTTGAAACCAATGTTCCTCAGTCTCCTACTCTACCCGCAGCCGCTATACCCGAACCTCTACGCATTACTCGCTCTGGACGCCACGTCCGGTTTCCACCTCACTTACGCCCGTAGTCACGGTCTCGGTGGGGGAGTGATGTGGAGACCTGGCTGGTACACTTTCCTACGTTTACTTTATAATATTATATTTTGATTTTTTGCACGTCATCTTGGTTTTGACGTTACTTCATGTAAACATAATTCAATGAATATATATGAGTATTTCAAGAATATTTCAGCGTTTAACTATTACATTCCTGCAACTCTACAAAGTAACTACTAAGTAGTACTATGTATATGGACACATCTATTTTTTGAGGTTAGAATAGTAAATTATTAACTATAACTCACCACAATACCAAAGGTGTCCTTAAATAGAACTTCATATATTTCTGGTCGTTTATCCGAATAGTATTGTTTAGTAAGTTCCCTGTGGTCACCTTTCTCAAGACAACAACAACATTCTCCATTTTGTAACTCCTCTGTGTTGGACATCATATTGTGTTACTTAACTACACTAAGACATCAAAGAGGAATTTGCAATATTGTTTATATTCCACTTTATAGGAGCTCAACATCACAGAATTCACAGAGCATTTTCTGAACAAAAATTTTTTACAAAAATTGACACATTCACATAAATTCCACAGAAATTCCTTGAATGACACGGTAGAGTAGAGAGCATAGAGTAACGGTAGAGAGTAGTATATAGAAGATCACCAAACTTGACCCCCGCGAAATTTTATTTTTTGAATTTTTATTATTGCATATCGTTAGTTCATGGTTTGTACTTAATTGTTCGCTATGAATAATCGTTTATTAAAAAACAATTTAAAAAATACTGTTTGGTTAGCCCCCTCAATCAAAATTATTAATATTTTCTCTCATTATCAGTCTATAGATACATATTGACGTTTGTTCTTCAATAAATTACGTTTGTTCGAACATTTAATTGCCTTTTTATTGTTTAAATTACAATTTTTAATTACGTGAATATTTATTTCGAAAATGTTGCATTGCGCCATCTTGTTTTTCGATCGCTCTCATCCAAGGAAGGAATATTATACTACTTGCTCTCATCCGGTAGAGAGTAGTATATTCCTTGCTCTCATCAGTCTCGTAATGGCGTGAGAAGATGTGGACTTGTAAACAAATGATTTCAAATTGTTAATTAAAAATTACTTGTCACATTTTAGTGAAAGTATTACCAATTAAATTTACCCTTAACCAATAAACTACGTCAACAATTACTTATCGCATTTTCAATAGATAGATAAGTACTATGTTGTATGTTTTTTTATTTTTTTTTATATTCTTTACGAGTTACCTTACAGCTCCCGGGAACCGTTGCCGGCCCCAGGGTACCCAGTGGAAGACAAAGTCTTCCTCATTTAGCCGATGATTTTTTGAGTGGCCAGCTCTGTTGAGGTATGTAGATGGAAAAGCCTTATTTTTTAAAATTGATTGTTCTTTACAACTGTTATTTATCACATCATTATGCTTGTAGCCAACTTTAAAGTCTTTTATAATATGAGTTTGCAAAAAAATAGTAGTAAAAGAGGAGAATAACAAATGTATGTCAATTAACAAATATAATTTTACTAAAATGTGAGAAGTAATTTTTAATTAACAAATTGAAATCTTTTGTTTACAAGTCCACATCTTCTCACGCCATTACGAGACTGATCACAGCAAGGAATATACTACTCTCTAGAATAGATGAGAGCAAAACGTAGTGATTATATTCTCTTTGATGAGATCGATCGAAAAGAAAAGATGGCGCATGCGCAATGCAACTTTTTCGAAATAAATATTCACGTAATTAAAAATTGTAATTTAAACAATAAAAAGGCAATTAAATGTTCAAACAAACGTAATTTATTGAAGAACAAACGTCAATATGTATTTATAGACTGATAATGAGAGAAAATATTAATAATTTTGATTGAGGGGGCTAACCTAACAGTATTTTTTAAATATTTTTTATTAAATAAACAACTAACGAACAAACGATTAAGTACAAACCATGAACTAACGATATGCAGTAATAAATATTCAAAAATATAAAAAAAAATATTCGCGGGGGCCAAGTTTGGTGATCTAGTCGAGCCTCAGATGAATGACTATCTGAGAGTCGAGCTCTCAGTATTATAAGTTACTCTATGGTAGAGCTCACTCACACACCGTCAAACACGTCAAAGCACACCGTAGCTTCGAAAAATTCCAACCAAGAAATTACAGGGAAGACTTGCTCTGTGGGGCAAACCAATAGATGGCGCTGCTACGACGATTTAATTTATTTTGATATTTTTCTTATTTGCACCAGTTCGTAGCAGCAATAATTATTATCTGTGTTTTATTGGTTTATTGCAGGTCTTGACCATAGGTTCCCAACCTTTTATGGACTACCGCCCCCTTTACAAGAAAAAATAATTCCAACGCCCTCTTTTGCATAATAGTTGATTATACCAATTTTATATGTCTGTCTATTGTCTATTAATAATCTCAAATTGAAAATTAATTCTCTCTAATCGTGCTCCTCATGGTCGTGGCAGAGGGTCGTGTTTATCAATTAGTTAAAAATATAAAAACTTGTTATAATAAAAACATTTGCCCCCATTTGCCTTTGGACCCGCTACCGCCCCCACGCGTGAAAGCGATCCACTAGGCGTTACTACGAGTATATATGCTAATCCCGAGGATGAAGCCTGAGTATAATTAATGATTAAACGAACTTACCTGTACGTGAAGTTCTATCATAATTATTTTATGCGAGGGCTTCACCCGAAGGGATTAGCAACCCTCCCTCCCTGTCCTAAGATCCCTCATATTTTTTTTGTGAAATAATTTTATCTCTAAACTAAACAAAGACATTTAATATAGGTAGGCTAACGCCCAGTTTCTGAAAGGCTTGTCAAAGTTAATCAAAGATTAGTTAATCAACAACTGTCAAAATCCATACATTTTCACGTATTTGACAACTGTTATGTTTACTAATCGTAGATTAACTTTTGATTGACCTTTCAGAAACTGGGGGTAAATGACGCGAGCGAGTAGATATGACGTATTGAAGACAGCTAAAAATTTTGGTTTTATCCACTCTCAAACAGAAAGTGCTTGAAAGCGATCCACTAGGCGTTACTACGCGCCCAATAGGACCATGACTTGGCTGTATGGGACGTATGGGTAAACCCCTTTGCCTTCCATTAAAATGGAGAACGATGGAGAATTAATACCAAAAAAAAAATTTTTTTTGTGCATTTTGTGTTGTATTTCGAGATTTGTGATTGTTGTTCGTGGATCTCAAATCCGATACCTTGAGTCTTGAAGATTATTGAAGATGCAAACTTATTAGCGCGAGTAAAGTTAGTGTGCGAAGTAAAATAATGGCCAATGTCATCTATGTGGCCTATACAACCAAGTATGGTGAATGTTGTTGTTGTCTTGAGAAAGGTGAATACAGGAATCTTACTGAACAATACTACTGGAATAAACTACCAGAAATATATGAAGTTCTATTTAAGACCACCTTTGATATTGAGGTAAGTTTTCATTTAAGTTCCCACCCAATACAAAGTAGTGCTAGTGCTGCATCAAATAGTATGTTATGGGCAGCACTGTTGGTCTGGAGTCTTTGGGTTTGAATGGTGCATCACCGGGCTCCGAGTAAACATCCTAAAGGTTCAGGTAATGCCATCACGCCTGTTGGTGACTGATGACTTTCGACACTCATTGCCTTATTTCTAGTGATCTACTCTACTGACAGGCTGAAGTTCTTGTTTTATTTCCCTCCCCTCCCCATTCTTTACTAAAATGTCCACCCTAGTTATGAGCAAAGCCAATGTTTGCTTGGTTTACCAATTTAGGTGTTGCTTGAATAATACTGATATTATAAATTAATTTGGCCAAAGTGTGAATGTAGGGAGATCCAGGGAATTTAGCTGTGTATCTTTTTAATTTTTTTTAGTTTCTTGAGACATAGGTATAAAAACAATTTGAAATGAGTATGAAATAAAATGTTTTAAAGAATAATTGGTTAGGTTGGGATTACAATTAATAAACAATTAAGAGCCCAGTGAAGAAAAGCAGAGCAAGGTGTCTCTATCTAAAATATAACATTTTTTTTTCTTCACACCTTGCCTTAAAGCTTCCGAAGCAGTGTTATCGGTCCCAGGATACCCAGCAGAAGACATGGTATTTGTGAGGCTATACCTAATGAGTGGCCAGTTCTATAGATGGAAATGCCTCTAAGTGTGGTGTTACGGATTATGTACATAAGTTTTTATTGGATTGATGCATGGCCGGGATTGAACTGTATCAATTTTCTTACAAATTATAGGTTTCTGCATGTTGCCGTCTTTGCAGAGTAACTAGTAAAACTCAATTTCACACTTAATTTTCAGATAAATTATCCAGAGGACACAAAGTTAATATGTGAAAGCTGCATAGTAAAGTTGAGAGAAGCATGCCACTTCAGGACTATGGTGGAGAGATCACAACAGAGCCTTGGAGAACATGCCAACTGGGAACCAGACTCTGATAAAGGTAGATTATAAGAAAATATTTGGAATACAGTCACATGAATTAAGGCAGGGTACAAATACAATATCTTATCAGAAGTGGCTATTTAAACACATAGTTTGAAGTGTCAGGAATCAAATTCAATCTCAAAATAATACAGTGGACAGCCAATAGTACTACATAAAATTTTAACTGCATAGAATTTGGTCTACCTCATATAAAAATTTAACTTGCTTAGATGCTAAATTGTTTAGATTATGTAATCATGAGTTTTTCGTGTTTTTTCGACTTTATTAAATTGCTGCACTGTCTTATTGTATACTTTAATTATTTTCAAGTCTCGGTAAGGTATAAGTTTTTGCAGGAGGTCACAGGTTTTTGCAAAATTAGAATAACTTAGAATATTTTTTAACCGTTTTTATACGGATCAGTGTCTTAGACGAAGCTCGAAAATGCAAAAATATTTTTCATGATTTTGAAATCTTATTTTTAAACGCGAAAATCTCAATTTAAGAAGTTTTTCAATCCCAATTTTCTTATAAACTTGTGAACACCGGCGAAAAGTGATACCTTACCGAGACTTCAAAATAGTTAAAGTATATAATAAAACAGTGCAGCAATTTAATAACGTCGTCAAAACACAAAAAGCTCAGGATTAGATAATCTGAACCTTTACTGATTTTTAAATTTTACCTAATATATTTTTGTGTCAACTAGGTAGATTTAAGTATTTTTAGTAGATTTAAAACATTAATATGATAGTTTAATATTGTTAATTGTTCAATATAAGAGAGCATATCCTGTGTAGCAGTTTGGCGGAGTATTTTTTTAAGAGAATAAATAAAGAGTAGCTGTACACAACAAGAGCATAAAACGAGCCATTTTAATGTGTTTTATACTCGAGTCATAGATAATATACTATATACTGACTCAAGTTTTACACTCTGCTTTTCACTAAATTTTTTCCCCTTTTTACTAATTTTTTTCACGCATAAAAATGTAAAATTAATAGAAATTTAAGTTTGAACAATTTTGAATGTGTAATGTAAGGTTAAAAAAACATACTCCGCAAACGTGTTTAAGTTTTTTTGGTTCTTCCAAATCATAAAACTTTCATATGTGCTGAGATAGATTTTTTTCGATTTAGGCGGCAATAACTGCTCAATAACATTTTTCGCAATCACTACTCGAAGACATTGTTTAATAACTTATTTAATTTTCTACCGCAACACAACAAATTTAGCTAGTTTCTAGTTTAGTTTAACAACAACTTTACGATCATGAGAAGTGAAAAAATAATTGCTATCCTGAGTCAAATGCAGCAGAAGTCTAAAGTCTAAATAGCAGCAAAGGTAGGTACAGAGGGTGTCCACATCACAATGTTTTTATGCAACAATTTTCAGATGAGGAAGAACCATTGGATCTGTTCAAAGTAGAAGATGACAATAGCATGGAGATTGGAGACACCTTGATAGATGAATTAATGCCGACAACCACACCACCAGCTTATGCAGACCATCAATACATTGTAGATGAACATTGTGGTATGTATTTGGAAGGAATAAAATATAGCCTATAGCGCTCAGGGATAATGTAGCTTCATATTAGTGAAAGAATTATTACCCTCTACTAACAAACTTACTAAAAAAATAGTGTAGATATATGGATTTGTTGTTTAATAAATATGGACTAGGCTATTAGTAGCAGAGCATTTGTGGTCAATCATGGCAGTCACACTGAAGATCGAATAGTGCAGTGGTCTCTCTTTGCTTTCTGCACCAGACATTTTGAGACTATACAGGTCTTCAGGCTCGCTGTAGCCTCTTGAAGCCAGTTGCCTACCTAGGTGTATGGTCATACCGCCATTGCTTGGACGCCAGAGCCTCGTCTAGCAAATTTGTGCTCGCCATTACTTACAGAACTTATAATTAGTTTATTTTATTACACAAACTATATAACATAAAAAAAATCGGTTGTCTGTAAAGTCGGTTTACTGACGATAGTTGAACGTGACAACGTCATAAGAAAGCTGTCCACGCGGACGCATCGCTCACTCAAGTAGGAGAGAGACAGATGTCTCGCTTGCACTTCAAGCCTTAAATGCGAGGTAACGCCGCATGACAGGTAACGCCGCATGAGTCATGTTTTTTCGTGCGTGCAGCCGGATTCATCGAATTATAAGACGTTGTCACGTCAATATCTGTGACATACATTCAGTTGGACATGCAAATATAAGGAGCACTATAAACATCTCATGTCCTAACTTGGGTTCCTCTCCGAGTCAATTTCTCTTATTATATTTGTTTCCTTTATTTATTTACAGAACAAGAAAAAACATTTGGTATTGAAAGTGTTACCTCAGGTAACGACATAGAGAGAGTGTTCATAGCTGACCAAGAGGAAACGTCAGGTAAGGTCGTGTTTCTTCAAGCCGTGTTACCGGTCTCAGAGTACCCAGCGGAAGATCAAGTCTCCCTCGTTTAGCAGATGGTATTTGTAAGGTCATAGTTAACAAGTGGCCAGTTTTGTTGCTGTATATTTAAATGGAAAAGCCTCTCTAAGTGTGGTTTGTCGGATTATATACCTACATAAGTTTTTAATTATAAAACCTATTGTACATGGCCAGGAGCGAACCGTGGTCCGCCTAGTTATGTACCAGACGTCTTGACCACTCGGCCACCGACGCACCTCATTTCTATGTTTTTATTTCAAAATTGACGCATTTACGTTACGTTAGGGACGCCCATTCTTCTAAGGACTCTGGTGTTATTCAGCACCTTAGGGTCCTTGGCTTCAAAGTCCATTAGAAAAATAAAACCCTTTTTTTGAAATGTATTTCAACTTGTTACAACTCTAGTCCCCTTCTCATTAGGTATAAGGTATAAGTTATTATTTTTGGTGTTCATAACTAATTTAGTTATAAGGCACCTAGGGGTTCTAATATTGTTTTGTTGAGTATTATATTTGTTCCCTCTATGTGTTTACAGAACAAGAAAACAAATTTGATATTGAGAGTGTTACCTCAGGTAACGACATAGAGCAAGTGTTCACAGCTGGCCAAGAGAAAACTTCAGGTAAGTTTGACGTTTGAAGTTTGAAGGAGTTGTTGCTATTTGTTATATGTTGCCAAAAAGTTTTTTCTTCACAGGTTGCCTTACAGCTCCTGAAACCGTGTTATCGGTTCCTACGTCATTTTGTTATATCTCTCACGAATTATGCAGCATACGCCATGAAAGCGCGCTGGAGCTAACTTTTCTCTAACTTGATTCACTTCATTCACTAATTAGGGGATGTATGAGTGCACTAAGAAAGGATTTTTCGAAATTCAACCCCTAAAGGGGTGTAAACGTTGTATTTCTAAGGGGCCATCCATAAATTACGTCACACAAATTTCATGTATTCCAAGAGTTACGAACGTTTCAAAATAATGTAATTTTTTACGGTTTTTTTTTCATAAATAATTTATTTTACAATTTATTGACATCGGACTAGGCTTGATTGATCCGAAATAAATAATTGCACTACTTTTGCACGAAACTTTTTTTAATACAAAGCCTATTTTCTTTTAAAACGAAATAAAGTGTTTTCGCCAACTTTGGCCGCCATTTTCTATAAGACCCCCTAATGTCAGTTGTTTTAAAAATATTGCATTAAATTCTACGGAAAATTTCAGATTTTTTACATATCTTCGTTTGCTGTATAATGGTTTTGGTCCAAAAAGTGTACACAGACATGTGGCCTATATAATTACTTTGGGGATTGACGCGTGGTTTAGGAACCTCTGCTGCATGGATTTAGTACAGAAAGAAGATATGTAATTTTATATTAATACATTTTATTTCAGATCCTGTAATGTTCTCACCTGGCAACAAGTCGTCGACAATTCAAGTACAGCACACCGGCGGTCCCAGCTACCAACAATTATCTCAAAACAAAACTTCACGTCAACCTATTTTTAAGAAAATTAGAAAATTGTATTCTTGTGACAAATGTCCTTACAAAACTTCACGAAAAAATTCATTTATTACACACTTATATAAACACCCGGGAGAAAAAAAATTTTCGTGTCATGTATGTGAATACAAAACCTTTGCAGAAGCACATTTAGAAGTACACAGGCGTACATATGCCCATTTTGTAGAAAAGCTATTTTCGTGTGATAGTTGTCAATACCAATGCAAAACCCGCAAGAGCCTACGGTATCACTTGGCTAATCACACTGGAGACAAGCCATTTGCTTGTGATATTTGTGAATACAGAACAGCTAGAGCATCAGATTTAAAAATACACTCAATTAAACACTCTAAAGAAAAACCATTTAATTGTGACATATGTCAATTTCAAACCAAAACACTAAAAGGCTTAAAAAATCATATGGTTACTCACAGTGGAGAAAAGCCATTCTTTTGTGACCAATGTCCTTACCAAACTGCAACAAAAGAACGTCTAAAGACACACTTCCTTATTCATACTAAAGAAAAGCAAGTCTTTCTTTGTGACAAATGTTCATTCCAAACTGCAACAAAAGGAACTCTAAAGCAACACTTGCTTACCCATACTGATGAAAAGAAGCTATTTTCGTGTGACCATTGTGAATATAAATACAATAGAATAGATTATCTGAAAAGACACTTGCTTACCCATACTGATGATAAGCTATTTTCTTGTGACAAATGTGAATATAAATGCATAACAAAACATTATCTGATAATACACTTGCGTAGTCACTCTGGAGAAAAGCCATTTGCTTGTGACATTTGTGAATACAGATCAGTTAGCAAAAAAAATATAAAATCGCACATGCTTAAACACTCTAAGGAAAAACCATTTAATTGTGACATATGTCAATTTCAAACCAAAACACTAAAAGGCTTAAAAAATCATATGGTTACTCACAGTGGAGAAAAGCCATTCTTTTGTGACCAATGTCCATTCAAAACCGCAACAAAAGAACGTCTAAATTCACACTTCCTTATTCATGCTAAAGAAAAGCCAGTCTTTCTTTGTGACAAATGTTCATTCCAAACCGCAAGAAAAAGAAATCTAAAGTTACACATGCTTACTCACACTGCAGAAAAGCCATTTTCTTGTGACTATTGTGAATATAAATACAATAGAATAGATTATCTGAAAAGTCACTTGCGTATTCACACTGCAGAAAAGCCATATACTTGCGACATTTGTGAATACAGATCAGTTAGCAGATCAAATTTAAAAAGGCACATACTTAACCACTCTAAGAAAAAACCATTTCATTGTGACATGTGTCAATTTCAAACCAAAACACACAAATGCCTAAAAAGTCATATGCTTACTCACAAGTGAACTACTAAGTAGAACTACTAAAAATGAATATCTAAATAAACACTTTTTTAATCATACTAAAAAAATAAGCAATTTTCTTGTGACATTTGTGCATGTAAATCCAATACAAAATGCCGTCTGAAAGAGCATTTGCGTACTCATACTGAAGAAAGGCCATTTGTGAATTCAGAGCAGCTAGAAGAACAGCTTAAGCACGCCAAAAAACGCCATTTGTGACATGTGTCAATTTGAAACCAAAACACGCGGACGACTAAAAAGTCATATGCTCGCTCACAACGGAGAAAAGTCCCTCGCCCTCCTGGAGTTGGCTGCAAGGTGGGAAACCTTCTCCTAATTTATTGGAACTCTGGAGGCACCAAGGGTCGTGCGGACGAGCTCCGGACTCTCGTCCAGGAGCAGAGAGAGAGAGAACTTCGCGTTTCCGGCTACTTCGTGTATCGCAGAGACGAGGAGTCGCCTGCAGGTATTCCCTATCGTGGAACAGCGGTCCTCGTGCCCCGTGATATTGTACACGTTGGCTCTTCCTGCCAAGCGGGGTTTTTCCACCAAGTCGAAGACCAACAGACACGAAGGATATCCGCTGCCTCCTCTGTGCACCTAAATGCCGCAATGTTTGCAAACATAACCGGGAACACTCTGTACAGAGGGTGTGTGAAGTTGGCACCCCCAAATGAGATTTTTCAGTTTTTTTTTCATCAGGTTCGTTTGTCCAGCGTTAGTCCACGTTTGTCCACCAAAATTTTTTTTTGTCCACCTCTAAAAAAAAAGTTATTGAAAAAAGGTGGAAGTTGGCACCCCCAAATGCGAATTTCCATTTTTTTTATCACGTTCGTTTATCCATCGTTGGTCCACGTTTGTCCACCAAAAATTTAAACGAACCTGATGAAAAAAAACTGAAAAATCTCATTTGGGGGTGCCAACTTCACACAGCCCTGTACAGAGACGCCGAAAGAGGCTGGTACGAGGTCATCGGCCCTGACTCACCCACGCGCATGCTGGCGCAACCCGGCTACGAAAGATCAATTGAATCGGGTTAAATTTAAAAGAAAATAGGCTTTGTATTAAAAAAAAGTTTCGAACAAAAGTTGTGCAATTATTTATTTCGGATCAATCAAGCCTCGTACAACGTCAAGAAATTGTAAAATAAATTATTTATAAAAAATAAAACCGTAAAAAATTGCATTATTTTGAAACGTTCGTAACTCTTGGAATACATGAAATTCGTTTGACGTAATTTATGGATGGCCCCTTAGAAATACAACGTTTACATCCCTTTTCACCCCTTTAGGGGTTGAATTTCGAAAAATCCTTTCTTAGTACATATACATCCCTTAATTAGTGAATGAAGTGAATCAAGTTGGAGAAAAGTTAGCTCCAGCGCGCTTTGATGACGTATGCTGCATAATTCGTGAGAGATATAACAAAATGACGTAGGAACCGATAACACGGTTTCGGGAGCTGTAAGGCAACCTGAGAAGAAAAAACTTTTTGGCAACATATAACAAATAGCAACAACTCCTTCAAACTTACCCGACATTTTCTCTTGGTCAGCTGTGAACACTTGCTCTATGTCATTATCTGAGGTAACACTCTCAATATCATATTTATTTTCTTGTTCTGTGAATAAATAGAGGGAACAAATATAATACTCAACAAAACAATATTAGAACCCCTAGGTGCCTTATAACTAAATTAGTTATGAACACCAAAAATAATAACAATAGTATAAAAACAAATTTTATTCAGTCAGCCTCATTTATTTCAATAAAAAAATAATGAACCTACATAACATAGGCGTTGAAAATAAAAATAAAATCTTTTATTTCTCGAAGTAAATTAAATAAACAATATACAAAATTAGACTAAAAAGATATAAAGCTAAATTAAATCTAAAAAGGCCCCTGCGGCATTGTGTCGAAGATGCTGGCAGCGTTTCCTCGCTGTATCGCTAAACTGAATTGTTGAGCGAGAAAACTGCCCGCACTCCGATCGCCAGTCACGTCTATAATACTCTTTGAAATATCTTTGAAGAGGCTTACTGCACTAGGGCCCCACGGTCCTATGGTCTCGTCGCCAAAAGGATTAAAGTAATACTCAGTGCTGAGACCATTATATTTGTTAACTTTGGAGCATTCTGCTGGCTCTGCCGCTGCTCCGGCTCTAATTGAGGTACGGTGGAGATGTGACGGGGCTAATGTGTCTACACAAGTTGCATCCCACACCTGCACCCGTCCCTTACTCCACTTAAGGACATTCCGTCCGGTCTCTTGCCATCGTTTGTTAAGACGCCGGTTGGCTCTAATAGGGCTGGCACTTTGATCGACGCAAGAGACCGGCGGATGATTTCGTTTAGGGCAGCGTGTCTTGAGAAGCGGCCCGCACTGAACTGGCAGGAAAGTCCGTGATGACCCAGCCTGTCTACGTTGTTGCCACAGGGAGATCTGTGATGGGCGCAGACCGGGACCCCGAGACGGATGTAAACTGAAAGTCTGAGAGTATTAGGTTCTAGAAAAGTACCAGTGCTTACTGATGGGTGTGCTTGCAGTCAAGCACAGCCAATATCCAGCCTCTTTTGTATTTACTGCCAGTAATCTTGTAGGTAACGACATAGAGAGAGTGTTCATAGCTGACCAAGAGGAATCGTCAGATAAGATCGTTTTTCTTCACGGGTTGCCTTACAGCTCCCGAAACCGGTCTCAGAGTACCCAGCGGAAGCTCAAGTCTCCCTCGTTTAGCCGATGGTATTTGTAAGGTCATACCTAACAAGTGGCCAGTTTTGTTGCTGTATATTTAAATGGAAAAGCCTCTCTAAGTGTGGTTTGTCGGATTATATATACCTACATAAGTTTTTAATTATTGTAACGAATAGGTACTTAAATTGCACAAATAAATACCTAAACACATCAAGGTCGATAGACGTCTCTAGAAACATCCAGAGAGAATCAAGTACAAACGAAAATGGACCGTATGTGCCTAGCCATAGGTACCAAAATCGGCCGCGGTCGGTGTGTAGGTATTTGGCGCCGAGTCCCATCGAGGCGCGTCTATAACTTTGTACAACAATCTCGGCGTGTCTCGA
The DNA here is from genome assembly GCA_963924495.1 of Nemapogon koenigi. Classification (NCBI taxonomy): domain Eukaryota; kingdom Metazoa; phylum Arthropoda; class Insecta; order Lepidoptera; family Tineidae; genus Nemapogon; species Nemapogon koenigi. Next base: position 5,492,350 of record OZ004658.1, on the reverse strand, counting down.
ATGTTCGGTGGGCAATATAAACAGAGGATCTTGACCGGAAATAACACAGTGCGAATCAGAGCGATCAAAGCGAAACAGTGAAGTGGAATTTAGTGCGACTAAGTGTTATTCTATAGTGTTTAATTATTTAACTGTATTTTTGTGGTGTTAAAGTAAAGTTTGTTAATTTAATCGGTATTTTGAATCTCTTCGAACCCCAGCTCGTAACAAATTGGTGTCAGGAGTGTGGGATTCAAAAAATGCCGATTACACCACGTGACTCGTCGTCATCACGGCGACCCAAAACACGACAAAACATCACGGCGAGGAGGTCGACGAGGCTGCTGCTGCTGGAGCCGCTGCTGGTGCTGCTGGCACTACTGCTGGTGGTTCCGGAGCTGCTGCTGGTGGTGCTGGAGCTACCGCTGGAGTTGATTCGGGTGCTGCGGGTTCTGCGGGTGCTCCCCAGGCAACCGACATAGGAATGCTGGTTCGGCTGATGGAGGAGCAGGCCAGACGTCAGGAGGAACAGACTCGACAGCTGTTGGAGGAGCAGGCCCGACGTCAGGAGGAGCAGGCCAGGCGTCAGGAGGAGCAGGCCAGGCGTCAGGAGGAGCATACTCGGCAGCTATTGGAGGAGCAGGCCAGACGACAAGAGGAGGAGGCCAGACTTCGGGAGGAGCAGACTTGCCGGCTGTTCAAGGAGCAGTCTGCTAGCCTTAAGGAGCTGCTTTCAGAATCACTGGGAAAGGTGACTATGGAGGTTAAGCAGCTACAGAGGGTTACAGACATGCACGAGAAGAGAATCGAAGACCTCGACATCCGTTACGAAGACCTCCAACAGCACTGTAAGGATCTCCATAAGGAAATACAGACAAGGATGAGCGGAGAACTGGATACAAGACTTAACGACCGCTATGGAGAGTTGGAGGCACGACTTGACAGCAGATGCGAGAGGCTCCAGAATGAAGTAAGGAAACTGAAGCTGTCCGCTCCTGTTTCTGGAGGCGTCGTCGTCTCCGGCCATCGAGTCAAGGTGCCGCCGTACGACGGGACTATGTCCTGGACAGCGTACAAATTGCAGTTCCAAACGGTCGCCTCTGCCAACGGCTGGACAGACGAGCAATCTCTGACCGCCTTGACAGTGGCTTTAAGGGGCCGTGCACTATCGGTTCTGGAGGCCTCTCCAGACAGCTGCACTACGTACGGGAACCTGATCGAGGCAATGGACTCCAGGTACGGCGACAAACACCTGGAGCACGTCTACCGAGCGCAGCTGAGGGACAGGACGCAACATGCTGGTGAGAATCTGCAACAATGGGCTCTGGAGATCGAGAAGATCGTGAGGAAGGCGTACCCATCTGCCGGACAAGAGTTCATTGCTGCGAACCTCGTTCAAGCATTCATCGACGGCATCCGCAGCATGGAGGTCAGAGCTGCAGTTCGACTGGGCCACCACAGCGCCCTGAAAGATGCACTGGCCCATGCTCTAGAGGTGGAAGCCGTGAGACAGGAGCCTCGTTCTCAGCGATTGCGACAAGTGGCGGAGGAGGCTACTCCAACAACGACACCTGTAGCAGAGAGGCGTAGCTACTTACCCCGCTGCTTCTACTGCCACAAGCTGGGGCACCTTAAAGCAAGCTGCCCGGCGCTTAAGCGACAAGGCACGGATCAACGAGTGCCGAAACGGGACGTCGAAGCTGATGTCCGTGCCGTAACTACGGAGCTTCCGGGAAACGAGTAACAGCCAGAGCCGCGGGGCGGGTACTGGCTGATCGCGACACAGCCCCAAAAGTTACCATCCGACAAGTTTTCGACGGAAACAGTCTGGTGATCGCCGGCGAGGTCAACGGGACGCCATGTGAGATGACGAACGAACATCGACGAGGACGGACGCATGGCAACGCTGACGCACTGTCACGCAGGCCGTGCCCTGAAGGTTGTAAACACTGCTCGAGGCGTGAAATCAGTGATTCTGTCATCAAAGTGATTACGACTAACAACCTTAGTGACGAATGGGCAAACGAGACGACGAGAGACGAGCAACTCAAAGATAACAACTTGGCGCCGATAATGGAATGGAAGACGCAGAATGTTCCAAGGCCCGGCTGGAATGTTGTATCAGCCATGAGTTCCACCACGAAAAGCTACTGGGCTCAGTGGGAAAGTCTAGTGCTGCACAACGGGTTGCTATACCGCAAGTGGGAGTCGCCAAGTGGACAGGAGACACTGATGCAGCTGGTCGTGCCTAGGTCAAAGGTGCGCGCAGTGCTTGAGTCCGTGCACGATGGATCCTCGGGAGGACATCTGGGCATGAATCGAACCCTGGCGAAAATCAGGAAACGATTTTATTGGGTTCATTGCCGGCAAGATGTCGAGGATTGGTGTCGTAAGTGCACAGTATGTGCGGCCGTGAAAGGACCTACGACACGTACGAGGGGACGTATGCAGCTGTACAATGTTGGCGCTCCATGGGAACGAATTGCGGTGGACGTTGCTGGACCGTTCCCGGCCACTGAAGACGGGAACAAGTACTTCATGGTCGTGATGGACTACTTCACGAAGTGGCCGGAGGTCTTCGCAATTCCCAACCAGGAAGCGACAACAGTGGCGACTAAGTTGGTCAACGAAGTATTCTGCAGGTTCGGGCTACTAATGGAGATACATTCTGATCAAGGGCGTAACTTTGAGTCGCAGTTGTTCCAGGAAGTATGCCGTCTCCTGGGAATAAATAAAACGAGGACTACGGCGTATCATCCACAGTCCGACGGAATGGTTGAAAGGTTCAACCGCACTTTGGAGACTCATTTGGCGAAACTGGTTGAGGATCACCAGAGGGACTGGGACCGATATATTCCCTTGTTCTTGCTCTCATATCGATCCGCAGAGCATGAAAGCATAAAGGTGACTCCTGCTTATGCCAACTTTGGGAGAGAACTCCGACTACCAGTTGATCTCCTGACCGGCGGACCTCCGGATGCGCCGCAACCTGTAAGTGACTACGTATCGAACCTGAAAAACAAGATGTGCGACATACATGACCAGATTCGTCAGAGCAGTCTTGTGGCCAGTACAAAGATGAAGACCAGGTACGATAGAAACTTCAATAGTAACAGTTTTGACGAGGGATCGTTGGTGTGGCTGCACAACCCGAAACGCCGAAAAGGCAAATCTCCCAAGCTGCAGAACCGCTGGGAAGGCCCGTATAAGGTCATCACGAGGATCAATGACGTGACCTATCGGATCCAACGATGCCCGCGTGGACAGTTAAAGGTTGTCCATATTGATCGACTGGCTCCTTACAAAGGCTCGAATATTGCTCGGGACGAGCAAGTCTAAGCGGGGGGCAGTGTAACGAATAGGTACTTAAATTGCACAAATAAATACCTAAACACATCAAGGTCGATAGACGTCTCTAGAAACATCCAGAGAGAATCAAGTACAAACGAAAATGGACCGTATGTGCCTAGCCATAGGTACCAAAATCGGCCCCGGTCGGTGTGTAGGTATTTGGCGCCGAGTCCCATCGAGGCGCATCTATAACTTTGTACAACAATCTCGGCGTGTATCGAATGTTCGGTGGGCAATATAAACAGAGGATCTTGACCGGAAATAACACAGTGCGAATAAGAGCGATCAAAGCGAAACAGTGAAGTGGAATTTAGTGCGACTAAGTGTTATTCTATAGTGTTTAATTATTTAACTGTATTTTTGTGGTGTTAAAGTAAAGTTTGTTAATTTAATCGGTATTTTGAATCTCTTCGAACCCCAGCTCGTAACATTATAAAACCTATTGTACATGGCCAGGAGCGAACCGTGGTCCGCCTAGTTATGTACCAGACGTCTTGTACCACTCGGCCACCGACGCACCTCATTTCTATGTTTTTATTTCAATATTGACGCATTTATTCAGCACCTTAGGGTCCTTGGCTTCAAAGTGTCCATTAGAAAAACAAAACCCTTTTTTTAAATGTATTTCAACTTGTTACAACTGAAATTACAGCTGGATCCAGAAGTCCCCATCTCATTATATATAAGTTATTATTTTTGGTGTTCATAACTAATTTATAAGGCACCTAGGGGTTCTAATATTGTTTTGTTGAGTATTATATTTGTTCCCTCTATGTGTTTACAGAACAAGAAAACAAATTTGATATTGAGAGTGTTACCTCAGGTAACGACATAGAGCAAGTGTTCACAGCTGGCCAAGAGGAAACGTCAGGTAAGTTTGAAGGAGTATTTGCTATTTGTTATACAGGGTGTCCAGTAAGTAATGGATAACCTTGCAACCAGAGATAGACCTGCAGCCTAATTGCGTAACTTGAAAGCGATCCAATCACTATCAAAGTTACGCAATTAGGCTGCCGGTCAGGAGCATCACGTGATGAAAATTTGACCTTAATAAAAGTCGCATGGTTTTCAAGATTTTTGCAATATTAAAAATTCTAGGACAATCACAGCCTTTGATCAGTATTTTGCTTGCCCTGACTACAAATTAACCTTAATTTCCAATCTGTTTTTTGCAGTGTACTCTTGAATAATGGTATTATTAACTTACTTCGTAACTTCTGCAATAACATTGAGGGTTCCTCGGAAAAACATTTTTTTTCCTCAAGTTTAAACTACCAAGTTCATATCACACGATTTCAACCTCGCATTATGAAAATAATGTACCTAGAAATGAGTGGCCACTCATCCTGAAAAGTTGCTTAATTTGTCCAGATTCTAAGCCGGTATTACATACCGTGTTTACATTTATAAAAATAAAGATATTGCTAATCTAACGTGAAAGGAGCTAATTTTCAATAAACTGACTTACTTCAAAATTGTTTTAATTTGAATTTTAATTTAATAAATCGATACAAAATCTATTGTAACAAGCACTTGGATACATACCTAATAAAAGAGAATTGAGAATTTAAAAAAAAATCAACATTTTCTCCAGAGAAGCGCCAAGTCGTCGTAGATAACCATACAATAATGTCCAAATCGTTAAGCAACACAAAGTCCTCACCACATGAGCAGTCGTCGTTAATCAGATAAATCCAAAAGTAAAAAAAAAGTTGATAAACAGAGAGCAAAGAAGCAGCATACGTATGCAAAGCAATCAGTAACACTAAAATAAATTTATGATTTACCCACCAATCGTAGACGGATATACTCGTAGCGTTATCTTTTTCTTTCTTACTTACTTTTGTGTATGTTTCTCGGAGTTGTCAGTTTATAAATTAAATAACCCGTTTTTTATTGTTTTTTGTTTTCTTTATTGTTGTTTTTTCTTAAATTCTCAATTCTCTTTTATTAGGTATACAATAGAATTTATATCGATTTATTAAATTAAAATTAAAATTAAAACATTTTTGAAGTAAGTCAGTTTATTTAAAATTAGCTCCTTTCACGTTAGATTAGCAATATCTTTATTTTTGTAAATGCAAACGCGGTATGTAACACCGGCTTAGAATCTGGATAAAATAAGCAACTTATCAGGATGAGTGGCCACTCATTGCTAGGTACATTTTTTTTTTCATAATGCGAGGTTGAAATCGAGTGATATGAACTTGGTAGTTTTAACTTGAGGAAAAAAAAATTTTTTCCGACGGAACCCACAATGTTACTGCAGAAATTCTGAAGTAAGTTAATAATACCATTATTCAAGAGTACACTGCAAAAAACAGATTGGAAATTAAGGTTTATTTGTAGTCAGGGCAAGCAAAATACTGGTCAAAGGGTTATAGGGAGACTAAGGTTCCTCCTCGATAAAATGAAAGGAAAGTTACTCAGGGTAGGTTTTAGATTAGCCACTGATAATAAACATTGTTTAGAACATACTTTATTAGCGTTTCTACAAAGTTATTTACACTGAGAACACATTTACACACAGAAAACATACTACTTTAATGTACATAATATAAACTAGAACCCGAGTCGTAAGGGTGGATAGCGTGGACACAGACACGTACGCGCCGCTATGAGTAGGTAACACGACTGGCGGCGCGGGAGTTTTAACGGACGAAATCCTGGAGGTGAGGGGGGACGCGGCGCGCACGACGGGAAGGGTGGATAGGTGCGATAGCGCGGAGAGAGCTTGCTATATCCTCCCCCTCCAAGTCACACGAACGCCTCGCGTGCGACTTGGCAGGCCTACCCCTTTTCCTACTATGAACGATAGGACCCTCGTGTCCTACATACGGGGTTAAGACACTGGCATGGTACTTTCCTCGAGTCACGCCCTCCCGATCCTTGACCTCAAATGTGGATGGAGTGACACACTTACTAATTACATAAGGGCCTTCACGGCGCGGAGCAAATTTACTGGTGAAACCTTTCGAGGCTTGGCTCAACATGTGGGTCCCTACGAGGACGAGGTCGCCTTCCTTCCAGCAAGGTCCTGGGCGACGATGACGATCCGCTTCATTTTTGCGAACGTCTTGTTGGTGTTCCACCCTCCACTTGGCGTCTTGTAAATGAGTGGCGAAGTTCACCAAGTAGGGGGTGATCTGCGGAACGTAATTTTCTTGTTCCACAATAGCTCGAAGATCATGGCCCACGACCACAGGCGAGCGAAATTCGCGAGCGAATGTTAGAAAGGCGGCGGATTTGCCGGTACCTTGATTTGGAGAAGTGTTTAGTGCGAAGCGTATCGCCGGTATTCCTTCAGGCCAACGACGATGCTCCGGGTGAATCAGCATGGCAAGCATCTGCTTTAAATCTCTGTTTTTACGTTCGGCCGGGTTGGCCTCAGGATGGTATACTGGAATGAGATTCTGCTTGACACCAAGCACGTGCATAGCTTTTTGCATAACTGCCGATATAAATTGCGAACCGTTGTCTGAGATGACACGCCTAGGAAAACCATATCTCATGAAAACTTCTTCAATGAGAACCTTGGCACAAGTTTCAGCCGTTGCGTCGGTCAGAGGAAAAAGCTCCACCCATCTACTAGCAGTGTCCTCTATAAGAAATATCCACTTTTCTCCTTGACTTCCTTCTGGAAGAGGACCAAACAGGTCCATGGCGAGGACTTCAAAACGCTGCTGCGGGACTGGAGTTTGCAAAAGACCAGCGGGCTTAAGATTTGAAGGCTTGAATTTCTGACAAAGGTCGCAGGCCTTAATATATTGAGCGATATATTGGCGCATATTTGGGAAATAATATCTTTCCTTGATTTTTCTGACTGTTCGATCTAAGCCCAAATGACCGGCGGTAGGCGCATCATGTAGTTCTTTCATGATTTCGTCGCGCATAGACACAGGTACCACCAGCTGGGGCTCCTCGGATTCTCCATCCGGATCACAGCGAAAAAGAACACCTTGGCAGAGGTAATAACCTCGATTGGTCCAACGGACCGAGTCATCATTTTCCTCGAAGTCCACGAATATTTTCTTAATTTCGGGGTCTTCGAGTTGAGCAGCACGAATCTCTTCCGGGCTGCGATGAGGTAAGTCGATAGAAACGGGACAAACCTCGCAGGTAGGGTCGGATGCTTTATGCACGGGACGACTCAACGTGTCGGCGACTACATTTACCCTTCCTGGAGTGTATTCAACGTCAATGTTGTAAGCTTGAATTTTTAGAGGTTTGACGCGGTAGGGTGGGACGGCAACGGGACGACTGCTCCCCGTATCGATACGGTGAACAGCGAAAGGTGTCGGACCTCCCCCTGGCTCGAAGATATCTTCATTTCTTCGAAGGAGTGTGGTCAGCTGATCCTTTTGAAGCCCCGTCAGAGAAGAGCCCTCGCCCTCGCGGAGACCAACAGATGAACAACCCAGTTCGCGGTCTACATTTTCATATTGGATGTCAAAGAAACGGGTAGAAGTTGGCAAGGTCCAACGACCTTGACCAAAGTCAAGCACCAAGCCAGTGTCTTGGATGAAGTTCATTCCTAACAATGATTCAGTCGCACCTGGCAAAACTATAAAGAGTGTTGACACTACTATTTCATGTACTGTTACATTTACGCGTGCAGTATCGACAAATAACAATTTTTTAGACCCATCGGCTAGCTTTATTAGAGTCTCTAATTTCACAAACTTTTGACCGTGACGGATCAAATGCGCGGTTAAACTCATACTTGCGACGGATTGTTTGGCGGCGGTGTCGATGATCGCCCTACCGACGGAACCAAATATTTTAACATTTAAAATTGGTCGCACACGCGGATCAATTTGTTTAGAACTGTCGGCGGTCACTGATTGAAAAGCGGCTGACGGCGTCGTCATGGAGGATGAAGTCTTCTTCTCCTTACAGGTTTCACATTTTGACCGGATCACACCGGGAGCACCACAACCAAAACAGGTAATCGGAGGGCGAGGAAATGTTGTACCTGACTCGCTTTCGTTAACACTAATCAGTGTGGCATTATTTATTTTTGCCAATCGTGGGCAAGAATCTCGAGTGTGACCGGAGCATCGACAGTACACACATCGGGATTTATTATACGTAAGTGAAGTAGACGGACTATACGACGTCACATTTTTATTAGCATTGTTAAGTGAGGTAGTCGGACTATAATGCGTCGTGCGGGTATGAGGTGTAGCAGGATCACGTCGCAGCGGCAACATCCGAGCTTCCTCTGCAATGTCTTCAACGCATCGCGCACGCTGAAGCAAGTCGGTGAACGATGAAAACGAATTACGTGGCACTTTCTCACGTATCCGCCTGTTGAGCAGCCCGTACACCATGTCAAGCTGCACCGGGTTCTCCGGCAATGTATAAGGCGGTAACTGGGATAGTAAGGCTCTTGCCTTACACACGAACACATCGGTATTTTCAGTACCCTGTTCGTGACTGAAAAGCTCCCGATAAATTTTGTGAGGAGGTAAGCGTGGACCATAGGTTTGTTGTAGTAACAGCATAGCGTCCTCCCAGGTATTTATTGTATGTTTTACGCCTTGCCACCACGTGGCGGCAAATTCGGTGAACAGCATAGGGAGACCTCGTAGAGCTATGTCATTGTTCACTAGAAGACAATCTTTATATATGTTCACAGCATCGATGAACGTGTTGACGTCGCCCTGCCCACTAAAGCGACTAGTACAGCCAGACAGGTTCGCTGAGGGGCCGGGATGCGGTGGTTGATTTGATCGTAAAGATTGTAGTAAAGTACTTAACTGTTGGTCCGTCATTACCAACGGAGTAGGAGTGTGCGCAGTCGCTGGTGAAGGAAACCCGACCCCCGGCGCAACAGGCACCGGTTGGGCGGGCGGCGTATGCTGTGCGTCCGATGTCAACGACACAGGCTCGTTGAACAGGGCGCACTGCAGGGCAGGCGGCTCCGACAAAACAGGCGCGATGGACAAGACGTCCGACGCCGACGATGCGAGCTCGCCAAGAGAACTCATACTGTTCGCCTTTGATCTTGTTAACACCATTATATTGTCAAACAAGAGTTCACAGGACACACGCAACTTTCGCGTTTATTGCACAACAACTTTTCACAGACGCGAATATGTTGCGTCACACTTTTTACGGTTTTTATTTTGAAAGTATGTAGTGTTCTTATAACTTTGAGAGAAACGGCAGCACGTTGGTCGCCAATTTTATAGGGAGACTAAGGTTCCTCCTCGATAAAATGAAAGGAAAGTTACTCAGGGTAGGTTTTAGATTAGCCACTGATAATAAACATTGTTTAGAACATACTTTATTAGCGTTTCTACAAAGTTATTTACACTGAGAACACATTTACACACAGAAAACATACTACTTTAATGTACATAATATAAACTAGAACCCGAGTCGTAAGGGTGGATAGCGTGGACACAGACACGTACGCGCCGCTATGAGTAGGTAACACGACTGGCGGCGCGGGAGTTTTAACGGACGAAATCCTGGAGGTGAGGGGGGACGCGGCGCGCACGACGGGAAGGGTGGATAGGTGCGATAGCGCGGAGAGAGCTTGCTATAGGGTGTGATTTTTCTAGAATTTTTTAAATTGCAAAAATCTTGAAAACCATGCGACTTTTATTAAGGTCAAATTTTCATCACGTGATGCTCCTGACCTGGTCTAACTCTGGTTGCAAGGTTATCCATTACTTACTGGACACCCTGTATATTGCCAAAAAGTTTTTTCTTCTCAGGTTGCCTTACAGCTCCCGAAACCGTGAATTATGCAGCATACGTCATGAAAGCGCGCTGGAGCTAACTATTCTCCAACTTGATTCACTAATACTGTTTATGTTAGCTGCCTTCCTCTTGAATTAATCTTTCTATTCGTGAAATTAAATATATAAAAGTGTCGTGTCGCTGACTGACAATCAACGCATATAACATATCATATATTACTTAAGGGATGTAAGAGTGAAACGGGATGTAAACGTTGTATTTCTAAGGGGCCATCCATAAATTACGTCTTGTTACGGTTTCTTTAAATAAATAATTTAATTTACAATTTCTTGACGTCGGAATTTGCTTGATTGAATAATTGCACAACATTTGCACGAAACTTTTTTTAATACAAAGCCTAGATTTTCTTTTAAAACGAAATAAAGTGTTTTTCACCTACTTTGGCCGCCATTTTCTATAAGACCCTCTAATGTCAGTTGTTTTAAAAATATTGCATTAAATTAGGTATACCGAAATTTTCAGATTTTTTACTGCTTTTTTCGTTTGCTGTATAATGGTTTTGGTCCAAAAAATGTACACAGACTGGTCTATATAATTACTTCGGGGATTGACGCTTGATTTAGGAACCTCTGCGCTGCATGGATTTAGTACAGAAAGAAGATATGTAATTTTATATTTAATACACATTTTGAAATTTATTTCAGATCCTGTAATGTTCTCACCTGGCAACAAGTCGTCGACAATTCAAGTACAGCACACCGGCGGTCCCAGCTACCAACAATTATCTCAAAACAAAACTTCACGTCAACCTATTTTAAAGAAAACTAAAAAGTCGTATTCTTGTGACAAATGTCCTTACAAAACTTTTCAAAAAAATTCGTTTATTACACACTTATATAAACACCCGGGAGAAAATATTTTTTCGTGTGATGTATGTGAATACAAAACATTTGCAGAAGTACATTTAGAAGTACACAGGCGTACATATGCCCATTATCTAGAAAAGCCATTTTCGTGTGATAGTTGTCAATACCAATGCAAAACCCGCAAGAGCCTACGGTATCACTTGGCTAATCACACTGGAGACAAGCCATTTGCTTGTGACATTTGTAAATACAGAACAGCTAGAGCATCAGATTTAAAAATACACTCAATTAAACACTCTAAAGAAAAACCATTTAATTGTGACATATGTCAATTTCAAACCAAAACACTGAGATACCTAAATAAACATATGGTTTATCACAGTGGAGAAAGGCCATTCTTTTGTGACCAATGTCCTTACCAAACTGCAACAAAAGAACGTCTAAAGACACACTTCCTTATTCATACTAAAGAAAAGCAAGTCTTTCTTTGTGACAAATGTTCATTCCAAACTGCAAAAAAAGGAACTCTAAAGCAACACTTGCTTACCCATACTGATGAAAAGAAGCTATTTTCTTGTGACCATTGTGAATATAAATACAATAGAATAGATTATCTGAAAAGACACTTGCTTACCCATACTGATGATAAGCTATTTTCTTGTGACAAATGTGAATATAAATGCAATACAAAACCTTATCTGATAATACACTTGCGTAGTCACTCTGGAGAAAAGCCATTTGCTTGTGACATTTGTGAATACCGATCAGTTAGCAAAAAAAATATAAAATCGCACATGCTTAAACACTCTAAGGAAAAACCATTTCACTGTGACATGTGTCAATTTCAAACCAAAAGACACAAATGCCTAAAAAGTCATATGCTTATTCACAATGGAGAAAAGTCATTCAAATGTGGCATTTGTGATTATAGAACTGTTAAAAATGAATATCTAAATAGACACATCCTTACTCATACTAAAGAAAAGCTATTTTCTTGTGACATTTGTGCATGTAAATTCAATACAAAATTCCGTCTGAATGAGCATTTGTGTACTCATACTGAAGAAAGGCCATTTGTGAATTCAGGGCAGCTAGAAGAACAGATTTGAAACCAAAACACGCGGGCGACCAAAAAGTCATATGTTCGCTCACAATGAAGTCCCTCGCCCTTCTGGAGTTGGCTGCGAGGTGGGAAACCTTTTCCTGATTTATTGGAACCCTGGGGCATCCAGGGTCGTGCGGACGAGCTCCGGACTCTCGCCCGGGAGCAGGATGCCCACATCATCCTGGGCGAAACAAAACTCCCCAGAGACTCATGTTTCTGGTACGTGAATCTTGGCCTATCTTAGCGAATGTTTTCGCAGTGCATTTCACTTACGTCTTTCTAAAGAGGTGTGAACAAAATAGGTCGCGCGTAATTTATGAATAGCTGCAGCATGAATATTGTTAAAAAATAATATTATAAAGTGGTAAAGTTTGTACGTTTGGATTTAAGGGGAGTCTCTCAAATTATTTCACAAATTGAAAGCTACGATATCCCTGAATAATATAGGCTATGTTAGATATGCTAACAAAGCACTTGCATGTCGTTACAGTCTTTTTATTGTATTATTTAAACATTATAACAAGGATAATTACTTAAATAATATACTTTTATGTAACATTATTTCCCATGTTTCTTTTTCTGAGCGACATCTCTTTTTCTTACCTCGAATCAGTTTAAACGTAAATCCCTTCAGAGTATGGTCGTATGATTAAAAAGGTGTTTTTGAAGAGGTGATTTCAAAAATTTAAGTTATCGAGAAAATTTTCACCAATCATGTTTTCATCCTACACAATACTAACTAAAATCCTCTAGTTTTCGATGCCCAAATTGTATGTTCATAGCATTTGTAAAATTCGGGAACTTCAGTTCAGAAATCAGCTGAAATTATTTGTTCCTCCCCTTAATGTTATGTACATTAACTCTTATCAGAACATAAACAAACATTTGTAAAATCGTGTATAAAATCATTAACTTAAAAAGTACTGTCGAAAACATTTAATAATTTATTTAGGTATTAGACCTCTACACTGTTATTAATAAACTCGAAGTAGCGACGTAGTAACTAAACTGTATTTCGTCTCCGTCTAACAAATCTGCAATTCAATATGATAGACGGAGAAGAAACACAGTTTAGTTACTACGTCGCTACTTCGAGTTTATTAATAACAGTGTAGAGGTCTAATACCAGTATATAAGTTGAAACTGACTCAGGCAAGCCCCATTTCGCCGACAATGTGTCCGGCAAAAATAATTAAGTTATATTTAGGACCTCACTTCAATTTTCTTGAAATTTTCAACAATTTTTAATTTTTATTACTTGGTTCCGTTGATTTACGTCATTTATTCCGAGAAGCGGTACATTATGTCCTTCTCACTTCTGCAGCAAGAACGGACAAAGCGCCGTCGTTGTCTTGCATGTTCAGTTGCGCCCGAACCACGAGTTAGGGCGTGGCTTACGATTAGGAATTTCTGAGTCTTGCTGTACAAAATTAAGATTTCGACTTTTTAAACTAGCAGTGGCGGATGCCGCGCTCTGCCCCGCTACATATAGACTGTCGCGATAAATGCTCTACTAATAATAATTCTTTATGGAAGAAATTATTATAACATGATGTTTTAGAAATATAACAATATATTTATTTAAGTACGTATACTTTTATATTAGTTT